>JAJSOF020000040.1:19607775-20207775 GCA_025594305.2 Periplaneta americana | reverse complement strand
TAAGATTCCATTGACAATCTTTAAACAGCCAAGTTTAACCATGATAACCTATAACGTAATAGCAGTGAACAGGCCACGGAACTTTATACACTAAAAATCCTGATAATATACATGCAACTATGCAGTAAAACCTTTTGAAATACGCGCTAAAAAGTGAAATATTCGTATATGCAGTAAAAAAATTCACTTTATAGGTTCATTTAGTTTAATAATAAGATATAAATTCATTCATGACTTCTTGTGTCGCAACGATTTCATGATCTCAACAATATGTGGCTTTATTTTCGAAGGTATCTAAATACATTCATTTTTGGTTCTACGAAATCAGTCCATGTATTGTGGGTCCCTATCACCACGGTATGGCGCGTCCTCAGGCTGCGGATAGAGGAGACGGCCTCCAGATATGGAGGGTAGCTGCGAATATATTGAATAAGCAGTCGTGGACAGCCGATAAGGGGTGGTCCTCCAGCTTGGGGGTTGGGCGAAGAGCTAACAACCCATCACCGTAAAAAGCAGCTTGTTACGAAACCTAACAATAAGCCTCGGAATGGGACTTATTCTCCGGCACGACCACAGCAAAGGATTATATTACCGGTTGTTCTTTATGGTTGTGAAACTTAAACTCTCACTTTGAGAGAGGAACAGATATTAAGGGTGTTTGAGAATAAGGTTCTTATGAAAACATTTGGGGCTAAGAGGGATGAAGTTACAGGAGAATGGAGAAAGTTACACAACGCAGAGCTGCACGCATTGTATTCTTCACCTGATATAATTAGTAACATTAAATCCAGACGTTTGAGATGGGTAGGGCATGTAGCACATATGGGCGAATCCAGAAATGCATATAGAGTGTTAGTTGGGAGGCCGGAGGGAAAAAGACCTTTGGGGAGACCGAGACGTAGATGGGAGTATAATATTAAAATGGATTTGAGGGAGGTGGGATATGATGATGGAGACTGGATTAATCTTGCTCAGGATAGGGACCAATGGCGGGCTTATGTGAGGGCGGCAATGAACCTCCGAGTTCCTTAAAAGCCAGTAAGTAAGTAAGTAAGTAAGTAAGTAAGAAATAAGTACGAAATCAAAAGTCTAAATGACATCTAGGCGACGTGTATTTTCGCCTTCGCTCTTACACGGCTAGTATATAGGCTACACTGAGCTAACCTCATGTTAAAGTGGAGAACAACTCACTTAAATATACACTAGAGAGAAGCATTCATTGTCGTCGAAGCAATTTCATGTCCTCAAACAGTAATCAATTAATTATTGGTTTTATTTCTCACATAATTCTTACATTTCTTGGATATTACAGTATTTTATTTTTATCAGAGAGAAATTTTAAATCAGACAATAAATCGGGTAAAACAAGTAAAGATGTCAATATATGTATTTAAATATGCCAAACAAAAATATATATGCATGTAACAGGGAAATCTTCGAAATATGCAATTATGCAAAATAAAGTTGGCTTCATTCGAACGTAAAGACCATGATCGGCAAAGATCCACTTTTACTCTCTGAATATGCCAAATCAATAAAACATGGAACTGCATGAAGTTCCGAGGTATAGCAATGAAGA
Organism: Periplaneta americana; assembly: GCA_025594305.2. Taxonomy (NCBI): domain Eukaryota; kingdom Metazoa; phylum Arthropoda; class Insecta; order Blattodea; family Blattidae; genus Periplaneta; species Periplaneta americana. The sequence continues at coordinate 20,206,196 of JAJSOF020000040.1, read as the reverse complement.
TACAGTAGATATGTAAGAGCCATTCCCTGGTCATGCATGAAACAGCTTTAGGTTCGATAATAAAAACAAAACGTAACTATTCATGAGCAATTATTTCATTTGTATTAGACAAAGTGTGGCTAAAAGATGAAATTATCGTATAGTGAAATGAATTTTGAATGGAAATAATTCAGTTTCGTAACACTTAGCGAATCCCTGTCTCAGGGTATGATAATCGACCCCACCATCAGGTTTGAAACATATAAAGGACAGCCTGAAGACGTACATGAGGAGAAACGAGCAATCTACGATCCAACCATCCATATTATAAAGATAAATACCAACTTCACGATATCACTGTTACGGGATTGATGTTTGGAGCAAAAGGAACGATACCTAACTTCTCTTCTCAATTCTGTACGACCCTTGGACTGCACAAATCCTTTCTGAATGAACTGGCCCTCCTCATAATTAGAGTGTCAGTCAAACTCTTACGGACTCTAATTCAGTGTACTGAAAAAACTGACGCACCATTATCATTTTTCTTTCTCTTATTAGCTTTCATTGCTTCTTTACTTGTTACTTTTTTATTACGTACACTGCCATTATTTGTTTGTTTCTGTACTTGTTTACTTTTTTCTTACTCTGTTAGCTTTCATTATCTATTTGTTCTTGTATTGTTTTGTATGCTTTGTCTAATGGCAGCCTCTAATTTGAGGAAGCTCAATAAAATAAAAAAAAATTGTATCATATTGTGCAAGACACAGAAAAACCCCGTGTTAACTGTTAACGAGTTTAAGCCTAAATATTCCCTCAAATTGCCAGATAGCAGCTAAACAAATAAACATCCTTAGCTGCCCATACTAACTATAAACAGTAAATACATTACAGATGATAGATGAAATGAAAAAGGAGAGTGTGATGGTGGAATGAAAGAAGAAAACGAGAGTACTCCGAGGAAACCCTCTCAACAACGTATGTTTCGACCACCATAAATTTCACACTTGTCAGACCTGACCGGGAATCGAACCCGGGTCACCTGAATGCAAGACCAGCGCGCTAGCACTGTAGCTGCGGACGCGGCTATTGTGTTCTGAATTATGTCCTTAGTCAAAACAAGGTTTATAAAATTGTTCGATTAAAAGTGAATGTAGCACACTACACGTTTTCTCAATATGCAAATTAAGAGCTTTGTTTATTGTATCTTAGGATCGGATAACATACTAACGTTTCCAGAATGCAAGAATTAAATGTTGAAATACAACAGGAGGTTTTGTTTTCTCTCTTTTTCCTGTGTGCCACACGTCTGAGAATAACTGTAGGGTAATATCCTTACGTAAGAAAAACTAAGATTTTATAAGTAAACAAGTATTTGGGTTATTTGCAGAATTTGAATAAGAAATTACGTCCATCAATTCTTACCCCTCCCATTATTGCATTTATAATGATAGAGTTATAAATTCCTAACAGTGAGTAGTTTCAATACTAATGTAGTAAACGTCACAAGAATTATTTCCTTCATGTGAAATATTTCACGAGAATAAAATAAAATGCTCATAGTAACAGCTAAAATGCTGTGTCCATACTAGTTAAGTTTTTAAAATGGAGCATGATTAAGTCCAGATAAAGGTTTGTTTAATAATGTAATTGAGAAAAAAAATCAAACATTTAATATTATCAAAACTTATTCATTTATGTCTGAGTTTATATTTCCTGAAATATTACTGCATAATTACTCTAGTCCAGTAAGTCAGGTCTGTTACACCATTCTGTTCCTATGGATACACAGTTGAAAAAGAAATCCCACAGATATCAGTACAAGGCAAAATGTTGCACAAAGATTCATTTTATTGTACTGCTATGTTCACCCATTTTGATTTGGCGAGATTGTGGTGTCATACTCTTGTTTTATGTTTTAGTCTAAGCGTGCATTTTTACTCTGTCAGATCCGTTTGTGTTGTGTTTTCCACAAATAACAACATATAAAGTCAAGATCAAGAGGACATAATAGTGTACGTGTGCTATTTTTAAGATTTTTAAGCAAAAAATTTTAGGTTAGCATATGCTTATGTTTGCTTTGGCATGTCTGTTACCTGTCAGATCTGTTACTCCGTCATGTCTGTTACATCATTCAAAACAGTGCTGTAAAGCAAGGTGAGTGTACAGTGGCTGATTACTATGGCAGAGACATTGCACTACATTAATACATGCAGAATATGCACTAAATAGTACTTTAATTTTGACGTTCTCAATCGTCCATTTGTTATACAAATTTTGCAAATGACCCATTTATATTCTACAAACTATATTCCGAATCGTAGACCAAATCTGTTAGACGCGTTTCTGTTAAAAATTCAATATCAAATTTCATCGTCATTGGTTCAATAATAGAACAATTATTTCATGAAGAATAAACTCAAATAGACTAATCGGATGAACAAAACAGATATAAGAGTCACTAAAATTCTGACAGAGATACAGAATCGATATGCTATAATTTTTGCTCGGTCATTAGCCGATTGGAGTAAACCTTCAGCAGCATGCGATGTATTTTAGCTCCCACGTTGAAAGACTGCAATTCAAGTTTTAAAAGAAAAAATGCTGACGGAAAGTTTCTGCGTGCTAACAATGGGAGGAAAGGTGGTAACAAAGAGATGGGGAGAGGTGATAATCGCTAAACAAATTAACTACATACCCCTCCCTTTTGAAGTTTCCTCTTCTAATTACCGGGCAACAAAAGGGAGATGAACATCTTGATCCAGTGGTTCCAGCACAAAAATATTTTGCTGCCACCTTCCTAAATGTGGTGTATTATCTAAGAGGGAATTTAAAGCAAATTAGCGAGTGGAGAATTAAAAGAGTTCACGTTTAGACGAAAAGAATAAACTTTATACACGATAAAACTGAAAACAGGAAATATTTTGTGCCCACAAAGTTCCTCTGGTGGTGGTTTTCTTTAATTTTAATAAGTTATTTGACGACTCTGTATTAACTGTGCCCTTATCAAGCGCGTGGGAATTTGTGATAGGGATATGGCGATATGAGTCTGAGGATTCGCCATGGAACTATCCAACATTCTCCTTAAAAACTCTCGGAAGAACACCAATCAGATAATCAGACCAAGCGGGATTCAGTCAGAGTAAGAATTCCACTTGTCATTCCTCAACGACGCCGGCGCACGCGGATTATTATATGAATTTACTTGGAATGTTATCTTATAATCATTTGTAGTAAAGTCTTCAGCTTCTATGAGGAATTGGAACACACTTTTGATCTGTTATCTAGATGTCACATGAAAATTTTATTGGGGAATTTCAATGCTAAAGTAGGGCGGGAGGATATTTTTAACCGACTATATTGGAAAAGATAACCTACACGTAACTAGTAATGATAATGGAGTTAAGTTAGTCAACTTTGTCACATCAAAAAATGTAATTGTTAAAAGTACAACATTCCCCCATAAGAATATACATAGGGTGCAGTACATCAGTTATTCATAGATTTCAAAAAAAGGCATATGACTCGGTTATGAGAGAAGTTTTATATGTTAATTTAATTAGATTTGGTATTCCCAATTAAAATCTGTCTCAGTGAAACCTACAGCACAGTCGGTATAAGTCAGTTTCTGTCGGATGCTTTTACAATTCACTGCGGGCTGAAACAAGGAGATGCACTATCACCTTTAATTTTAAACTTTGCTCTAGAGTATACCAATAGGAAAGACCGGGATAACAGAGATGGTTTGGAATTGAACGGGTAACATCAGCTGCTTGTCTATGCGGATGACGTGAATATGTTAGGAGAAAATCCACAAACTATTAGGGAAAACACGAAAATTTTACTTGATGCAAGTAAAGAGATAGGTTTGGAAGTAAATCGCGAAAATACAAAGTATATGATTATGTCTCGTGTCCACAATAGGCCTATTGTACGAAATGGAAATATAAAAATTGGAAATTTATTGTTTGAAAAGGTGGAAAATTCAAGTAGCTTGGAGCAACAGTAACAAAATGACACACGAGAGGAAATTAAACGCAGAATAAATATGGGAAATGTCTGTTATTATTCGGTTGAGAAGCTATTGTCATCCAGTCTGCTCTCAAAAAAGCTGAAAGTTAGAATTTATAAAACATTTATATTACCGGTTCTGTATGGTTGTTCCACTTTGAGAGAGGAACAGAGGTTAAGGGTGTTTGAGTATAAGGTGCTTAGGAAAATATTTGGGGGCTAAGAGGGATGAAGTTACAGGAGAATGAAGAAAGTTACACAACGCAGAATTGCACGCATTGTATTCTTCACCTGACATAATTAGGAACATTAAATCTAGACGTTTGAGTTGGGTAGGGCATGTAGCACGAATGGGCGAATCCAGAAATGCATATACAATGTTAGGCCGGAGGGAAAAGATCTATGGGGAGGCCGAGACGTAGATGGGAGGATAATATTAAAATGGATTTGAGGGAGGTGGGTATGAGACTGGATTAATCTTGCTGAGGATAGAGAACGATGGTAGGCTTATGAGGGCGGCAATGAACCTCCAGGTTCCTTAAAAGCCATAAGTAAGTAGGCTAAGTAAGTAAGTAGGCCTAAGTAAGTAAAGTCTTAAAGGATTTAACGTTATTTAATACACCTCACTGGGTAGCAACTTGAAATTCCAAGCTCCTTCTGTCGTTTGTCTATTAACACTTAAGCATCAGACATACGGGCCTTCAGGTCACTTTATCAGTATCTGGCGAATAGTAAACAAAGGTCCTGAAATAATTCTAGAAGAAAAATTCAAATGGTGTAATGCTAGAGAAACGAGGAGGTCAAGGAATTGGAAAGTCTCTGCCGATTCATTTTGCAAGAAGTAAGTCACAATGAGCGCCAACAGGAAATGGAAGTAATTCAATGTCTTAAGAATGAACATCTACAAACATATTACTTCCTCTGCAACAAGACATTGCCTCTCATTACGTTGTACCACTATGGACGAATATGGAGGAGAAAAATTTTCGGAAAGCTGGATTGGCACAGACGCTCAAGTCCTTGTCTTCTCGTTCACTGGACTTCTGAATTGTTTGCCAACAACCAATTACTGATACTGACATATGAAGATCTACATCTCGGAAGGAATCATTACTGATACTGTCATGCTATTCTGAACATGAAAGAACTTAAATATCGATTGGACGTTCTCCAGACTACCATGAATGTTCAAAATGACGTGCAGTGAAATAAATTAAAGCTTTTGATAGATTTTTCAAAAAGGCAATGCAAAGTACACGCGCCAATTTAAATTCTTTTAAAAACACTGCCAATCTCCAAAATCCCAGAGGAACTTTGTGGGCACACTACATTATAATGTACCTGATTTCTGCTAAATATTAGTTTGTACTGAAAACCCTCCCAGTTCTGTGTACATTGCAGACATTGGGATTTACTGAACCAGAGATTCTGGGACACGTTCTTAGATTTTGCTCCAAAAGAGAATTAATTCGTAATTCTCATCACTACAAAGTGCTGTCTTCTATTGCAACGGCTCTGCGCAAGAAAAACTGGGTAGTTTATGAGGAAGTGCTCTGCATCTGAGAGAATGAAAGGAATTGAAGAGCAGATATTACAGTGATTTACAGAAGGAATGGAATAGGATTAATTCTAGACCTCACAATAAGGATGGAGATGAATACTGAACGGCTGCGGATGTTAATGAAGGGATAATTTACCATCCATGCATACTCCTCTTAAGTGAGAGGTATATGCCCTAACTTGTCTATTAATGCATGGGAAGTCAAAGCTCTTCTTTTTTGGGGATCGAGTTACCTCATATAAATTTACGGACACATTTCTAAAATCTTTAGTTATTAGTTCTTTTTACTCAATGAATCATTTAATCTCATGAAGGCATGTTAAAAATGTATCACATTATACTATTCTAATACACAAAGCGCTGAGGGACGCAAAAGAATATGGAATTCATAGTGTACGTACTTACCATTCTCTCTATTTGTAAACCGAAATGAAAATAAAACTTTCAAACCAACACAACGGTAGTTTCATTCTCAAAACTGGGTGACGTATTCTACGTGACGGTAGGTTATATCCCTGATACAGTGCAGAATTGTGTATACTTTAGTGCAGGCCTGCACAAGGTTTGCGCTCTCCGAGCCGGCTCACAGCTCATGAGCGGAATGCAGATATTAGCTGCGCTCTTTATAAGGGTGAACTGGAAGAAGGGGTGATCTCGTACAGAAAAGGAAGAAGTGTTCATGAAATGAATTCCCGTTCAGTCTTTGCAAAACTATCTTGGACTATTATTAATTAATAAAGAAATATTTATTTTACAGAAATTTACCAACACAACGGTAGTTTCATTCTCAAAACTGGGTGACGTATTCTACGTGACGGTAGGTTACATCCCTGATACAGTGCAGAATTGTGTATACTTTAGTGCAGGCCTGCACAAGGTTTGCGCTCTCGAGCCGGCTCACAGCTCATGAGCGGAATGCAGATATTAGCTGCGCTCTTTATAAGGGTGAACTGGAAGAAGGGGTGATCTCGTACAGAAAAGGAAGTACTATTACGAGTGTTCATGAAATGAATTCCCGTTCAGTCTTTGCAAAACTATCTTGGACTATTATTAATTAATAAAGAAATATTTATTTTACAGAAATAATAGAAATTCTATAGCTACTTAAATGTACAATATCATTTTGTTATATTTTTATTTATCAGTATATGGAAACGAGATTTTATGCTGTTTGCAGCTGAAAGGAACAGTAGCCTACTGATCGTAATGAAACATCAGTTACAGATGTTCGATGCCTGCCTTTATTAATGTTGATTATAGAAAACAGTTGCTCACAAATATAAATGTTGAGCCAAACATAGAAATAATTTTCACAGCCAGCCTGTGTAGTCGTGGATATTATTGCTCATGTTTAGTCTTGTAAAACTCAACCAGACTAGTAGTATTATTCAAACGATCTTTAGCCCTTAGGTCACAATAAAGATCAATAATTTCGAGCTGTTAAATGTTATGTTTTATTTAACGACGCTTGCAACTGCCGAGATTATATCAGCGTCGCCCGTGTGCCGGAATTTTGTCCCGCAGGAGTTCTTTTACATGCTACTAAATCTACTGACATGAGCATGTCACATTTAAGCACACTTAAATGCAATCGACCTGGCCTGGAATGGAACCCGCAACCTCGGGTATAGAAGTAATTAAAAATTACTTCTGATAAGACAATGTATTTCAAATTCATAAAAAATAAATAGCGACTGTACCTAGGCTAGCTCGGATAATAATGCAGCTTTTAACTCCTAAACCTTTCCACTGCGATCTTCAGCAATAAAACAACCGTAAGTATATTTATGTCTGGACTCATAATGACGCATTATGTTATGTTTCTTTCTACCTAACAAAATGTTGTGGCAGAAAAGGCACTGAGTATTTACTCCAGCAGCTATGAAAAAATAAGCATTTCCCCATGCAATATTGAAAGAATTTGCCTGATGATCACTTTTCCGTCTTTTAGATTCCTCCATACTGTAGTGTAGCAGTAGGTAAGCAACGTGAAACAGTTGCTGAGAAAACACACTGCACTCCACTAGATAGCTGAGTGGTTGTTTCCCTCTCCTCTACCTAGTAGCGTCATTCTGACGTATCTTCCTCTCCGTTTCGGCGAGCGGTAAACGCGGCTCTCCCGCTCTGAAGGAGCGCGCGCGCTCGTTGAGCGCTGTTTGTGCAGGTATGCTTTAGTGTATTTTAGTTTGATAGACGAATTTTGTCACTATATTAAATTAGACAGCACAAAAGAATAATCACGTATTTACGAATAATACTGTAGTACGTACCGGTATACAGTAGAATTGTTCTCGATGTACAAAACGATATTCACGACAGACTAAAGAAACTTCACTTTCCGCTTCAATGCACCTGGTAGCACGCATGCGGAGCACGTGACGAATTCGAAGATAAGTCGGCCAATTATATGATCACAGAGCATGACTATACGAGCTCTCACTACGTTTGTCACTGTCTGTTGCGTATGTGCAAATGAATTACACACCTAGTTCAAAATGTGATGTACTTCTCAAAATGGAAAATAACTTTCCAACTGTATTTTTTAAAGAAAATCAGGACTACGTGTAAGTACATACAAACTATCTTTACAATATCGTCGTACAAGTAGGCCTACTATTCGTTACGAAGTACTTACATGTTTCTTTTTTAATTTTAGTTGGTTATTTAACAACGCTATATCAACTACTACGATAAAAGAGTAATGGAACGGAGAAAAATTCTCTCCGGCGCCGGGATTTGAACCCGGGTTTTCAGCTCTACGTGCTGATGCTTTATCAATTAAGCCACACCGGATACCACCCCGGCGTCGGATAGGATTGTCTCAGATTAAGCTCCGACGCCGGGGTGGTATCCAGTGTGGCTTAGTGGATAAAGCATCAGCACGTAGAGCTGAAAACCCGGGTTCAAATCCCGGCGCCGGAGAGAATTTTTCTCCGTTCCATTACTCTTTCATCGTATGAAGATGCAGAATATCTGCATGGAAATATCATATGTACTTCGGTACATTAAAATAATATATATCAACTACTAGGTTATTTAGCGTCGATAAGATTGGTGATAGCGAGATGTTATTTGGCGAGATGAGGCCGAGGATTCGCCATAGATCATCTTGCATTCACATTACGGTTGGGAAAACCTCGAAAAAAAAAAACCCAACCAGGTAAGGATCGAACCCGCGCCCGAACGCACCTTCAGACCGACAGGCAAGCGCCTTAACCGACTGAGCCACGCCAGTAGCTCTTATATGTTTTATAATGTATTTCAACCAATAGAAAGTCCTATAGTTTTTGTGTCTAGACTTTTCCACTAGAAGCTCAGAGTTCATCTGTATTCATAAACGACAATCATATATCAAAAATATCAAAATTCAAATTTAAATTAAAGAATCACATTCTAGTTCACGGAGTTGCTTGTTGAACACCTGTCAGGTGGCGCAACTTAGGGTTAACCCATGTCATATAATAAATATTGCAACTATGCTGTTGTAAAATTGACAATTAATATGTAATGTATTATTATTATTATTATTATTAGTTATCACTATCATCATTGCTATCTTTGTTTTCTTTCTTTTTTTTTTTCTTGCAATAGCTCGATGAGAGGTCTATAGTGTTCTTTTGACCCTGCTGACTCTCTATAGGGCTTTAATTTAATTTGTGTTATTTTCATCAGTGTTTGTATTTTTTTTTGTATTTATGTGTCCTATCTGGCAGCATGGAAGATAAGTCCTTATGGCCTTAATCCTGTCAGATTAAATAAATAAATAAATTAATTAATATTAAATTTTCAATCTTCCACATAACCAACACACAAAAAATCGTCTTGCTTCCAAATGAAAATAAACACACCCAAAAAGTACATTACATTGTACAGTACATAGCTATACAAAATTCGTTCTTACCTGCAAAAAAAGGTGATGCATTCGTTAACATACAAGCAATCCCAAGCAAGCATAACATATGTATGTAATACCTTAAGACAATTTATTATTGCCGATAACAAACAACTGAAGCGGTGAGATCAATAACCATTCAAGTCCACTTCTGGCCATTCATGTTTCGCAAATTTGAAATTAAATTTTGGATATTTCCACAAGTGTTACGACTTTAAAAGTTGGTATACTACTTTGTCTTGATCTCTAAAACAACCAGAAATATTACATGCAAAAATTAATAATTAGATAAGAAATAAAAAAAAAACGTTTTTTTTTTTTTGCATTTTTCTCGAAACTTGTGTAAATGGGCTTGAATGGTTATTGATCTCAATGCTTCAATTGTTATACTGATAGTTATTAGCAAAGCTCGGAACTTGGGGACTTGTGTCTTTGAACGTGGCTAAGCGACCGGACTTCAATGTCAACAAACTCCCGCTTCCAGCACAGAGGTACTGTAAGGTCTGCTATAAAAGTGGTTCCTGGTTGGAACAACATAATGATAATATTATGGTAGGTTGAAACAAGTAATTTTATAGCATATATATAAATAAACGTGCAAAATATATCAAATGTACAGTTCTGCTCTGTATATTTATTACAGTGTAAGACTAAATACATTCGAATATTTTTCGAACCCATACCTTCTTCGTCTGTTACTTAAACATGATTTGACACGAAAGAAACTTATTTCCACGTCACATGAAGTGACGGGAGCAAAATTAATTATTTTATTTTATTCATTTTAACTAGCTACCTACTGAATACAAATTACATTTATAAAACAAAAATGTTTCTAGCCACTACCGTAAGAGCCAGGCTCGTGTACAGTGTGGTCTTAGTCAATAATATAACATAAAATTTACAAGGACACTTTACTAAATACAGTAAGTAACTTAATCCAAACCAATAAATACAACACAAGAGCAAGAATAAAGAAGGAGAAAAAGAGAGAAAAATACACATTTAATATAAATTGACAATTCGATAGAAGCCAGTGATATACAATAAAAACAAGAATATAGGAGACAGAAATAAAAGGTAAAAAATACATTGATTAATATTATATTATATCGTGGATAATTTTACAAATTTATTTTTAAAAGCTTCAATTTTAAAAAATGTCAAATTTGGAAAATGGTTTTTAATTGTATTATAAAGTCTTAGGCCGAAATAAAGTATTGAATGATTTTCAGTAGTTGCTAGCTGATCTCGTATCTGAGAAAGATAAGTATCCTAAATTTGTCTCGAAAATAGTTTTCAATTTCTATGTCACTACTAGGGAAGGTTCCACTACGACTTGATCCATGGCTATGGACAAATTTTCCACCGATTTAAGGGACTGCAATGTATTTCAATGAATGCCCGTTTCCAATCTCTAGTTTGTGTTTGACAAGTTACAAAATATAAACTCTCCATTCGAAGAAAATAATGCATCTCCTCAGAATTCCTCCACGAAATTCTGTACCTAAGTTTCAAGAAATATATTTTTAAACATATACAATACCCATTCGAATAATACGTATATTATTTTCAAACAGACCGTGTACCTCTAATTAATTATCTGAATGTCATTGGCTTCGACACGACACAGTTTCCTCGTCCGTCTTCCTGTCATTCGATGTGACCACTTTCTTAGTACACACGACTGTCCCTGAGCACTTGCAGGGTGAGCTTTGTGTACGTTGTACCTGTAACCTTACTCATGCACACGACACACAAGTCCCCAAGTTCCGAGCTTTGGTCATAAAACGCACTTCGACTTGAGAAATCCGTCAATACAGTCTCCTCTCAACAGAAAAATGCTTTCGAACAGTAAGGCAAAAAAATTCTTATAAGGCGTTAGATTGATAGTTCATTTAGTTTTTTTCACCTCGGTCAATGTAATTCCTTCTAAGAAAACACAAGTTTTGGAACAAAAGAGAAATAATAACTTAATTGTTTATACACACAAAAAAAGAAAATAAATAACGGCCAACAATTCAATAATAATAATAATAATAATAATAATAATAATAATAGAATGTTTTATTTTCGCTAGCAGAGTTAAGGCTATAAGGCCATCTCTTCCACTCAACCAGCCTTAATCAATGCAATACATATTTAAATTACGTATATATACACTATACTTAAAAGATTCTCCACAAATATTCTTCAGTTAAGTTTTAACGACTGGTACATGTTAATTTAAATTTAGATAAACATATAAGATAAAGTAGTAACTTAATTTATGAGCTAATTTAATTCAATCAATTATAATTAATTTGAGAGAGCTAGTAAAATAATTAGAATTAATTTAATATAAGTTTACTAGAACTATGTTATAGGGAGAATAAATATAAATCTAAGATATATTTATATAATGAGAATATTAATGTAATGAAATTTGCCATTGGAGGTTTTTGTAACCTACTTAGAGAAATTAATGATAATAATAAGAATGGACAGATGTTAGTTTCATTATAAGTAACAAATATTAATCAGTAATTAATCTGTTAAGTAAGAATTTATGTAATTTTGACCTAAATGAAGTTATTGTCCAACAACCCCTTACATCATTCGGAAGAGAGTTCCAATTTCTAGCAACTGAAACTGTATAAGATGAAGAATATAAAGATGTCTTCTAGTAGGTTATAATAAGTAAATTGTTATGATGAGCCCCGGTACTTAGCTGATGATATGCGGATAAATTTTTAAAACGAGAAACCAAATAGATTGGGGTAGTGGTGCGCAGAATTTGAAAAAAAGAGTTGAAGAGAATTCAGGGCTCGTCGGTCACTTAGCCTTAGTCAAGACAGATTTTGGAAAGACAGGGAAACATGATCATACTTACGAATATTGCAAATGTAACGGACGCACGCATTATGCATACGTTGTAGCCTGCTGCTCAAATTTGCATTTAGGTTACTTAATATAATATCGCAGTAGTCGAAGTGTGGCATCACGAGTGTTTGTACAAGGATTAATTCTAATTTATCAGGAAGAAAGTTCTTCAGTCGCTTTAATGAGTGAATAACAGAAAATATTTTTTTGGAAGTGTTCACTTGTTCATTCCATTCCAGGTGACAATCCATATAAATGCCAAGATTTTTCACAGTCGAGCTGTATGGAATAGTAGTATTAATAATAGCATCAAATGCACCTGTTAAGGACCGTATTTTAGGATTCCTTGTTTAGATAGTCAAATATTGACATAGAACAAAATTAAAATTTAATAGAAGCTGCGCAGGTAAAACTAACTATACGCTGACTGGATGAACGGTAATCGACTGCCAAAAATTGCTGTTATTTATAGACACAATGGACGATGAAGCAACGCAAGATCCAAAATTCGATGAGGAGAGTTTTATGGTACCGTCTTAAGTAGTCCTAAATCGATTTAAACTCATTTAAACACAGAGATTATTCAGAGACTGCAAGAATGTGCTATGACGATAAAGGAACACTATGCCCCAATATGAAATGCAGAGCAAACAGAAAAGCTTCGAGAAACAGCAAGTCTGTCCAATAGGTGCTTTGATAACCACAAAAATCGTGTGGTTTATGAAGGGTCGCCTCCTTTTCTCCTTGATGAAAGCTGTAGTTTCATTTAATCGTTATTTAACGACGCTGTACCACGAATATCATTCGCCATGAGAGTACCTGAAATTCAATGTAGGGAAATGTTGTTTCGGAGAAATGAATATCATTCGCCATGAGAGTACCTGAAATTAACTTTAGGGGAATGTTATTTCGGAGATATGAATACCATTCGCCATGAGAGTACCTGAAATTCAGTTTAGGGAAATTTATTTCAGAGAGATGAGTACTATCGCCATGAGAGTACCTGAAATTCACTGTAGGAAACTGTTGTTTCGGAGAGATGAATATCATTCGCCATAAGAGTATCTGAAATTCACTGTAGGGAAATGTTCTTTCGGAGAGATGAATATCATTCGCCGTAAGAGTAGGCCTATCTGAAGTTCACTGTAGGGAAAATGTTGTTTCGGAGAGATGAATATCATTCGCCATAAGAGTAGGCCTATCTGAAGTTCATTGTAGGGAAAATGTTGTTTCGGAGAGATGAATATCATTCGCCGTAAGAGTAGGCCTATCTGAAGTTCACTGTAGGGAAAATGTTGTTTCGGAGAGATGAATATCATTCGCCGTAAGAGTAGGCCTATCTGAAGTTCACTGTAGGGAAAATGTTGTTTCGGAGAGATGAATATCATTCGCCGTAAGAGTAGGCCTATCTGAAGTTCACTGTAGGGAAAATGTTGTTTCGGAGAGATGAATATCATTCGCCGTAAGAGTAGGCTTATCTGAAGTTCATTGTAGGGAAAATGTTGTTTCGGAGAGATGAATATCATTCGCCGTAAGAGTAGGCCTATCTGAAGTTCATTGTAGGGAAAATGTTGTTTCGGAGAGATGAATATCATTCGCCGTAAGAGTAGGCCTATCTGAAGTTCACTGAAAGGGAAAATGTTGTTTCGGAGAGATGAATATCATTCGCCGTAAGAGTAGGCCTATCTGAAGTTCATTGTAGGGAAAATGTTGTTTCGGAGAGATGAATATCATTCGCCGTAAGATAGGCCTATCTGAAGTTCATTGTAGGGAAAATGTTGTTTCGGAGAGATGAATATCATTCGCCGTAAGAGTAGGCCTATCTGAAGTTCATTGTAGGGAAAATGTTGTTTCGGAGAGATGAATATCATTCGCCGTAAGAGTAGGCCTATCTGAAGTTCACTGTAGGGAAAATGTTGTTTCGGAGAGATGAATATCATTCGCCGTAAGAGTAGGCCTATCTGAAGTTCATTGTAGGGAAAATGTTGTTTCAGAGAGATGAATATCATTCGCCGTAACAGTAGGCCTATCTGAAGTTCACTGTAGGGAAAATGTTGTTTCGGAGAGATGAATATCATTCGCCGTAAGAGTAGGCCTATCTGAAGTTCATTGTAGGGAAAATGTTGTTTCGAGAGATGAATATCATTCGCCGTAAGAGTAGGCCTATCTGAAGTTCACTGTAGGGAAAATGTTGTTTCGGAGAGATGAATATCATTCGCCGTAAGAGTAGGCCTATCTGAAGTTCATTGTAGGGAAAATGTTGTTTCGGAGAGATGAATATCATTCGCCGTAAGAGTAGGCCTATCTGAAGTTCATTGTAGGGAAAATGTTGTTTCGGAGAGATGAATATCATTCGCCGTAACAGTAGGCCTATCTGAAGTTCATTGTAGGGAAAATGTTGTTTCGAGAGATGAATATCATTCGCCGTAAGAGTAGGCCTATCTGAAGTTCATTGTAGGGAAAATGTTGTTTCGGAGAGATGAATATCATTCGCCGTAAGAGTAGGCCTATCTGAAGTTCATTGTAGGGAAAATGTTGTTTCGGAGAGATGAATATCATTCGCCGTAACAGTAGGCCTATCTGAAGTTCACTGTAGGGAAAATGTTGTTTCGGAGAGGTGAATATCATTCGCCGTAAGAGTAGGCCTATCTGAAGTTCATTGTAGGGAAAATGTTGTTTCGGAGAGATGAATATCATTCGCCGTAAGAGTAGGCCTATCTGAAGTTCACTGTAGGGAAATGTTGTTTCGGAGAGATGAATATCATTCGCCATGAGAGTACCTGAAATTCGCTTTACAGGTGGAGACAACTCTGAGAAAAGGACAACGAAGTAATCAGTCAAAGACGGATTAGAACCCAAGACCGAGCGTAGCCTTGGTGCACGAGTCACGCTCGCTACCTCTATGTTACCAAACCTGTAGCCTAAGAAGACGTAATAAGTACATATCAAATAACTACTATGTATCAAGTTTTTAAAACTTATTCTTCAATTAAAGCAAAGTTGGCAGCTATACGAATTGCAACTGCGTTTAAATGATCGATTCTTTCTTTCAGATTAAAGACAAAAGTACGGCGGGAAGAATTGTGAATGATGATTACTATAAAGCTTAATATATTGCTATACTGTAACGTTTTGATGTTGGCAGCACTGAAGTACGCCGATATGAAGGGTTGTTCCCCAGTCTTGTTCACTATGCGAAGAGGGTGACGAAGTCCTTCCTGTCGTGAACAGAATTTCAAGTGGTAGAAGGGAAACATCCAACCCAGCATTTCAGGGCTCTTGTATTTCATACCAGTTAATTTGAATTATTAAATTTTATCTCTTTAGTATTTCCTACGAACTATAATTTGCATATCGGAAAATTAGTCATATTTTCGTGAAAAGAATTACAAGCGAATAAAAAAGAGAAATTTTTAGTGTAGTCCTCTTCCACAATCACATGCGCTCACACATTTCATGTCCTTTTCATCCTCTCCATGAATACAGAATCTGCAATTTTTATGTTTCCAAGCTGCACTTCTAAAACGTTTTCACTTTATTACAATACATTGCGATTCAATGAACATTTCTTTTGCATTTCGTGAAGTTAAAATATTATTTTATCAATATATTCTGTTCTTCCTAATGGTATTTAAAAATAGTTAGGCCTAAGTTCATTTTCTTTAATTTATTTCACAAGGTAAAATAAGGACTAAAATTATTAATTTAAAATAAACTTAATTTCGTTGTATTTGAAGTCTTTATTTATACTTTTACTATCCAGCTGGGACACGAAAATTAATTAATTTTTCAAACAATTATACATGTCGCTGTTTTTCTGTCTGTCAACAAAACTTGTTTCTGCAAAAGGTTACATTGAATTAACAAATTTTATCACTTTATTACGAGCTTCCTATGTTATGTTACATATTTACATAAAATCTTATGAATTGATTTATTGAGTATTATTCAATTTGTAATCTCTTTAAACTAGTGTTAGTTGAATGCAAGTGTCATTAAACAAGAATTACAGTAATAACAAAACCTTTTAAGTACATTTAAAATATTCAATAGTGTAACTGTAATGTCAGTAATGTTCTAGAGTTCTAAGGCATTTTGAAATAAAATGTGCGAAAAGCCAATATTCTAAATAGCATGTTTCGAGACTAATTAAATAAAGGTAATATTTTAAGAAATACGAAAATATAATCGCCCTAACTAACTAGTGTTAGTTGAATGCAAGTGTCATTAAACAAGAATTACAGTAATAACAAAACCTTTTAAGTACATTTAAAATATTCAATAGTGTAACTGTAATGTCAGTAATGTTCTAGAGTTCTAAGGCATTTTGAAATAAAATGTGCGAAAAGCCAGTATTCTAAATAGCGTGTTTCGAGACTAATTAAATAAAGGTAATATTTTAAGAAATACGAAAATATAATCGCCCTTTTAGGGAATAGTCCTATCACTGAAATGAAGGAAAGTAAATTTCCGGTTAATGTTCGCGTTAAGAGCGTAATTATGACCGCGTTGCCGTTTTATTTGTGGTTTCTAGAGACAATACCTCGTCTTTTACGAAGAAAACTTTTAGCGGCCGTGAAATTATTCACCGCTTTCGTCATATTATTATTTATGAATATTACGAAACAAAAACTATCATAAGAGCCACGACTGACATGATCATCTTGGCTGTCTGCGTATACGAGGACTTGGCTAATAAAAACCTAAACTAACCAAACCTAACCTTCGTATAATATGCAAGATGTGTAACCGGAGCAAGAAGGGATCTTGATTTGATCTGGAATGTACACACGAAAATAAATTGAAGTAAGAATCACACTGCTACTGCATGAGAGTTCCGCGCATGCGCCAAAGCAAAACTGTTCCTGTAGCGAGCCTCTCACCTAAGAAACGTAATCTATTCGCAATATTTACGCAAATATATCTTGTTGCTAACATTGCTGCTACCTCTCAGTAATAGGGATATCCTGAACTAGCACCAACAGACAGCGCACGTGTACTTTGAGGGATGCGCTTTGCGTGTGCATTTGTTTTTCGGTATATATACGTAGTGTATTAGTATATTAAATACCCTTAAAAACAACTAAAAACGGCAAATTTTTGTTATGTTCCTATATGTAAAAACCAGGGAAAGCTTTTTGTCTTCAATCAAGTCCCGAAATATTCTGAATATATGCTTTAAATCTTAAAAAAATATAAGTAATTAAATTGTGCCTCGAAAGTGCTAGCAATTAAATAAAAGTAAAATTGTTGACTACAGTTTCATTTTGACAGAGGGAAAAGAAAAATTAATAAAAACATATGCAACCTCGACAGCGAGGTATGTTAGCTTAGATTATATGCAGTAGTTGTAGGATTCTCCGAAGTTTACGCCTGCAGTAAACTCTCGATAAACTGGGATGTTTATTATCCAGGACGATCCGTAGTGGAACCCATTTCGTGAATAATGTTTTTAATGTACTTTTCCCTAATTATTAAAACCATGTTTTAACTTCAAATTTTCAAAATCATCCTACATAGTATTCAAAACTGCATGTCCTTAACCTACAAAACGCACGACTAATCGGGATACTACTGCGATCATATTATATCATCCTATTAAAAATTGCATTTGATCTTTCTGCAACTACAGAAAAAATACAAGGAATTCAATTTCGATAGTCCCTTCCCTATAAAAAGAAACACATTGGTGGCTGCATATCCTGTTTTTAGCGTACGTTTCTTAAATACTAATGATTAAAGAGGGCAATATTCACCTTCGACATCCCGGTAGTTCCTATTTTTTTTATTCGTGCACCTCGTTCTCAAAGTTCTCGTTTAGGTTCATGAACATTCAGTTTACTCGCATCTATATTCTGCATACTGCAGATTTCCCTATCCATCTCGGGGAATTGCTCAATATTATGCAGGTTTACGTTATTATTTATTGTAAATTAAATTAAATTATAAGGTAGAAAATATTGAATTATATTAAATTATACCAGGTTATACAAAATAATTGTAAATATAATAATATAATTTTGACACGCACAGAAAACCAAGAAGCGGGAAAATGCCCTACAACCTGTTCCGCCGCATGAAACGCTCCTGCCATCTAGCGGTAAAGCTTCGCATAAGATACCCCTATTTCAGAACGAAGGAGGTAGAAAGAAAAAAATTCTCCTAACGACGCCGCAGATCAACGTCATGTCCTTATGTTGGTGACATTGTTTATTTAGTTAAATTTGGTCGTAACCGTAATGGCACGGTTCAAAGCTACCGTAGCAAATCCTCCAGTTTAGCGGAGGAAAAATTCTGGCTGTCTCTATCCTGTTGCGCATTACATGTTTCCACTGTTTTATTGTTTTGTGTTTTTAATGTTATATTATAATGTCTCCACCTTTATTGTTTCATTGGAAGCAAGGCCATTTTGTTACACAGTTTTTGCTATCATGTGCTATAACGGCCATATTGCTCGATTTGTTCATAATCATTAATTATCAATTATCTCAAGTAGGCCTACCACGTGACCAGTGGAGCTCTATTGTATCAACAAGAAGCTCTAAGACGGCTACCGATTAAACACAAATGAAGGTAACCTTGTGCTGATTTTATTTATTAGGGTTTAAGTCCCTATACTATCTAATAGACGTGTTTCCTTCGTCATTAACACAGCTCCGAGGGTGGCGACGGCACGGACAATTGGTTGCCTCGAGATTGATGTTCTCCGTCACGCTTTGTTTGGCTCGACAACAAAGAATGCATTTTCTCATGACTGTGGAAATGGCATTCACCACGGATTTGCTTTATGTAATGTACAGAAACGGTCGCACGACATCGAAAATCTCATTCACTTCCGTACCATGGCAACGTACTGCACAGAAATAAAAGACGATAGTTTGCATCAATGCTTCGATTGTGTTCTGTTCGTCAACTGTTTCACGGTGGGAGTTATCCAATATTTTGCCGCAAGGGTAAAAAAATTTGAATGTAAATCAACTGTGATTGAAACAGGACTGGATGTAAATGCATTTGTTACTCTCTTCACGCTTCCATATGGAGACAATGAAGTTGTCGTTACCAACATAACCACTGCAAAAATCCAAGAATTAGAACTTTAGATCTATAGTATTTCGACATCATGAAGTTTCGACACCTAGAATTGTTCGAAACATCTATCTCTGGCGTTTCAACAGCGCAATAATAATAATAATAATAATAATAATAATAATAATAATAATAATAATAATAATAATTAACAATAATAATAATAATTACTTACTGGCTTTTAAGGAACACGGAGGTTAATTGCCGCCCTCACATAAGCCCGCCATTGGTCCCTATCCTGAACAAGATTAATCCAGTCTCTACCATCATATCCCACCTCCCTCAAATCCATTTTTAATATTATCTTCCCATCTGCGTCTCGGCCTCCCAAAGGTCTTTTCCCTCTGGCCTCCCAACTAACACTGTATATGCATTTCTGGATTCGCCCATACGTGCTACATGCCCTGCCCATCTCAAACGCCTGAATTTAATGTTCCTAATTATGTCAGATGAAGGATACAATCCTTGCAGCTCTGCGTTGTGTAATTTTCTCCATTCTCCTGTAACTTCATCCCTCTTAGCCCCAAATTTTTCCTAAGAACCTTATTCTCAAAAAACCCTCAATCTCTGTTCCTCTCTCAAAGTGAGAGTCCAAGTTTCACAGCCATACAGAACAACCGGTAATATAACTGTTTTATAAATGCTAACTTTCAGATTTTTTACAGCAGACTAGATGACAAAAGCTTCTCAACCGAATAATAACAGGCATTTCCCATATTTATTCTGCGTTTAATTTCCTCCCGAGTGTCATTTACATTTGTTACTGTTGCTCCAAGATATTTGAATTTTTCCACCTCATAATAATAATAATAATAATAATAATAATAATAATAATAATAATAACAACAATAATATGACACAAAAATACCTTAAAATGGTGCCTGAAAATCTTCACAAAAATTCTCATGGATGTTCTTCATTAAATCTAACGAAGACATAGATTACTGAAACAGTAAATACACAACCTTAGGAATAAAAATAAAGTAGCGGCGAAGCTTGTAGTTCTTTCAGCCGCCATGAAAACCTTTTCTTGTTGAACCACAGAAGACGAACTAACTAACACCGTATAGTGATGATGATTAATGGAGCAACGGTGGAATGTTGTAGGAGAAACGGGAGTACCCCGCGAAAACCTACTACCTAACACCGTCTTGGTCCACAAATTCTAGTTAAATTCGTCGGGATTCGAAACCGTGTCACAGCGTGGAAAGCCGACGTTCTAGTCCAAGGACGGGAAACAGCCACTCTGAGAGAGCTTAGCTTCTCCCGCTACAGTTGCTGTTGTACTAGATACTCACAATGATTGCTCTGTTTACAATGAGTTCCCACCTCTGTTCTAGTCATTCGACTAACGGAGCGCCCTATCTAAACATTGCATTGTTTCAGTAATAATTTCAGTAAAAGATGCAACGAAGAATCTTACTAACCATACACAGATCATTATCACAGTTCATACACTAGTTACTAGTGGCAGTATACTGAGATGAATTTATCTCTGACTGTAGGTTATCAGAAAATATTGTAAATTTTGCAATTCACTTAATTGTGGCTCCCTATCACCACAGCATGACGCGTCCTCAGGAGACGACCTCCAGATATTGAAGGTAGCTGTGAATATATTGAATAAGCAATCGCGAACAGCCGATAAGGGATGGTCCTCCAGCTTGGGGGTTGGGCGAAGGGCTAACAACCAATCAGCGTAAAAAACAGCTTGTTACGAAACCACAACATAAGCCTCGGAATGGGACTGATTCTCTGGCATGACCTGGCAAAGGAATAAGTTTATGAGATTTGGTACTTGGAATGTAACAAGTCTCTATAGGCTAGAACAGGAGGGGTATTATAACATTAGTAGCAAAAGAACTAGCTAGATGTAGGATAGACTTTGTGGAAGTACAGGAGATTAGATTAGATGGGAATGGGATATCACAAATAGGAAATTACTTGTTGTATTATGGGGAAGGAAACCGTAATCACCAATTAGGAACAGAATTCTTTATTCATAAAGGAATAAAATCAGCAGTAAAAAAGGTCGAATTTATCAGTGACAGATTACCGTATTTAGTATTTAAGGATAGGTGGTGCAACATCGTAATTATAAACGCTCAAGCCCCTACAGAAGTGACCATATGAAGGATAGCTTCTATGACGAATTGGAAAACACTTTTGATCAGTTATCTAGATATCACATGAAATGGCCGGAGGGCAAAAGACCTTTGGGGAGGCCGAGACATAGATGGGAAGATACTATAAAAATAGATTTGAGGGAGGTGGGATATGATGGTAAAGACTGAATTAATCTTGTTCAGGATAGGACCGATGGCGGGCTTATTTGAGCGCGGCAATGAATCTCCGGATTCCTTAAAAGCCATTTGTAAGTAAGTAATAAAAATAAAGTAATAACAACAATAATAGCCTTAATAATTGGGTCCTTTGCTCTACGTTTTCATTACTGAAAGGATTATAAACTAAAACTGGAAATTTACATGTAACGGGACTCCGTCGTAATTTCGGCAGGATGTAAGGGACAGATTCAGTAGACGGAGCAAATTCCACTTCCCTGCTAGAAATCTAAACCTTTGTAGCCTTCCATCTCAACTCTCAATTCTCAAAAGAAATACTAAAAATCATAGAATATCAACCCTCAGTGTACAATTAATAGTAACAGTACGGTAAAGGTGCCTAATTCCGTGATACCCCTAATCCCGTGATAAAATTTCAATTGACTGCCATGGAGTTGTGGTCTCTGACTTTTAAGTTTTTGAAATACCTAACAGATGCTAGGATATGTCTTCTTCTCAATTCTATTGACTACTCGCCTTTCTAATAGAAGCAGTCGACTGCAGAAGCATTTGTTCAGTAAAGGTGGTTGACCAGTAAGTTTTTCTTTCTCTTGTGACCGCTCCTGAAGAAACATTTTATATTTGAGATAAGTATTAATGTAGCATTATAAAAATAATACATTATTGTACATTACAGTCAGCTGAATCAATGTGTATGATTATTTAAACATTGTGAGACAATAATAATGCTACACGAGCTTTCCCATTTTCGGATTTATTTTCATATTTCATATTTAAAGGGGAGATATAAATGTATTAACTTCAAGGCGCTACAGAGATTGGAAACATATCTATGATCTAGTAATTTTATCTATCGAGAGGGAGAAAAGTTAGGATATGTTGAACGACTCATCATCAGTGATCGACAGATTCGTTGCTAGGAAATCTCGACGGCTCCAGTTCACCTTAAGAAGCGTTTGTATAGGTATGCCTTGCATGATTGTTTATCATAATTTTGCATGTTATTATACAGGGACATCATTTTATTTTTACTAACATTTTTAATATTAACCTGTCTATACCTTTAGAGAACCGGAAACAACGCTTGCTCCCCCCTCCAAGACTGGAGTTCGATGATACTGGCGTACTCTACTAGGTATAGGATGGAAGAAAAGTAGTTCATCCATTTACGTAAACTAGGAAATATCGCGATTTTGAGTTTGATAATTTTCATTAGGTTTTTCTTTAATCAAAGTACAGTACTGTATTAAGAATAAGTGTTTTTACTCACGAAGTGAGTTATCCATGCGAACGTATTCATTATGCAGTGTATACTGTCTACAGCAAATTAGCGTACAATATAGAGAAAGAAGTTAAATTGAAAAATAATCATTATATGAATATTTAAACACAATTTTGAAAATGGTGGCCGTTCATTTCGATACAGGCTTCAGTTCTTTTGTGCATATTATCGCACTATAGACTATTGCATCTAATTCCAATTGCCAGTTTCGTCCTTCGTACTAGTAACTCATGTTGAAATAATTCTGTACCTACTCTACGTACTGTGAATTCAATCTTCACTTCTTCCCGACCCGAAAATATAAAATTACTCAGACATGCTATCTACTGTCCGTCCAAGTGGTTATGCCGCAGGATTGTAGAAAGGGAGGAAATCACGTGACAGTTAATCACTTAACGAGGCCCTTTTATTTAAGTTAAATTAAACAGCTGTATAATATTACGCAAACGTCCAATTCCTAAGAGAAATTAATGTTTTCAGAAAAGAGCTAAGACAGCCCAGCTTTTACAGAGGGGCGAGCAGAAGCAGGTGGGGGAAATCGGGATGCGACGTAGGCAAACGGACAGTACCTGTGCGAAAATATGATTCAATATTGAAAGCTCTTTCGTCACTGGAAAACGCGAACATATTTCTGGAACGTACTATACCCAGTAACTCAGTACTGCTTACTATCTGCGGTCTTGGTTCTGTGTGGAGTTGGAACTTCTTTAGTAGAAGGGGTGGGAGTGAAGTACATTCAAAAACTCAGGTACAATAAAAATTGAAGTAAAAATAAAATGATATCCCTGTATAAGACTTCCGAAAACGAGTTTCAAGAGAGTTGATGGCAGGGGTGTTGTTAGGAGATGGGTCAGGTGCTTTCTAAACCCCGCATATCTGGCTCACCCAAAATAATTAGTCTGGCTATGCCACTGCCTAGATAGGCATTGAGGCGAATTTGGTCTCAATAGGGAGTAGTCTAATGATGCTATTTTGAAACGAATTCGTAACGGTGAAATGTCTAAATGCGATCATTTCTCTAGCCCCATGTAATCCGGAGGTTACACAAACCCGTCCTCCACAATTCCCACACTTCACGAAACTGTTCGCACACTGCGTCCAATTAGACACGTCTGCGCTGAGTAAACTCTGCAACTATCATGATTACAACAATAAATCATGATAATTATGATGATTATAATCATTAACGGTTTAGGAACGCTGTTATTAGAGTGTGGGTATCAGTATGTAAAAAATTTAACGACCATAGGAAGAGAAAATTTTCACGTGACTTCACATAGAAAATCACATGTTAGCTTAATGAAACACTACACGAGGCAAGAAAAAAAAAGGATTACAAAACAGTGATGTGAGGATTACACGAAGTTTCTAAAAATAGTACAATATATAAAGAAAAGTTCTAACCTTCACTCAGAAATACAATTAAAAAACGCCAGTTATTAAGATTTTAAAAACATTTGTTTATATATTCTAAATATGTTCCAAATCATTTATTAAAAAAATCTAGTTTAAATTTTCAAAGTACGCCTAACATTGTCGTAGAACGGTGAACTACACGCAGTATAGTTAATTGTAACCAACATTTCTCAAGCCCCCTCCTATGGCTCACAATCTATACATTCAGCGAAACAGGGCTCGATTCCAAGCAGAAAAAATGGAAATTTATCGCCCTGTTATTTGGACTGAGTACTTTTCTCTTCATGGTGTTATTCTGTGTCGTCATAAGCGATAACTTTGAGTCATGTTAACCACATGACCAGGGACCACCATAGCTGTTGATTCATAAGCTTCGCATGAGAATTAGAACGAATGGGACAAAGCAGTGCAATTTTCAAAAGCTGATGATGATGTATGTAGCCTATGTATGTATTTATTTACACTGCAAGTGGGCAAGCACCCGGTGGCAGTGGTATACACAATATAAACAATACAAAATAAAATGATAAACAATACACAATAAAATCATAAAAATACACAATAAAATAAAAAATACACAATAAAAATGATGATGATGATGAAGATGATAAATGCAGAAGATACCGCAATAACTTTGAAATCTCCGAACATACACGAATGAAGGCTCTGTACATGAAGAATTATTGACTATATTACTGGCATAATAGAGAGGTAAAGCGAACTCCATTACAGGCCAAATCGCCCAAGAGGGTGGCACGATGTCAAAACTTCCACCCTTACAGATAATCGGCATTAATGGCAGTAGGTATGTGCCCGCCGCCTTTGCCCCAGGTAGGATCATAGAGGGCCGAAAGGATTAGATCAATGGAGAAAATCGAACTCTCACCTACAGCCTTTGCAAAGTTAACGACAACTGGCATAATACTGTAGCATAATCAATTTGTAAGAAATTCAAAAGTAAGGAAGATTAGAAGATATTACTGATGTGTGTGTGTATCCAATGCCTACCCACTTCACTTGCGTGATTCGGGTTCCGCATGCTGGGGATAGATGGCAGAACTGTGACCCATTTTCCAGTTGTACACCACTTCGGCGGATCACGCTGTACATGATGTGTACCTGTGGAGAGTTATATCGTGTACTAAGGTGAGTCTATGTGTAAGTGTATTGTCTGGAATGAGTGATGATGAAGATGAGGAAGGGAGAAGGGGAAACCCGGTGCCGACACGTAGCCTACTCCTGTCGAATAAAACCAAGGGGGTCGCCAGGCTTAACGTCCCCATCCGACGGACGAGTCACTATCAACAGTGACATATGCCTTCT
This sequence comes from Periplaneta americana, assembly GCA_025594305.2. Taxonomy (NCBI): domain Eukaryota; kingdom Metazoa; phylum Arthropoda; class Insecta; order Blattodea; family Blattidae; genus Periplaneta; species Periplaneta americana. The sequence goes on along the minus strand of JAJSOF020000040.1, from coordinate 20,180,484 downwards.
CTTCATATGCACTGCGGAGAGATTTGGCATTTAACCCAGGCATATTAATGCACAATCTAGTGATTAGAAGTTGTGCACCGCATCTCTCCGTCATATTAAAATTTCTGACCCCACCGGGAATCGAACCTGGGCCGGCTGATCTAGACACGCTACCACAGAGCTAACTCGGCGGACATATTATTGATGTACAGTGCAGTATTTGGCAGTATAAAGATAATAATACTGACAACGGTAGATGGTTGCACTGGGTATTCGGTCTTTAATTTCTTCCTCCAAATGAAGTCGGAGATGCATTTGTTGAAGATTTAGTTAGCAACCAACCTGTTAATGAAAGTATCACAGGCTTTGCTTATTATTATTTGGTATCTAATTTCATAGAACCGGATTCGTTATTTCTCTTTGAAATATGGGCTTCTGATACTGTTACATCAGACAGAACTAATAATGCATGTGAGGCGTTCCAAAAAGCGTTCTCTGTGAATTTCAAAAGTGCGCATCCTCATATATATTTGTTTCTTCACTTCATTATTGAGACACAAACTAGCACATGTATTAAAATGAATGACAACAGGAATACTGTTAGAGCCAATCCTATATACAGGGTCTTAAAAAGTGTCCAATATTTTAGGAGGTGATAGTATGCATCAAAACAAGAAAATAATGCCTAATAAACATGGGTCCTACAACACATACTTTCTGAGATATGAACACTTATTCATAGGAGGTGCTCGATGTGACGTTCATTCATGGCAAAGCATTTCTCTGCCCTATAATACAGCAGAATGTCAGACAATCTTACCATAGTTGACACTCCTGACATGTAATAATTATATGTCGTAAGAAATACTGAAAACAAAACTCTGGTTGCGGATATTAGCGAGGTTCAGCAGAGATGATGATGTGAATTTTCGTAATCAGCATGTGTGGGCTGATGAAAATCCCCATGCAGTTGAAGAAACAAGGCATCAGCACCGATTCTCAATCAACGTATGAGAAGACGTTCTTGGCCATACGTACTACCACAGAGATTTTCAGGACTTTCTTATTAACGTATTGCCTGCATTGCTGGAGAATGTGTCATGTCAGCAAAGACTAAAGATGTGGTTCATGCACGATGGGGCATCAGCACATTTTCTCCGCAGTATGCGTGAACACCTGACGCTGACATTTCAAGAGTGCTGGATTGGTCGGAGAAGCCCCACATCTTGGCCTGCTCGTTCCCCGAACCTAAATCCCCTAGACTTTTGGTTATGGGGACACATGAAGGAAACAGATCAGTTTCAAAGAGTGAGTGACTCCTTACGCCCAAGGGCAGAGGAATGCATTGTTATGAATGGACGTCACATTGAGCACCTCCTATGAACAAGAGTTCAGATCTCAGAAAGTATGTGTTGTAAGACCCATGTTTATTAGACATCATTTTCTTGTTTTGATGCATAATAGCACCTCGTAAAATATTGGATACTTTTTTTAACATTCTGTATGAAAGGAGGAAGCAGTGTATAGAACAATTACTTTGTAGATATAGACGCGGGAATATTACTAGAATTGGTTTCCTACAGAGAGTGACCTACTATTATCCAAGAAAGTGCCCTAAATATTAAAAAATTCATTACTGACACTGGAACAAATATTTTAAACTGTGACAAGTACCAAATTATCGGTACCAACATTTTAAATTCTGACAAGTACCAATTTATTGGTACGAGCATTTTAACGAGAGAATACAGAGAGTCCTAAGTCTCTACAAAATGGCAAGAGAAATAACTGCGGCTCGTATTAACTGACCACCGCGCTCATCTAATGCATTCAGTTCAGGTAAAATTTTATCTTGCGCTCAACTGATAAACTCCCAATATTATCATCCCTTACAATATGTATCTTTTCTCCTGACTCACCCTGTATAGGACATCATGAAAAAAAAGTGATTTATGACTGGATTTGAAGCAATGTTAGTCGCGTTGGTTATTAGTCGTTGCGCATATCATTGCCGGTATGTAACAATAATAATAATAATAATAACAACAAATGGCCTACTTTTCTCTTGGGAATTCAACCACATTTATCTCTCGGAAGTAGCAAAACAGACGACCACAGCTGAACCTTGGATGAACAAGCCCATACACTTACCTGAAACAAACAGAAATATTAATCACTCACTTGCTATGTGGAAGTTCTACCTATTTTAGGACATGCATAGATACTGCACTTGTACTGAAAGCAGAGAATACGTGCTGAACGTGCCGTGTCTGTGGCTACAACGCTAGAACACTGGTATTCCGTCCAGGCGATCCGGGTTCGATCCTCGGCCAGATCGTGATGGAATTTGTAGACATAGCAGAAGTTGCAGAGAGATTTTCGTGGGATACTTCCGTTTCTTCTCTATCATTCCACCAACATTCTCCACCTCCCCCCCCCTCCTTTCATCTATCGTCCGCCATAGTAAAAATAGACTGGGGTGAAGTCTTGGAGGTAGTATGGATTTCCGATGCTTATATTGGAAGTGCATGGGGCTCATCAGGCTATTCACATGCGAACGGGACCTGGCTATATCAGAGGCTGAGCAGGATGGTCCGCTTGTCAGCGTGGATTGACGAATGCCACCCAGGCCACTTGTCGGACTTGGACAATCATCGCAAAAAAAGGGCGCACAACGGGTTAAACCGTGCCTAAGTGTACAGACCCGTCCCGGGTCCAGCCACGAGCTAGGATATTTTGAAAGAGGATTTTCATGACATAATATTATGGCCATTGTCTTTCACACTGACGTTTAATTATATAATTATCCCTAACATAACACAGAGTCAGTAATTAAGTAGAATAATTAAAACAAGCCCTTCCAAGCTCCATTCAAACATTTGAGCTGATTAAAGTAGAAAAGCATGATATATGCAAATAAATATATAATGAAGGGTATGGATGGGATTAACGAAGCATGGCTTACCATTGCTTTTAATCAATTATATAATTAAGCTGCACCAACTAGGCGGTTATCTAGTGTGCACGGAGTTGGTGATAGCGAGAGGATATGCGAGGTAAGCCAACTAGCGAACTATCAGATAAGCGAGTCCGCGTTCAATCCCCGTCTCCGGCGAACATGACATTCGCGTTGCACGAAATAAAACATTTTCAGGGATTATCTCGAGGCTCTCCTCTTCATTCCACCAACGTTATCTACAATCTCTCTTTCAATTATCATTTCCGGTTAGAAACTACGTTAGATCTATAATTTCTTGTGTTTTCTGGCGCTGACTCGTTCGCTTGCCATGACATAAGCATCCTCATGCAATGCAAGATTTAAAGACAGGTCAAAGTAGATTAAATGGAAAATGAAAAAGAAGAAAATTAAATAAATACAAAAATAAGTAAAGAAACCAAAAACAAGAAATGAAGACAGAACTAAATTAAAATCAAAAGAGTACATATGAAATAAATGACTAAATTAAACAAACAAAGAAAAAAAGAATGAAATAAAATTTGAGACAAAAAAGAATAATGAGAAGAAGAAGTGATAAAGACTAAGAGGAAGAAAGAAATTAGAGGAGAAAAGGGAAACGAACTTAGAAACGAAGGAAGATTAACTGCAATGCATAACGAACTAAAAAAACAGTATAAGTAACAGGAAGAAGTAGGAAGAAAGCAGAAGGGGAAAGATAAAGGACAGTAGGAAATAAGAAAAATATAAAAAGAAAATATTCTGCTATTTCAATGTAGCGTTTCTACCGAAACTCGTCTGAAAAGATGTCCGTTCTTAAAAGCACTCTTCCTTGCGGGGATGCGACTCTGAAAGGCCAAGACAATGAACTTCCAGCGTTTTAAGATATCGTGTTACTTCATCGATTGACAGGTGTCTGTGCCCTGGTGAATTTAGGCTTAGGGGCTGAGTCTCTCTTCTGCTGCTAAAATCGATCTTGAAGCAGAAGTTCTATCCATTAATATAAGACCAATTATTTAACGACGCTGTATCGACTGCGAGGACCACTGCCATATAACTTAGTAGATCAGGCGACAGCGTGTTTACCTGCCGATTCGGAGCTATGCATAGCCGTGGATACGATACCCGCGCTGGCAGATTACCTGGTTGGATTTTGTACAGGTTTTTCCCAGGCTGTAAAGCGAATGTCACATAATCACATGGGAAATCCTCAGCCTCATCCCGCCAGATACCATATCTTGCTATCATCAATTCCATCGACGCTAAAAAAAACCTAGCAGTTGATACAGCGTCGGTAATTAATAACCTACTAAACAGATCTAGCGTCGGTGGAATTAGTTACAGCGAGAGATGAGTCCGAAGACTCAGGAATTTGTTTATTTGGTTGCAGTGAGTTACAATGTTGAACGACAGCTCTGACCTCCGGTCATTTAGCCATCATTCACTTATTAACATACAATTTTGTACGTACATAAGTAGGCCTACTTACATTGCACACACACATACACGTATTTTGAATGTTATTTTATATTTCTTTTAACCTATTAATTTATTTCTCTCTTTCGTTTTTTCTTTTGGTATATTTTCCATAAACATGTTCCTAAGGAATTTATTGTCTGTTCATTTTTAATAATTCTTAATATTTTGGCTAATACAATAAATTTCATTATTGAAATGTATCGTTTACTCCAATCTATCTTAACACATGTTAACAATATAGGATTGTATCTTCTATTTCGCCACATAATATACATGTCCGGAAATATTACAGTTACCAACAGATGTACCGCATAACATAATATATTCCTACAAAAAATCTAAAGAACTCGGCCTATTTAAATAATCTTGGGAGGTCTTTCTTCAATGTATCAACGGTTATAACATCATTTTAAAATCTTGTAATGTTTATGCACTGGCCACTCGAAATCCTGAAAATGAAAGTTCACTATGCTTGGAGTCTCTTCAGATACAAGAAAAATTAAAATTATTAACATAAAATTTACACTGTCACACGTGAAAAGTGTTAAAATTGTTTAAAAAGGTATTTACCTTCGACAGACGGCCCGTTTCGACGCTATTTGTCGTCGTCTTCAGTGTCTCTTGAACCACTGCTGATTTTGGCTCTGCGATGTGCAGTTGTCGATGGTAGGGGTGGGGGTGTGCTGTTCCTATGGTGGGGTTGGCTGTCTGTATGTTATGACGTATTATGATGTCATACAATGTGTGCGTATTGAACTGTAGTTGCGTATTAAGTACGTAATGTGGGTGTGCTATTGTATTCTTATATATTTCGTATTGTTCTAGGATATTTAACTGTAAACTTTTTGGTGTGATGTGTAAATTTCCATATCTGTTTCTATATTATTGTAGTCATGATTATTGTCGATAATGTGATCTGCGTAATTTGATGTAATGTAAGGTTTGGTTATAGCTTTAATATGTTCGTTGTATCTTGTATGAAAGGATCTTCCTGTCTGTCCTATGTAAAAATGTGGGCAACTATTGCATTTTAATTTATAAACTCCAGTTGAATTATATATATTTGAATGTTTAGTGTGGTTATTTAAGTATTTCTGTGTTGTATTATTTGTTTTGTATGCAATTTTGTACTTTAGTTTTCTGAATGAAGTTGCGATTTAGTGGGTATTAATTGTGATATGTTAATGTTGGTGCTGTTTGAGTTGGTTTGGTCTGTTTTTGTTTTGCCTTTTTTATTAGTGTGTCTATTATGTTAGGGTTGTATCCATTGTCTTGTGCTATATATTTTATTGTGTTTAATTCTTCCGTGTAGTTGTCTTTGTTCATTGGTATATTAATTAATCTGTGTGTCATTGTACGGAAAGCTGCATGTTTATGTTGTATGGGATGATTTGATGAATTGTGTATATGTGTTGTGGTTGTAGTGGGTTTCCTATATATTTTGAATTCGTGTCTGTTATTTGTTTTGGTTATGGTGATGTCTAAGAAGTTTATAGCTTGCTTATGTTCCATTTCTACTGTATATTTTAATTTGGGGTGTATTTTGTTGAGTTGTTGATGTAGGTTTTCTATTTGTCTTTTGTTCCCATTATATAAGACTATTATGTCATCTACATATCGATGCCAGTACATTTTAACACTTTTAACGTGTGACAGTGTAAATTTTATGTTTTAACAAAGTGTTAACGAGAACTTTAATCAATAAAATTATTAATCCTCGCAGTAATCTGTGCGACTCCCGAAAAATTCTCCACGAACTTCGACAGCGTGAATTTTCCGCCTGGTACCAGCTTTCCCAAAAAGGAATTGAAGTAGAACTCTACGAGGAACACACACTTGCCAATTCTTGGGTCAGAAATCATGAAGCTCTCTCCTGCAATGAATGGCACGAGGCCCTCAAAATGTTAGCCAATGTTTCCGCCGTTCGCTCCGAGCCGGACAGGTCCTTGGACATTGTCGCAGGGAGAAACAAACACTTGCCCATGTTTTATAGGGTCCTGTCCGCAGGTGCGTTTCATTAGAGCAAAAGGAGCTGTGGGATGCCGTTTCATTAACGCAAAAATTAGGTTACAATACCGCAAATAAATGACAATGAACGCCGAGAAGAAACCAAATATAGGATATACAGCAACACCGTGTTGCAGCTTTCACTTGGGACAATCTGGAAAATTGTAAACATTGGGTTTAAATGTGAATAAAAATTCAAAATTAGGCAAAAATCTGGATTGCAGTATTTGCCTCCAAATATTGTGGGTGAGGGGTTTGTTGAATTGCACAGCATAACTCCTGATAACCCCCAAATGAATGCTTTCGTCGAGTATATGTTATAAAACTACATCAGTAATGAAGCCGACTTTTCATCAGTGTTATGGGCTAGTTGTCCTTCAAGCGATCCCCGAACGACAAATGGGCCTGAATCCTTCCATAGATATTTAAAAAAACAATTTCATAAACCACATCCTTCTATACATGTGCTTACTGAAATGCTTAAGCATCTCAAGAACGAAGTATACATCTCGATAATTCTGTTACGAACGGAAAAGTTATTCAAGTGGTACAATATCCTTACTAAAATACATATACATTACATAATACGTTGAGACACCGTTACCAACCATAGCAACTGTAAAGAAAAGGAGAATATTTCTGCTAAGACTAATCCTTCGGAGAATGCCTTGGACGTGATGATCGACATCTAAACTTTTGCTGTAAGGAATAGGCCCTACATCTATGGAGGCATTGTTGCCATATTTGAAGGTACGGCTTAATGTTTATTTGCGTTAATATAACGTATATTTTTGCGGTAAAGTAAACATAGCCATTTGCGTAAATGACGCCCACTTTTGCGTAAAAGTGTTGCACCTCGTCCGCACGGCAAACTTCTCAGAAACTCACCATCGTGTTCGCTCCTTCATAGCTGAAGAACTGAAAAATTTATTTTTCCGTTTATGAAGAAGTTCATGGCCTTGTCGTTAATGGTAGTTGTCGTAAGATAATCGTTTTTAAAGAAAATAGTTCTGAAGGATACATCTACACTACCATTAGATTGGAACATCACAAAGATCAGCCTGAGAAAGTGAACAACGTGAAGATCATTTATGAGCCTACGCTGGACTGCCATAAAGCAAAATACAAGCTAAGCGAGATATAGGTGATCGGTTTGATGGTGGAAACACGTGTCACTATACCATACTACTCGTATTTTGTGGAAATTTGGAAAGTCTCCGACTAACCATTAACAAAATTAAAAGCATTTTTACCATTGTAATTAGCGGGTCCTTGCATATATTTAAAAAACATTTATATAATAATTTTTAGAGGTGAAACTTAAATGTTATTTCGAATCTCTGATTACATACTAATTTAGTATTTTTTTTTAACTTTTATTGTCTGTATACTTAAATCCTAAGTTATTATTCCCGTCATTATTGTATTTTTCTTTACCTAATCTTTTTCGGGAACCTGTAAATTCAGGTTGTTTTATAATAAACTATAATTCCTAAAACTTATTTCCACACTCCTAACCTGATCCATGCGAAACAAAGTCTACTCTTAGTATTTCTATCGCACATCGTTTTAACTTTCCTGTCATTTTGTAGTGAATTTTTTATTATTCCTGTAACTAAATATTTGTTGTTCTATATCGTCACACCTTTGTCTAATAATATTTAAATCATTGTTCTTGCTTTTGTGATTTTTTCCTCCACCGTTGCCCAAGTCCAATTTTATCCAGTTCACTTTTTAAAGCGTTAACCCAATATTTTATTGTCATTCGTTACAAGATATCTATAATAAACTTCGACAATCTCTTTATCTTCCATTTTTTTAATTATAAACTAAAACTTTGCACCATACTTCCTCCTCTATTGCAACATCTACCACATTCCAACATTGCTATTCTGGGCGCTGAATTAGGGATCTGTAAAACTAGTCTACATAAATTTTCTCCCAACTGTTTTTAAAATTCCCCAATATCTCAATGCCATGGAACATTCTGGATTCCACTAATGAACCGTACATGTTATTCAGAATTGTTATGTCCATATTTAGTGCTTTAGCTAGACATATATTTATTGTTAACAATATAACAATACATGCCACCGTTCAAAGTTGTTTTCGGAGTTGTTTATTCCACTTCGTCTGAAAATATAACATTACACCCAGATAACTGATTTCACTTACATGTTCCAAAGCAGAAGATTCACGAACTACCTGGCATTCGCCTTACAGTTAGGCAAAAACCTATGGAAAAACTCAATCAGGTACCGATAATCACACCAAGCGGAATTCGAACTCACGAGATCGCAGCTTCCGGTGACGAGTTCAGTTCGCTCACAGTTAGCTTTCCAGTGGTTCTTATTTCAGAAATCAAAAGGAAGTAAGTTCAAAATCTGCATTTTGAGATATGGTGAGACAAATGTTTCACTCTGCGCACCGATTTATGACTAATTTCCATTGAATATCGAAAAATATACACAATTATCCACTCTGCAATTTGGGAGTACCAACATACAGAGTCTTATTGGGATGAAATGTTGTGCAAAAGTGCCAGAATAAATGCAGAAGCATATCACTAGCTTAAAATCCTGCAATCGAATTATTTTTCTCCAAATGCAAGTTTAATAAGATAATTTCCACACAGGATCTGGTTTTGTGCTGAGGTTTTCTGATCTGCATGAGAAGGTTAATGGTATATCACAAGTTACGAGTACCTTTAACGTAATTATGAATCAACCATTCTCACTTTGACCATGAATAATAAATGTAAACTATACATAATTATACAGTCTCATGTAGTCTAGACAGGGTCAATAAAACCGTCATTTAAGTGAAGTTTGTGTCGATTTGCCGGTGACACCTGATCTGTTTGTTAAAGTTGTCCTTTTTGCACGAGAATTTAATAGCAAACAATTTAATACATATAAAAGAAGAAGAATTGAACTTTCCTCAACTGAAAAGAAACTCCATTCCCCATACTTACCTGACATTAATTACATTCTTTTTTCATTAATCCTAGCCAACGCCAAACCAAATTTTAAAAAGCCAATGAAACTAACTAGTTATCTACATTAATCAACCAATAAAACGAAATTATACTAACTCAAACTGACAAAATAAACCAAACAAAAGTACAAAACACAATGTAAAACAAAACAAACAAATTAACAGATTAAACAAGCGTTTCAACCACACTTAGGTAAACTAATCAATGTTGATAAATGAAATAAACGCAATGAAACCAATTATAAATACTGAATAAAACAAACGTACAAAATTAACTGAACTGGAAAAAATTAGCTAAACAACATAAAATCATATAAATAAAACCAATAAACTCAACCGAAACAAGCAGAACCAAACCAACCCTTACAAAATTTAGCAACAAAACTAAATTCAACCAATCATATTAAACCAACCGAATTCTGTCTTTACTAAAACTAACAACAACAGAACAACTAAATTCAACAAAAACAGAGTAAATTGAATTAGTCGCAGTTATTCAAATAAAGCCAACCACTGGGATGGCTGTGTGTTCAGACTTTCGAACTGTCACGCTGGTGGTCCGGGTTCGCGTCCTGATCTCAAAAATCCATAGTGATACTTGTGATGGACGAAGTCGTAGTTGGAGTTTTTCACGAACTTCTTCCGTTTCCACATAGTTCAATTTTCCATGCGAGTACGCATGCAGTCTGGAAAGAATATCGAAAGAATCAAGTTTAAAACGCGCGTTCAATTAAGATACATGAAAGCCATCGGCGTGGTTCAGTCGGTTAAGGCGTTTGCCTGCCGGTCTGAAGTTGCGCTCGGGCGCGGGCTCGATCCCCGCTTGGGCTGATTACCTGGTTGGATTTTTTCCGAGGTTTTCTCCAACCGTACGGTGAATGCCAGGTAATCTATGGCGAATCCGCGGACTCATCTCGCCAAATACCATCTCGCTATCACCATTCTCATCGACGCTAAATAATCTCGTAGTTGATACAGCGTCGTTAAATAACCAACTTAAAAAAATGCAGGAAGATTTTATGTCTACAAGGTGTGCCGTTTTGAATGTTATCTTCACACTTAAATATATTAATTGATATTAAATATCAATCTTGCATTCATTGCTTGAATGTGTAAAGTTGGAAAAAAAAGTTGAACCATGTAAATGCACCTTAACACATTGCGTATGATTCCCAGAACGTTGGCTGGCGACGCAAGGAAGGGGCTGGTCTAGGGACGAGTTGAATTACCTTCTCGAAATCTGGATACGGAGCGAACCTTAATGTAGTCAGCCGGTGTGGAATAGAAATGCGCCTAGAACGAGGATTAGAGCACTAAATCTTCTAGGTCGCAGTGCTGAATCGTAGTGCTCCCCTCCCGAAATTCAACCCAATTCAAATAAAGCCAATTAACCAATAAATTAAGGAACGAAAAATAAAAATAAAATAAACCAACAAATCAGTCAACCAAACAAACCAACCAATCCGTTCCAATCAATTACAATTAAACGAAACTACCTAATCAGCGAAGCAAAGTAATCCAATCAACAATCTACTGCGTGTTCAGTTCAAAGTGTGTCATGACTCGCTGTATGCCGTCATGTGGCTAGTTGATGAGCCTAAAGAATTCAATCTTCCTACACTTCCGCAGAGGCGTATTACCTCTGTGCCAGAGAAGTTGTCTAGCAAGTACGGCGTTCATTTTGAAGAGTACTTACCGATACGTACGGTAACACCTGTAGTGGCAGGAATGTGAACTGTTTGGAAACACGTACTGAGGTGAGTTTTTTTCTTACTGTCGGGATATGGGGAGAGGGTTAAGACGATTACTTACGTATATATTGACATTAACTTCGACGGTCAAAATGGACACGGAGCATTTGATTTGTGTTGTGGAATGTTGCCGTACGCAACTGATGATAACAAATACCCTGCGTACGACTTGCCCGCGCAAAACACAGTTCGAAAGAGGTTATGGCAGCACACAGACTTTACAGACCGCCATCTGTTGCTACGACGTTCTAGTTATACCGTACACGTTCTCAAATTCAGATTGAACGCCTTGATTAATAGGCAACTTCTCTGACATAAAAGCTGAAACTCGCTTCAAATCGCTGACTCACAACAGTGACGTCATGGCAGATTTTGAAATGAACACCCAGTATAACTTACCCCTTTTCATGCGACTTAGTTCACGGAGGACGTGGCTTTTTAGCCGCCCAGATCAACACGCGCTTAATCAGTGTTGCCGAGTTGTATTGTTAAGAATCAGTCGCTGTTAATGTGGTAATTGAAGTATTATATGCGCCCAGATAAAATAATGTAGTTACAAAGAAAATGAGACGCATGAACTAAGTCGCACGAAAAGCATTAAGTCTTATAGCCAGCCGACAACGAAACAACTCATTCTAGAGATGGCATGTTTCACGATATCAGGAGTAAGGATGGGTACTTAAATGTAGATATTGTGAAAAATTAGGGTGAAAACGCCAGTTTATTTGCACAAATAGCAGTTTGTTGCCTTATCACCCTATTAAGGATTTTCAACGCATGCCTTCAACTGGGGATTGGCTTCACGGTAATAACACATGATGATACACACAGGATATGGGTGCAGATAACATCTCTGAATGGATACGCTAATTCTTGGGAAAAAACAGAAGAGAATGAAACTTTCAAGGACGACAAGAAAAGGTTCCCGCCTGTTAATGTGGTCTCATTCATTGCAGGGAATAGCGAATAACCACTCTCACCGCAGAAGGCTTCAGCTGAGAAAAAATATATCCATCTCTCAGGAGTTAACGGACACAAACTGCCATTTGATTTCCTCTACTCTTGCTATGTACTACATTCGTCCTACTTACGTCACAAATTCCAGCATTTGAAGTTAGTATTTTACCTTAATTTAAATTCATTCTGCTTTCAAGCAGCAGTAGCAGTAGTGGTAGCGATTGTAATATAAGAACATGTTTCTTGCGAAATTGTGCAAAATTACATTTTATGTAAACAGTGTCCTTTATAAATAAAGTCAGATGTCTTAGTTTTAATGTTATAAAATGTCTACAGTAAGTATGCATAGACCTATATCAGATTTTAAGGTAGAAAATAATCATTTGTCGCAAAATACACAAATTAAAAAAATTATATATGTGAAAATCGTGAAAAAAATTCTAAATAATTGTAGAGAAAGATAAAATCAACAAGACTTGTATATTTTTATATATCTGTATATGTTTGTGTGTAATTTGTTTGGGAGTTTTATTACTTTCAATCTACCTTACCATATTTTAGGTAGGCCTTTATGTCAGTAAATCATTAGACTTCAGTACCGAATGTTTAGAATCAATTACTGCTGAATTTACATCACAACAAAATACGTCTGTTTTTATGAGTACTCCAAATATTGAAAGCACTTGGAAATCGAATTCTTTACCAGTAGGTCCTTCAAGATTTGTTATTAGTAGAGTGCTAACTCTTTTTACGGAAAGACTGTTTCTAAATTCAGATTTTACAAGTTCATGCAAATAAATTCTCGCTCATAAATCTACAGTATTCAGTGGAATTGTTGCAGAATACCGAATAAGTAAATGAATAGAGGAAATTGCTTATTGAACTTTTAATATACGAGTAAATGAATGTACAAACTCTTTGCAATACATTCATAAACATCTATTGCTCAATACCTTCTTGAAAATTGCTCATTCCATTTGTATTAACGTTAAATTACAGCTATAGATTCTCCAGAACTAATTAGTTCATACACATCTCTGATTTCATTTTCTCCACAGTCATTTTCCTCACTAATATTTTCTCAAGTCCAATGTATTTGTCGAATTTTTGAACATTTACATTGAAAGTTTATCTCATTTTTAGAAATCGAGTAGAAATATGAGACTGTGGCTTAAACATTTGCATATATATATATGTGTGTAGTAGTAGTAGTAGCAGCAGTAATAATAGTAGTAGTAGTAGTAGTAGTATATATATAGTAGTGTAGTGTGTGTGTGTGTGTGTGTAGTAGTAGTAGCAGCGGTGGTAGCAGCAGCAGTAGTAGTAGCAGCAATAGCAGCAGTAGTAGCAGTAGCAGCAGTAGCAGTAGTAGCAGCAGTAGCAGTGGCGGCAGCGGTAGTAGTAGCAGTAGTAGTAGCAGCAGTAGTAGTAGTAGCAGCAGTAGTAGTAGTAGCAGTAGCAGTAGCAGCAGCAGCAGAGTAGCAGCAGTAGCTGAAAGTTTATCTCATTTTTAGAAATCGAGTAGAAATATGAGACTGTGGCTTAAACATTTGCATATATATATATGTGTGTAGTAGTAGTAGCAGCAGCAGTAATAGTAGTAGTAGTAGTAGCAGCAGCAGCAGTAGTAGTAGCAGTAGTAGCAGCAGCAGCAGTAGTAGTAGTAGTAGCAGCAGCAGCAGTACTAGTGCAGTAGCAGTAGTAGTAGCAGTAGCGGTGGTAGTAGCAGCAGCGGCGGCAGTGGCAGCAGTGGTAGTGGCAGCGGTGGCAGTGGTGGTGGCAGCAGTAGTAGCAGCAGTAGGCAGCAGTAGCAGCAGCAGCAGCAGTAGCAGCAGCAGCAGCAGTAGTAGTAGCAGGCAGTGGCAGTGGTGGTAGCAGCAGTGGTAGCAGCAGTAGTAGCAGCAGTAGTAGTAGCAGTAACAGTGGTGGTGGCAGCGGTAGTAGCAGCAGGTGGTAGTGGCAGCGGCAGCAGCAGCAGCAGCAGTGGTGGTGGCAGCGGTGGTAGTAGCGGTAGTGGCGGTGGTGGTGGCAGCGGTGGTAGTGGTAGTGGCGGTAGTAGTGGCAGCAGTGGTGCAGCAGCAGCAGTGGTAGTGGCAGTGGCAGTGGCAGTGGTGGTGGCAGCAGTGGTAGCAGCGGCAGTAGTAGTGGCAGTGGCAGTGGCAGCAGTGGTGGTGGCAGGCAGTGAGTGGTGGCAGCGCAGTAGTAGCAGTAGTAGCAGCAGCAGTGGTAGTAGCAGCAGCAGCAGCAGCAGTAGTAGTGGCAGTAGCTGCAGTGGTGGCAGCGGTGGTAGCGGTGGTAGTGGCAGCAGCAGTGGTAGTAGTAGCAGCAGCAGGTGTAGCAGTGTAGTGGTGGCAGCAGTGGTAGCAGCAGTGGCAGCAGTGGTAGCAGCAGCAGTAGTAGCAGCGGTGGTAGTGGTAGTAGTAGTGGCAGCAGTGGCAGCAGTAGTAGTGGTAGCAGCAGTGGTAGTGGCAGCAGTAGCAGTGGTGGTGGCAGCAGTAGCAGCAGTAGTAGCAGCAGTAGTAGTAGCAGCAGCGTAGCAGTGTAGTAGCAGCAGTGGTAGCAGTGGTAGTGGCAGCGGTAGTAGTAGCAGCAGCAGTGGCAGTAGTGGTAGCAGCAGTAGTAGCAGCAGTGGTAGCAGTAGCAGTAGCAGTGGTAGAAGCAGTGGCAGTAGTGGTGGAGTAGCGGTAGCAGCAGTAGTAGTAGTGGCAGCAGTGGTAGTGGCAGCAGTGGTAGCAGTGGTAGCAGCAGTGGTAGTAGCAGTAGTAGTAGCAGGCAGTGGTGGTGGGAGCAGTGGTAGCGGCATTAGTAGCAGCAGTGGCAGCAGTAGTAGTAGTAGCAGCAGTAGTAGTAACAGTAGCGGTAGTAGTAGCAGCAGCAGAGTAGCAGCAGTAGTAGTAGCAGCAGTAGCAGTAGTGGTAGCAGCAGTAGTAGCAGTAGCAGTAGCAGTAGGAGTATCAGCAGCAGCAGCAGTCTTCGGAGTAGTTCAGGCGACAACGCATTTGACTCCTAATCCGGAAACTGCGTTCACTCGTGCGATTCCTGCTTGAGTTGATTACTTTGTTGAGATTCTGCGAGGTTTTCCCTAACTGTAAAGTAAATGTTAGATAGTTTTTATAGCGAATCCTTTGCCTCATCTCACTAAATGTCCTCTCTCGATCACCAATTTCATCGATACTAAATAACCTATTAGTTGATACAGCGTCATTAAATAACAGACTAAACACAAAATAAAAAGCATAATAGTAAACATTTTTTTAATGTTGTCATTTTCCTGTACCATTTTCTTCTCATCATTTGTTGCTCCTTTACATCGTAATTATAGTTGTACGATGAACTCCGGACATCATCCTCATAGCAGAATACGACAATCCAGTTTTAATTTTAATTTTAAAATATGAGTAGAAGATTTTCTGTACTAATCTTACTGTATGATTGTGTTTTAATTGGCAGCAATTTCAACAATATATATACAAAACCATGAATGTCACTCCCATTAAGTCTGGTAGTTCTGTCTCATCTCTTATTGAAGGATATTGGAAACCTTGCATTTCATTAAACATATCATCTGTTCCTGAACTCTTGTCATAACATTCCTTATGTGACTTCAGTTCGGCATGTAATGGAATAGACGCTTCACACAATTCGATTGTGAAAGAAAAAACGAAATCGCTAAGAATGGTTTCATTTACTTATGCTTGTATGGCTACTTCATTTTTTCGAAATAACACTTGTTGAGCATTCACCTTCCATAATGCTTAAATTTTCATCTTTTCGTCTTCTTTTGCACCTTCCGAAGCTAGTTGAGATGAGGCAGCCTTTTCTTGTAATCTTTTGGAAAAATACTGGGAATGGTATGCTAGTTTTGGGGGTGTCCTGATCTCATTCCCATTGTTGCGGGTGTTGGTTCCCAAGGTTCCTATGAGCACTTAAAATCAAGAATTAAATATCGATATGAATACATATAAAAATAAATATATTATTATTAATTGTTTCTAATATTATACATAAAATATATATAAAGAACTCACTAATTATGTACTATGTTTTTACTTTTAAATATAATAGCATATACAGCATTTAAATTATAAATTCCCGTCGTTGTTAACTTGATGGTTATTTATAAATATAATATAATATGTATGTATATTCTATTTTTTACATTGGTATATAATAATACTATGATTGCAAGCAGTGTAGCCTTATTTACTTTCGTCTGCGTACTGTTTGTATCCACAATTAGCGTCGTTGCGCTTAAGTTTCCTGTTTTGGGAATGAATAAAAACAATATCGGTTGGTGTGTTCCTATACGTACTGCACCCAAGAACACAACAATTTGCATTACCTTTACGCTTTTTAGAGTCATCCATATTTTTAATTGTTTAACCTGAGACGTTAAGTATACTAATACGCTTCAAGCACAACTCTCTCTCTGCTGTCCTGCAGTTAATAATAGCAGTCGCCGCCCGAGGAGCTTGCATGGTGCCTATAGTGTTATCGCTCATGCGGCTGAAAACTCCATAAAAGTTCTGCGTCTCATGTTTCCATGGCACATCATTTCTCGGCGCGGCGACATTTCCTGGCCTCCCTGTTCGCCTGACATAATCTACGACTATTTTCTGTGAGGCTTTCTGAAGTCATAAAGTATACATAAACAGGTCCCAAACAATTGATGATCTGAAGACTGCCATTTCCCAGGAAATCGCCAACATTGATGACCAATGTTGGAAAGAGCGACACGTAACTTCAGGGAGAGATTTGAAAGAGATGGAAAGAGACGGACTAGGTACATTTTGAGGAACGTAATTTTCAAGAAGGTCTAAATGCATGCACCTATATCAAAATAGCCAAGTTTTTGGGAAGTAACAAATTTGTTCTGATATACATATCCATTGTGTTATTCCCATTTGAAAACCGTTCAACTGCTCTGCCGCATCTTGTATAAACCAAAAAATGACAAGAAACATTATTTTGCCCAATCTCACGAGGAAAACCAACCTTTTACAGACAATTGAATTGGTGTTTTATCAGTACGAAAGGATCACGAGAAATCCGGGAAGCAGTAGACTTAAAAGACTGCAAATAAAAGTTCTCACTTGTTTGTTCTGAGCACAGAGACTGTTAGCTATTAACCTTCGCTTGTTGTACACTAATGTCACACTCGAAAATCGTTTTCCTTGACCACTTCATTGTTATTCACAGAAGCAGATCAGCTGTGTTAAGATAATGCATTACAACCAGTCTTCACATCATCATTAATCTGTACGGAATTCTTTGCTCCTGTTCCTCATTATCATCTCAATTTTTCTTAGTTCAGTGTATTTTTATCTCCTTTTGGATACAACCACCACCTCCACCAATAAGAGCAACGAAATATCATCATAATTGAAAGTGGACATAAAAAAGATTGTAATTGCCAAAGAGAAAAATTCTGGAAAACAGAGCTTTCTCTAGTAATATATCATACATTTTGCATATGTGTAGGAGAACTTAGGTTCTAAATAAAATTACAATGAGATCGTATCTACTTTCTTAATGGATTGAGCCAAGGACATAGACAATTTTTTGGAAAAGCTAAGTTTGAAATATTTTTTATGTTCAGTTATCGTCTTCTTTTTATCTTCCTCATTATCTACTTTCTTTTAAATCTATTTTCACCTCGTTTCGAAAACTCTCCCCAACGATAAAACAATCGCCAGTAACACATCACCATTATGTCTTCATGAAAATTTAATCAATTCCCGAACATTTTTCCTAAAACTTTGTTCCTAAAATATTTTTTTCCTAACATTTAAAATTCCTAAAACTTCGTTTTTCTAAAACAATATTCCTAACAGCCTTGCTTCCTAAAACCATAAATCCTAACAAACACATTCCTAATTCTAATACCTAAAGTATTTCTCCTAAAGGTTTAAATCCCTGAGTAAATATATTTACATCACGGCTCACATTGTAATATCTGTACATATGAACATTATTATTATTATTATTATTATTATTATTATTATTGTATCTCAATGGGGGGTAGCCCTATTTTACATATGTATGCTAGGGCTATAGTTTTACACAAAAAATAGGCCTAAGTATAAAACAAATTGAAAAGAAAAATAAATTAGCTTACACAATGGAAATAAAACCTAAACAATCCGTAATTTAAACATTGCGATTGCAAATCAAACATCAGTCATCAATTGAGACATACAGAAAACAGTTACAACACATAAACAAAACATTTCTTATAGCTGTACTCTATAACACAATTAAGCAACTTTCCCTAACATACATCATAAATTAATACACAAGTCACACAAACACAATCAAGCATCCCATAACTATGACTCACATACAAAACAAATCAATCATCCTCTACAACACATACATTTCAACATAATAACCATACTTTTAAAAGTTACAAATTTGGCTGCAAAAAAATAAATAGGACACTGTTACTAAATATTGTTATTTCTACAAGATCTTAAATACACCTGTAATAAATATGTGAAATTTCTTTATGCAACATTGCTTCAGAAGAACTTTTGTAATTGGTGGTGAGAAAGTTGTATCGCACATGCTAAGGTGGGTTTCTAGCCGGTATCTCTTGCGTTCCTGTAGTGGGCACTGAAATAACAGATGGTCGACTGTTTGTGTGGGGTGTTCACAGGGACATGAAGAGCCATTTGGGTTGTCAATTTTAAAACGTTCAAAATATGAATTAAATTTTCCGTGTCCAGTCATAAATTGCGTGGATATGTAAGATGGTTCATAATTCTTTACGGTTAGTCTATCTTTAACTGTGGGAAAATATAGTGATTTTGTGATTTGACCATTTGTACTATTTAACCACATTGCATTCCAGTCATTTAAGATGTCCACCTTCATTTGCATTTTTACATAAGAGAGGGGATGTTTAGAGTATGTGTGTTCTGTTTCCGAAATTGCGGCCATCTTGGCTAGATGATCTGCTCTTTCGTTTCCTGTGTTCCCTACATGACCACGTACCCAATCGAAACATACATGTTGCTTACATAGTAACAAAGTTTCCCTAATACCAACCGCAATTGGATTGAGGTTATATTTATCGTCAATTGCTGCGAGTGCTGCTTGAGAATCACAT
The DNA here is from genome assembly GCA_025594305.2 of Periplaneta americana. NCBI lineage: Eukaryota > Metazoa > Arthropoda > Insecta > Blattodea > Blattidae > Periplaneta > Periplaneta americana. The sequence goes on along the minus strand of JAJSOF020000040.1, from coordinate 20,161,247 downwards.
AAAATTCGTACATTACACATGTGAACATTAAGTAGACTCATTTATTGAGTAACATATACATGAAAGTTTTTTCACATCAATATTGCGTGCTAATGTCCGGAGACACTGTAATATCCTGCCATCATTTTATACTATAGTTCTCGTACTGCAGAGTCATTATGCGTAGTCTCTTTTGCAAATTTAACCACTGCCTTTTAGGTTTTGCTTTCACTGTTCGACTAGTTGGAACTCTCTTAAAGTTATTTCAGAGTGTGCTTGTTGTTTCTGTAGTTTTTCTTAAGTTGTATACGAACTGGGATGGTGTTTTCCTCCTGTGCGAAAGAACGGTCAGATCTTCCCACTAAACACGCGCGCTACGACCGGTTATAATGTCGGTAAGTTGTATATGCCGCGCACAGTATTATGCCATTACTCACTGCAGTTATTAGTTCTGTGTTCATTTTGAAGTGTTGCGTCATACTGGCTCCATATTTCGATTGGATAGCGAAAGGAGACCGTTCCCATGAGAACGCTTGTTCTCTGAGCTGACACATAATTATCTCCGAATAAGCAGTAAATAACTGCATTCATCAGTAATTTTTTTCCTCTTTTTGTAGCAGTTATGGTTCCTGGCTGAGCATTCATGTTACTATTAATTCATCCCGAAGAAATATTAGTCTAAAGTATTATAGAATGCAATATAATTTAGTATATAAATAAATCGCCTATTAATTTATACAAGTCGTATTAAGAAATAAAAACAATTATGAAAAATATTTTAAGAAAACTGGTTTAGTAAAATACCTTTAGAAAATGTATGCTCTATGGAAACTAAACATTAGAAATAAAGTTTAGGAAAATATAATTAGGAGTAATAGTTTAGAAAAAATGTCCGTTAGAAACTAAAATTTAGGCAGAATGTACGGGAATCAATTTAAACAGGATCATTATTTCCGTATATTTATTCTTAAAATTCTGTATTTTCATAATCTTGCAGATAATTATTATTATATTGTTTCCTTTTCCCTTGTCACAGATTCCTTATTTCGCTAATCAAGAACATATTATCAGAATTTTATATTGATTTTCTTCATTACTTGTAACTCAACTTTTCCATTCCCCTTGCTTACACTAGCTTACGGTACTACAGAATTAGGAGTTCATAAAGAGATGTAGTTAGGAGAAAAATTAGATAGGTACAGCGAACTAATGTAGTAAGGTTGGTGTATCAAACAAGGCCCACCTAAAGTTTGGGACCATCTATGTTTTTAATGGTTAAATATGGGAAATCGTTATTTTCTGTGTTCACTATTGAGTTAGTACTCTCTTCGAAAAAAAAAAATATTCTAAATGTAAGTTTTTAAGATTTTGGCCGTGGTAATTATTCCAAAATTAGTTGTCATGTGGGCCTTATTGAAAGCATAAATAAGACCCAGGACTGTCTTTATCGTTGTTCATCACAGGGGTGTTTGGAGATTCTTCACTGTTAATGACTGCTGCTGTTATATCAGTGACATCATCAGGATTATCAACTTCTGCGTCTTCGTCGGATGTCAGGTCTGGTACATCTACATTTGAAACTGAGTTTCCTTCAATAGGTCGCAGATTTAGGAATAGCTTGAAAGGAAAAATTCCTTTTCCTCGAAACCTTGTAGTCAAATTACTTGGATCATTGCTCTGAGTCAAGTAGATGAAAACAGTTCACCAATTAATCTTGAACATATACTCTTTCTGACACTTCATGCACCAAACAAGGCCCACCCGGGCCTTATTACAGACCTGCAGTTTTTCTTCAGTCTGTTGCTCACTACAACCTCGCCACCAATTATATCTTAAATCTAATTACATTATCTTCAAAAGGAATCCAAACAGCTTTCGAGAAATGTGTAATACCTGAAATATTAGTTACAAATGGCTGCAGAAATACGTAAAAACTGCACTTTCCATAATTATCCATTCAAATAACTCAAACACAGCAACATGCAATGGAGGCAAACCAGTTACAGCTGACATGTGATATTAGCACTGTTAAATGAGCACTAGTAGAGAATCCAATCACTGTCGTTATCTAATAGATATCGTATACATTTTTAGCACAAGAAGGGGTGGGCCTTTTTAAGAACAAGACCTTGTTTGATACACCTACCTTACATTAAGTACACCGTTGTAAGAACTTAAAGTCACAACCTTAACCTTCATTGACAATCCCACTGCCAGTGGAACCAGAGATGTGAACGTAAAATAGGACCAGGAATCGGATGAGCAAAAACACGAGAAGTAAATTAGCAGCGACTATAGCCTTGGCTCAAATAAGATGCAGTCCTCTTCACTGCACCTGTGAAAACACTTCAAGTAGTCAGAAAAAATAGTCCCTTTTAAATGAAAGATTAGGAGCACCCATGCTTAATCAGATTACGAAAGACCAGGACTAATGAAAAGTATAGTTTGTGATATTTATAGTACCTATATTGGCACAGATCTGAAAATGATTTAGTTTTTTACTGACTATTTCGTTTATATGACGTCATTCCATTTTCGACCAATGAAGTGTAATGCAATTTTGAATTCCAACCAATCACAGTCACACTTTGCGATAATTTTTGCAGCTAGATTTATCGCTATCAATTTATCGCATCGTCGTTCTTTTGTTTAGTCGTTGTCGCCAACTGTTTCCCCGTAAATTGATGATCATGAATACATTAAGATGCAACTACACGGTTAAACTTTTCTTTCAACTTTAAAGCAATGAATGCAAGATTGATATTTAATATTAATTAATATATTTACGCAGTGAAGACGACGTTCAAAACGGCGCACCATGTAGACACAAAATCTTCATGCATCTTAATTGAACGTACCTTTTAAACTTGATTCTTTCAATATTCTTCCCAGATTGATGCATACGCAATTGGAATATTGAACTGTGTAGCTTTAGTTCCGTTACACACTGTAGCGAGAATGCGTTTGTCGAGCTATAAAAATGCTTTCGTGTCGTAAAATAAGGCACAGCTGACATTTGCCCTTCTCCCAGCAGATAACGTAACCTATAATTGTAGCCTATACAATTTGTATTTTGTGAATGAAATTAAACAATTAATAGAAAGTCAGGTGTTCAAATTTATGTAACATCATTGCATATCAAACCCAAAGACCTTGCATAGTAATAATAAGGTCTTTGATCAATCTGCCTTCCGTATGGCGTAATAAAATTCGTGTTTTAATTATTTATACAGAGATGGCTTCACTGTGTAGCAACATGTCTCACTGTGAATACGTAAGCATTGGTATATAGCTGTCCCCACAATTACTGTTAAATTAAAATTTGATTTCAGCAGATAATGAAAATGTATTTATGTTATAATCATAAGAGACAAGTGCAGTATATGTAATTAACATTGTTAAACCTGTATTTCGCTTTTCGCAATTGGCATTACTGAATAATAACATGGAATTTCTTTATTTCAGTAATCGATATTCATCTACTAGTATTTCAAATTCACAATGTATGAATAGGTTAATATACAATTATTAATATTTTGTGATCGAATTTGAGGGATATATTATTTACATTTTTTTTTATTCACGAAATAATCCTAATAAATGTCACTCGAGGTCTGAGATTTCGCTCGTGGATTTATCGGTAAATCTCAGACCTCTCGTGACATTACTACAGATAATTCCCGTTTCATGTGCGAATGTCTAGTAATGTAGCACAATAGATTAAAATGTACATAAAGTTAAAATACAACAGTATTAAAAACACTCAACAAACAATTAAAATGTATTTAGCTAGACATGTTTCACGACTTGGGTCAGGTCAGCATGAACAACAGCTGATCTGACCCAAAAGCTACTGAAGATAGGACAGCAAGTCCTGAAACAAGTCTAGCTAAATACATTTTAATTGTTGATACTGTTGTATTTTAACATTATGTACTGTACATTTCAATGATTCAATGAAAAAAACACTGTTGATTTACGACTAATGAATAAAAACATAGCACAATACCTAATATCAAAGTAGAGACAAAGGTTCAAGGCGGAAACGAAGTCAGGAGGTCGTGAAAAAGATAAATAAGGATCAAAAGGAGAAGCAGAAAGAGGTGGATCGGGAGAAGGAAGAGAAGAAACAGGGGAAGTAGATGAAGGAGGAATAGAAGACTAAGGAGGATGAGGAGAAATAGGTGAAGAGGATGAAGAATGAGGAAAAGGAGACTAAAGAAAATGAGAAGGAACAGATGAAGTCGGCAAAAGAGGAGGAAAACGAAGGATAAGGTAGAAGAACAGGACGAAGGACACTAAGGAGGGCGAGAAGAAACAGGTGAATTAGGCGAAGAAGTATTAAAAGAAGAAGCAGACGGAAGAAAGAAGAAAGATGAGAAGAAGCAAGTGGGGAGAAAACGGTTAAGTAAGTAAGAAAAGGAGAATATGGATTTATAAATAATTGAACGATCGTTGTGGTCAGTGTTGTTTGAGATGGTGATAATGGTTTCACTAAATAGGCCAAAAATTTCTTCGGCTTTTTCCGCTCTTTCTTTTTCTATGGGCTGAAGTAGCTTTAAAGGTAAATGGTTTTGATCTATTTTCTGTAAATGAGTACACCACTATGATTTACAACTGTCAAAGGTTTCCAGAATATTTACAAGTTTTTAATTCCATTCGAATATTTTCACTTCTTATATGGTAATTTAAATAGACCTACTGTACCGCTCGTTAAGTGTCTCAGCAGCTTCATTCCTATTGCGCCAATTCATCGTTTTTGTTGTGATGAGTTTTCAGCTATATAGAGAAAAATGTTTATACGACCAATGTTTTATGGAATTTCACAACAGTTTGTTTACTCATTTTCTTTAATCCGAGATAATATCAAAATTGCAGCTGAACAGAGCATAGGTTATTATGAAACTAAGAAAAAGAAACCGTGATTTGATGAAGATTGTTGCATGGTAGTAGAAAGAAGGAAACAGGCAAAATTGAAATTTTACAGGATCCAGTTGAGATGAATAGAGATAGTTATTTCAATATAAGACGGGAAGTAAATCATACGCTTAGCAATAAAAAGAGAGAATACTTGAAGGAAAAATTGAATGAGGTAGAAACAAATAGTAAAAATAAAAACATTAGAGATTTATATAAGGGCATAAAGGATTTCAAGAATGGATATCAGGCAAGAGTAAACGTGATCAAGGATGAGAATGGTGACTTGCTTGCAGACGCTCATTCAATCCTGAACAGATGGAAAAACTATTTTGGACAACTACTAAATATACATAGGCCAAATAGAAATGATCGGGACGAAATTGAAATACAAACTGAGCCATTTATACCCGAACCCGACACTTTCTGAAGTCGAAATTGCGATAGAAAATCTGAAAAATTATAAGTCTCCAGGTATCGATCAAATTCCAGCAGAATTAATACAAGAGGGTGGAAGCGCATTATCTAACGAAATTTATAAGCTTGTACTTGCTATTTGGGAAAAGGAAATTGTACCAGAACAATGGAAGGAGTCCATTATCGTACCTATCTTTAAGAAAGGGTACAAGACTAACTGCAGTAACTTTCGAGGAATATCACTTTTGTTGACGTCGTATAAAATTTTGTCCAATATTCTTTTGAAAAGATTAACTCCGTACGTAGATGAAATTATTGGGGATCATCAATGTGGTTTCAGGCGTAATAGATCAACTATTGACCAGATATTTTGTATTCGACAGAGAATGGAGAAAAAAATGGGAGTATAAGGGTACAGTGCTTCAGTTATTCATAGATTTCAAAAAGGCATATGACTCGGTTAAGAGAGAAGTTTTATATGATATTCTTATTGAATTTTGGTATTCCCAAGAAACTAGTTCGATTAATTAAAATGTGACTCAGCGAAACGTACAGCAGAGTTCGTATAGGCAGTTTCTGTCAGATGCGTTTCCAATTCACTGTGGGCTAAAGCAAGGAGATCCACTATCACCTTTACTTTTTAACTTTGCTCTAGAGTATGCCATTAGGAAAGTCCAGGATAACAGAGAGGGTTTGGAATTGAATGGGGTACATCAGCTGCTTGTCTATGCGGATGACGTGAATATGTTAGGAGAAAATCCACAAACGATTAAGGAAAACACGAGAATTTTACTGGAAGCAAGTAAAGAAATAGGTTTGGAAGTAAATACCGAAAAGACAAAGTATGTGATTATGTCTCGTGACGAGAATATTGTACGAAATAGAAATATAAAAATTGGAGATTTATCTTTTGAAGAGGTGGAGAAGTTCAAATATCTGGGAACAACAGTAACAAATATAAATGATACTGAGAGGAAATTAAACACAGAATAAATATGGGAAATGCCTGTTATAATTCGGTTGAGAAACTTTTATCAATCAGTCTGCTGTCCAAAAATCTGAAAGTTAGAATTTATAAAACAGTTACATTACCGTTTGTTCTGTATGGTTGTGAAACTTGGGCTCTCACTTTGAGAGAGGAATACAGGTTAAGGGTGTTTGAGAATAAGGTGCTTAGGAAAATATTTGGGGCTAAGAAGGATGAAGTTACAGGAGAATGGAGAAAGTTACACAACACAGAACTGCACGCATTGTATTCTTCACCTGACATAATTAGGAACATTAAATCCAGACGTTTGAGATGGGCAGGGCATGTAGCACGTATGGGCGAATCCAGAAATGCATATAGAGTGTTAGTTGGGAGGCCGGAGGGAAAAATACCTTTAGGGAGGCCGAGACGTAGATGGGAAGATAATATTAAAATGGATTTAAGGGAGGTGGGATATGATGATAGAGAATGGATTAATCTTGCTCAGTATAGGGACCAATGGCGGGCTTATGTGAGGGCGGCAATGAACCTCCGGGTTCCTTAAAAGCCAGTAAGTAAGTAAGTGTGGTTCGTTTAATTAAACCAATAAACTGTAGAAATTTGTTTATTTCAATTTTCACATCGTTTGAATTTCGGTATAAGATGTTGCAAGCTAAGTAATTAAAATTGATATGTTGTTATGACTAGAGAGCGGAATTTAGGTAAAAGCCTATTTTTTTCTTGATACATACAAGGCTTGAGATTGAAGATTTACATTTTTTTATAGAAATATATAAATATATATAGAAATGTATAAATAAAGAGGGTTTATAGTGCCTAAAAATGCATATTTCGACGTTAGTGCCTATTTTTAAGTTATTATTTTTTACTTTTGCATCATTTTTCGTAGTTAGTTGTTTACTGTTTTTCTTAACATCCTGTACCGTTAACATTCCAGAACGGATAACAACTCCTTCCTAGCAGTGAACAACACAATAGAGAAGTACCTCCGGGCCACCCCTTCTCATTCTTACAATCTTTCAATCCTAAAATTCCAACTTTCAGTTGGCCTGGGTACCGTAGTCGTATGGTGCTGGCCTTCTATGCTCGAGGTTGCGGGTTCGATCCCGGAGGTTCATTGCCGCCCTAACATTAGCCCGCCATTGGTCCCTATCCTGAGCAAGATTAATCCAGTCTCTATCATCATATCCCACCTCCCTCAAATCCATTTTAATATTATCTTCCCATCTACGTCTCGGCCTCCCAACTAGCACTCTATATGCATTTCTGGATTCGCCCATACGAGTACATACGCGATAAAATTCAAACTTAATTTATTTATACAATAGTGATGTGCGCATATAGTACTACACAAACTGTAATTGATATTTTTCCGGAATAGGTGTCCATTTAAACATTCCACGTTAAAGAGGCTAGATCACAACAAAGGACCCACTTCTCCATGCGCGACGACGGTGATGATGATGATGATGATGATTATTATTATTATTATTGATTATGATAAGCTGTAGAGCCTTTTGAAAAGAACTTCTTGATATTTCGAGAGACAAAATACAATCTTACGTAATGTTCTCTGTTTATAAACGCAAGTTACAGGCCTACGTGGTTATAACTCTATTCCATAGATAGGCATACATCTAAAACTATAGTTTCTTCAATCCATGTAATTGAATATCGACTAAAATCCTGAGATACACATTATAAAGTAAGGTTAAATGAGGTAAGACACAAATAAAGGTGAAAGGTAAAGATAATTTTAAATAAGATAAGATAGTTTCGAAAATAAATTAAAATTGCACTTTTTCAATTCAGATTCCTTTCAGATATAAGCCCTTTTCTCTGCGATAGTTTTGTAAAAATATAGGCTATATAATATTTCTTTCCTTCCTTTCCCCTTTTGTTCTCTTTATCAGCAGATGAATTTATTATCATAGCCATTTTATTGTGAATTTTATTTAATATTCGTATTTCTTTTCTTTTTTATTATTATTTTATTACATTCCATTTTGTTATATTCTACCTTACGCTTTCCATATTAACCATTTGTACTAAATGAGTTGTTTTTATTATATTCCAATGTATTTTACTTTCTTTTTTGTATTATGGTATTATTTTCATGTTGTTTAGTGTCGATCTTATTATGCTGTTATTATTATTTTTTTTGTAATATGTTAGTATTCTGTTCTTTAACTTTTTGTTAAATTTTAACTGCTTGTATACTTTGTGACGTGGTAGAGTGTAAGAGTATAAATAAAATGTTATGTTTTATTTAACGACGCTCGCAAGGAATTTTGTCCCGCAGGAGTTCTTTTTACATGCCAGTAAATCTACCAGTATAAATAAAATGTTATGTTTTATTTAACGCAACTGCAGAGGTTATATGGCCTGCCGGAATTTTGTCCCGCAGGAGGCCAGTAAATCTAACTCTGCCAGTAAATAAATCGAACCCGCAAATAATACCAATGCCAACCAGGTCGACATAATAAATAAAGAAATAATTAATCATTATTATTATTATTATTATTATTATTATTATTATTATTATTATGATTGAGGTTCTGGATGATACGTACATCTATTATCAGGCAGTACATCTCACTTGACGATATGTGTCAGAGGAAGAACAATTGTTTGTATACATCTGATGTCTGATTAGTGGAATATGTAGCTAGTCAGCGATGTATGCAATGGAGGGGGAAAGAAACTAGTCACATTATCTCCTGGCCTAGTTGCCTCATGAGTGATGCCTAGATGGTATCACTTGTGGGGTCCAAACCTGTTGACTAAACAACAACAAAAAGGTGATTAAAAACAACATCTTCTTCTTCTTCTTCTTCTTCTTCTTCTTCTTCTCAAGGCACTACAACTTCATAATTGAATGTTTTGGCCTTCTGAACAATTTTTTTTCAGGAACTTCTATTCTGTACGACCATCATCCAATCCTTGATTCTTAGCTTCCTCAAATAAATCGCCTTGGTCTACTTCCAGATATCTGTCCGGCTATTTCTTGTTGAGACTTACGAGCAAGAAATTTTTCCAAGGTTAGGTCGACGGCCTAACGCCCAACCCCCAACCTGGAGGACCAGGTCTCCATATTTATAACCCCAGGAGACAGGGTGACCCAGCTATACCCTCAGGCACTGGGTATCCATTTTAGTCTCCTTCTACGACATGCATGAGCTACATTGGGACTATTCTAACCCGGTCACCACACGGGGAAATTTAAAAACATGGCATGTGAAAATTTGAGGTGACTTAAAGCTCCAAAATAAATTAAAGCAAAATGAAAGTAAAACCGAAGCAAAAGAAATGAAAGTAATGGAAAATTAAGGTATTTTAAAATAGCGTAACGAAGCGAGAAGGTACTTATAAGGAAATTTACGAGAAAGGTAAGTAATGAACAAAAATGAGAAGTAATTTTAAATAAGATTAAGGTAAAGAAATATGCTCATATTTATGAAAGATTTTCCTATCATTGTTGGGGTTTACCGTCAGTCCATTAACTATAATTACTGCCTTTCTCACTGTGATACTACAAACACAGTGGCATTCTAATGATGTGCAGTCTGCACGACTGCATGCATCCACTTAAGAGAACTCAGGAAATCGAGTTAACAACGGACAAACATTCACGCCCTAGGCAGGATTCCACAAACGGTAAAACTATCCTCAAACTGCTATTACGCCCGTGACCGGCACGTACAGTACAAAAGTAGAAAACAAAGTATATATTATATCAAGTAATGTAATGAAGGTAATATAAAATGGAGAAAGGCAAAATGAAGAAAGACAATTCTTTAACAACTACAGGGACATCATTTTGTTTTTACTAACATTTCTAATATTAGTCTGACTATACCTTTGGATTAACAGCTGAGAACCGGAAACACTGTTTATTACCCCCTTCCACTACCAGCGTTTGATGATACAGGTGTAAAATACAAACAAATCACTTTACTAGGTATAGGAGGGAAGAAAATTAGTGCATCCATTTACGTACCTAAACTTGGAAATATTACGTTTTTGAGTTTGATAATTTTCGTTTAGTTTTTATTTAATAAAAATAAAATACAGTATTAACAATACTGTGTTTTTACTCACGAACTTAGCTATCAATGCGGATGTATTCATTATGCAGTGTATATTATAGCCTACTGTCTTGTAAAAATTAGCATACATTATAGAGAGTACATTAAAATTAATAAATAATCAAAATCTGGATATTTAAACGAATTGTTGAAAATGGTGGCTGTTCATTTCGATAGAAGCTTCAGTTCTTTTGTGCATATTAACGCACTATAGTCTATTGTACCTAATTCCAATTTCCGGTTTCGTCCTTCGTACCAGTAACTCATGTTGTAATAATTCTGTAGGCTACGTACTCTATAACAGAGTACCTTACGTACTGTAAATTCAATCTTCACTTCTGCCCGATCCGCACAGATAAATTTACTCAGACATGCTATCAACTATCCGTCCAAGTGGTTATGTTGCAGGGTCGTAGAAAGAAAGAGGGAAATGACGTGACAGTTAAAATGAGTCTGTACTGCCTATCCCAGCAATTTTAATGACTTATCGAGTTATTCTTCAAGTATTATTTTTAGGCTTTACGGTCTTTATCTTTTATTAAAACACATTTTCAATTTTTTTTTTACAGAAACGAGACACTTTTATTTGTTATTTTAAACAGTTAATATTAAGTAGACGTCCAATTCCTAACAGAAAATATTTTCAAAACAGGGCTAGGACAGCCCAGCAGAAGCGGGTGAGGAAAATCGGGATGCGACGTAACCAAAAGGACGCACAATATCTGTACGAAAATATGATTAAATTATAATGAATGCCATTTTTCATGGAAAACGCGACCATATTTCTGGAACGTACTATACTCAGTCACTCAGTACTGTTTACTGTGACCGTAAAACGACTTTGCATATGCGGCCTTGGTTCTGTGCGGAAGATGGGTGGAAGTTCACTAGTAGAAGGGGTTGGAGCGAAGTACATTAAAAAAACTCATGTACAATAAAAATTGAAGTAAAAATAAAATGATGTCCCTGTATTTAAACTACGAAGGATATTCGTAGTTAGCATGTTAACGTAGCAACAATGGATCAATGAGTGACAAGACTGATAATATTAGGAGTACGTTCTTTAAACCTCTTAAAAGCTGCTCTGTGCGTCACAAATCTCACAACACGGAACTCAGACGCTGTAAACTGAAAGTACAATACACACTGTAACTAATTACAAGATGCAAGCCCTCCGGGGATTCAATACAATACAGAATTAAACGAGTTAATGGATTAATTAAAATTAATAGCACAAACAGAGAAGTAACGACAGTAGCCATTTCCTGGACTCGCAGTCACACGATTTTACCAGATATTTTTTTCTCGTAACCTAAATTACATTCTGACGCAATGAACTCTGCTTGAGATAACCACAAATTAATATCAATTGTTCAACCTGGATAAAATTGTACCAAAAGAGTCATTATATGAAACTCGATCCGTAACTCAGAATAAGACAATGGGAATTTTATGAGAGCCATAATTACTTGTCTGCCAACCTTTCACTGACCACGATCGCATTACGCTACAGATTTCGAGGAACATTCTTGAACAACGAATGTGAAAATGTTACTTCTAGTTCAAGTTTCAACAGCTTTTCTTGAAACCTCTAGAGTTCTAGACGACTAAACAGAGAGAGAGGGGGGGGAAATAGTATTTTTGCTGTTAACTTCGTCGTCATCATCATCATCATCACGGAATACTATATGGGCTATTCCATGTCAAATCGACCGAAATATAGAGAAAATTGACCTTGCAATTTTTAAATACAATGAAACTTTTTCTGTCCGTAGACAACTATGATACAATGCTTTGTGCAACGTTTGAGGCATCAGAACTTCATAGTGTTTAAATTAAAAACATTTTAATTTATAGTATTTTCATAAAATTAGCAACTTTAAACTGTTGTAGCTCCGAAACCCTTTCACCAATGATCAAAATCATGATTTATTTTGATGCTGAGAAATTAAAGTTTATATTAATTGACATATAAACATATTTTCTTACTTTTTATGGAAATGGAGAAATTTAGATTTTTCCTCATTAAGACGCCTTTGCCCACGAAAAAATATTTTTAAAATATATGGTTAGATTCCGCATTGAAAGTACAAATAAACACGTATTTTTTACTGGTGCAACGTTAATAAGAAATAAAGAAAATAAATAGTACGCGCGTGAGCTAACCAGCTGACTGAGAGGCGGGAGCTAGCCTAGGCAAGCAAGGTCAGGAGGCATAAATACGTGATGTTTCGTCTAGTAGCGCATAGCTGGGCTAGCTTTATCACAGGTTTTCATAAACACAGGAGTAAAATGACGCCCAAAGCTCGCTTCTCTTCATCTCTCGGCCAGTGCTTGCTGTGTTGCGCCTTTGAAGTCTAGGCGTGTGAATATAATTTATTTAACACCCCCGAAACTTATTGTCGTGACACTAAGCAAACAATGCCGAATCCCTCTTAATAATGCAAGGTTTTTTCTCATTATTTTTTTACATTTTTACAAATGGGCAAAAAGCCTAAAAGTAAGTAAAATCATATTATCTGTCTCTCTGTATACAATAAAAATAAGGATTATTTCTTATCATAACCTACCAAATGTCAGCTTCAAAATGAGCTCTCGTTCAATGTTCTGCAGTAAATGGTTCCAGAGTTCTGAGCGCTGAAAGAGGCTTGTTTTTCTAAAATACGCTAAATTTATCGCTCGACAATACGAAAACCGTTTGACTTTCGATAGTATACTTTTGCAAACGCACTCTCCTCAGCACCTTGTATAAATAGGGAAAAAATTAGAGTATAAAAAATGCGAGGTTTTTTACTGATCGATTTCATATGGAATAGCCCATATAAACAGCAGCAAGCAACGAATCAAGTTCCTCAAGTGCTGAAGTGCCCGGCAGTAGCCGATCTCTGCTTGATTAAGTAATGGTTCGGCGTAGAAATTGGATTTGCATACGTAGACCGGTTTCAGTTGTTATCTGTAATGAAATTGAAATGGATTACAGCGGCTTTGCGTGTGATATGAGGCGCGCCGAGAAAGGACGATCGTGCTGTTTCTAACGAGGCCATGCACCCCGAGCGAGAATGACCTCTCACCACACCGTGGTATAGTGTGTCTGTACACATAATTACAGCTTATTCTATCTCATGCTTCATTTTCAAAGTGACTGATCTCTAACTCGCTAAAAGGCTGCTGTCCGAATCGTTGCAGATATTGAGATATTGTAACAGAGAAAACAACAGGATTAAACTATATTCAAAATCCTTTGTGACAAGTTGACATTTTTCGGGGAAAAAAGAATGACATTACAATTCATAAATAAATGTTTCGACATTTTATGGGTCATCCTCAGAACTGGTCGTTGTTGGCCTTGGCGCATCTTGTTTTGTTTCCTGTGAGGGTATGTTCGTGTGGTGTAATGTAGAGTCAAAGAGTGTGTGTGTTCTGAAATTGAGTTGTGTATTGAGAATTTCAACAAGCGGCGCCAAGACCAACAACGACCAGTTCTGAAGATGACCCATAAAAGGTCGAAACATGTAAACAAGGTACGTTAGAATTTAACACAAGAAAGTCTTATGTTTTTTTATGTTATGTTTTATTTAACGACGCTCGCAACTGCAGAGGTTATATCAGCGTCGCCGGATGTGCCGGAATTTTGTCCCGCAGGAGTTCTTTTACATGCCAGTAAATCTACTGACATGAGCCTGTCGCATTTAAGCACACAAGAAAGTCTTATCATACATATTCTAAAGTGATACCGTGTTAAAAGTTGTGTAATCAAGAAACAGTATGTATCATAAATAAAAACTAATAGAGGATTTAAGTAAATTCCAATGATAGCCCCTGTATTATAATGTAATGAAACAATATACACTTTCTTTAACACTCTAATGTCTAGTGTATTTTATTGGATACTTATATAACCTATATACACAATATTCCCATAACTATTGTGTCGGAATGAATGAATGAGAAGAGAAACAATTAAAAGATAAGCGAAAACACGTCGTTGCAAGGGACATTTTGGCTGAGAGTGTTTATGTGAGCTCAGAGCCTTTTCGCCACTTGTTTCGTTCTGATTTCGCTGTTCCATTTGAAGGAACATTAGAGAATTTTGAAATAAAACCTCGAGGCACATTAAATAGAGAACAGAGCAGTGATGCAGAACTGGGGAAGACAGGGATGGAAGCATGGGGAAAGAGTTTGTTCCCCATCCACAATCCCCTGGCCTTGAATTACGTATCTGTGACGTTCGCAAGCACAATGAATACATATTTCCTCTCCCCCTACCATATCCAATGATGTATGGGGGTGAAAGGAAGGGATGAGTCACGTGTTCCGGCTTGTGACGTGTGCCACAAATGTAGCACAGTTTTGAATCCCTGGAATACAGCGAGAAAGACCGCTTCGAAAATCACCAGGCAAGAAGATCATCTTATTCTTCTATTTCCATGGTACGACGTGTGAAGTCAGAGTTAACCTTTGGTCTGAGAGTTACAATTTTTCTCTCTTGTACATTGAACACAAGTTCTACGCCAAAACCCTACTATATATATATATATATATATATATATATATATATATATATATATATATATATATTGGTATACAAACAAAATAATTGATATCAATGTATAAACATGATTATAATATTATAAAACTGCAAAACTGGCTTACAATTACAAAAGATAGGGCAAAAATTAAATCGGGGCAACCGACAGATAAGGGAAACGAGCAAATGAAGAAGTAACTTATAGGTTATGATAGCACATTTAACGTAAGCGAATTCATTTAATTTTCTAGGTTAAAACCGCATCCATTGATAAATAAGCTAATGCATGGTTAGAGAAAAAGAGAAATGTATTTTGTTGTTTCAAAAGAATTTTCATTTAGTAGAATATGATACAAAATATCATAACCTTACTGGTTAGGCAGTAAAGCTGTCCGCCAACATGCTATTAAGGTCCACCGGAAACAAATGTTAAGCACCTCGCTCCCACCGGTGCTACTTTATTGATGCTAGAGACGTGTAATGGAAGTTGCTACGAAATGAGAAGTCCTCAGCTTGCACCCGTGCTACTGTAGTCATTAGTCGCTCAATACAAGTCCGAATAAAAAATTAATGTGAAGTTAGAGGTTTAAGAAAATCCCATAGAAAACGCTCGATATTTTGACTCAGAAAAACGGACAGAGATTCTGCGATTGAATGAGGCAACTGGCACGAACTGAAATGTGAGTTATACCAATTTGCTCATTGTTCCGGCAAATTGAATTTTCCATTTCAATTTGGGCTAGCGTTTGTAGATAAATCTGTGACACATTAAGAAGGGTTCTACATACAAAAGGAGGGAAAAAATATTTAATTCTAGAAATTAACAACAATTCCGGAATTGATATGAAAGCAAAGAAACGTGGATTAAAAAGAACGCCTCAAAATGCTGGAGGCAGGAGAAATGTGTTAAGAGATGCGGCAACTACATTGCTAGATAGGCCGATGAATTCAAAATTAAGTAAAATCAATATAGGCCTATGTGACACAGAGAGATTACAGCCCCAACTAGCAAATACATATTTAACAAAAGAGAAAAAAAATAGTAAAGGATTGTAATAATACGAGAAGGACAAATACATATTGGACGCCTACAAAGAAAAAGAATAGCAAATATTATAGCAGGAACAAACTATTGAAGATGATGATCGGGGTTTTCTCTCAACCCAATATGAGCAAATGCTGGGTAACTTTCAGTGTTGGACCCCGGACTCATTTCACCGGCATTGTCACCTTCATCTCATTCAGACGCTAAATAACCTGAGATGTTATAACATTAGGAGTAATCAGGATCCGTCTGTGCTTATCTGTTTATAGTTGACGCCATCGATTTAGGCAGATGGATTTTATTAATCAGAACTCCAGAGCGAGTTACTCTTAGCTGAAAGGTCGGTTGTTATCTTCGTCGCAGCTGGGATGGGTGAGACATAAGAATAAACATACATTCCTGATTATCCTAGTGGACTCGGATGGACAGTCATCTCCAAAAACAATGCACATATAACCACTTTTATACGACTGCAGTAATCTGCGTTACGTAGTTGATAATGGGAGCGTCTTAATGAATAGAGATTTAAATCGGTGAACGGCGGATGCGACACGTGTACGAATTATTACGGTATAAAAAATTCATCCATCAAGCTCGATAACTATCAGGCTCAGACTGAAAAACACAAGAAACGAATCGACGGCTTTTCTCGTGACCTATTATCATTCCTTGTAAACACATGCTACGCGTGATTTAAATCATTAAATTAAGCTCTCATATTCATCTGCTTCCATTAAGACTTTTGGAACATGAGGTTTCTTGCTTGGTTTATCGAATTACCACAGGTTATTAATTGAGAAAAACTCGCTCCGGGGCCGGGTATCGAACTCTTGACTCCCAGTTACACGCACTAGGATCTCTAACCACTGAGCTACGCCGAGACTCAATCCACAGTATCGGATCGAATCTCGTAGATTATCGAATTACGTATTTCCTTATTTCAGCATATCTATTCTTTCGGTTATTTATCCAACGCGTCGATTCCTGTCGCTTCCGCAACTCATTCTCGTACTTCATGAATGTTTGTTATTAATGAAGACAATTCGACACAACTCATATCTATTTTTCGCCTGTCGCTTCATGAAGTAATGAACATTTGCAATAATTTCTTGGTTCTGGTTATGCAATGCTTTTTTCCTCTTAATTTAGAAAATGCAGGAGGCGAACGAAAGTCATTTACGGCACTCTCATGAATCGGACTGTACTGTGGTGTGTTTATTAATTAATAATGACGATACAAGAGGCGAGTGTGAACATATAAACAACGACAGACAGCCTTATCGCAATTCATTCTTGGAGTTCTCACAAAACATTGGCTCGCCTACTGGAAATGTCATTGAGGTCATCTGCCAAAATCGGTGCCTCCGACTATAACAAATATTGGTTGTTATAATACTTGTCACATTAGTTTATACAGTTGTCTACCCACCACCTGCGACTACAGAGATGCCATCACAGTACATACGATATTGAATCAACTTCATTCTAGTCAGCATTGGACACTACCACAGATGGTGCAACATATAGTAATTTTATTGTAACAATATTGCACATGTTTTAATATTTTTGTATTTTAATAACCTTTGACCATGGCTCATATAGCCTTTGTTTTAATATTTTAATCAATTTATGCTCAATATATATCACCACAGAGACTTATAATTTCAACTGATTCATCTATTTTGTACTATACACACATGTACCAATTTCATTCATGTAATTAGGCATAAAACTTTTCTGAAGATGGCTTATTCAAGCCGAAAACGTTAAAAACTGAATAAACTAATGTAACAAGTATTATAACAACCAATATTTGTTAAACAGATAAGCACAGACGGATCCTGATTACTCTTAAAGTTATTGTATTATCTTATCGGTCCTCACTATGCCTTTTACATTTAACCTAAGATGTTGATAAAGCGTCGTAAAATAACCTACTAAAAAAGATGATTTTTTTTTAGTATCCGTTTCAATGCTAATAAATTATACAATTATTCATTTATATGGTTTTCGATTATCCAACAACTATTATTATCTAGTTCACCTTCGGTCCATTTTAGAAAGGGTAATCGAGACATTCATCCACACCATCACATTCTAAAAATAAATACATTTGTTCCTTTGAACATTAAAATAAACTGTAGGCGATGATGATCTTCGTTTCAAGGAAGACGCTTTTTCTGAGAATTTGTTTGCTGTATAGCTACAGCATCTATAGTACTGTTTGTATATTCTAACTAGACTAGTTTAAATTGTTGTTAGACGTATAGATCTGTAGGGCGTGCGTAGTTAGTTAACATTCGGACACTTCAACTCCAGCGCCTACGTCATTTTATGCTCGCAGGGCACATTGAAAGCAGCAAGTTACACTTTGCCCCGGATTTCATTTGTTGGGCATGGCTGGTTTAGAGGGAACTCTATACAGCTACATTTAAATCAATACTTTAGATTATGATATGGAAGAAGGCGATCCCGCCCTCAACAACGTCAAGAAAGACACACAAAGTTATGTAAGATAATAGAAGATGCAACTCTAGGCGTAAACGATGAAAAGAATCCGTATATAGACCTGTCAGAGCAGAAGGAGTTTAAACATTATGAAGAACTCCCGCCCAAAAAAGATACAGCAGATTAATTATACTTGAATTGGAGCCGGAACGAATCCAAATGGAAGAAACTTTCAGTTTTATGACAACGATGGTGATGATGAGCATGAGGACGACGATAATGATGAAGTTAAAGACGATAAGTTAAGTTACATTAAAGTAATATTCTACCACAGTTTAGTATATACAGTTGCGAAGCTTGAGTTTTGAGGGTGCTAGGAACAATAGACTATGCCGGTACTATTTCGCATTTTCAGTAATGGGGCGATAGTAGCGATCCTAGTAGTGAGCAACTATCCAGGGATGCATATTTACTACGTATTGACCTTCGTGTGATTCTACCAGTGTTGCCAACTCAAAATTCCATTTACCGCTGCACAAGCTTAAAAAAAACCGCTAAACAGTAGTTGAAAAACTCCAAGATTTTTCTTAACACATCACTTCCAAATTTGAAATACAAACTATACCGTTTTAGGAACTGGAGAATTTTATAAAAACGTAGATTAAATTATGGAAAGTGTGTATCACTTCGTAGGCTCTATGTTCTATGTAAAATCGTATGGACAATTAAATCTAAATATGTTGCATTCAGTATCACCTTACACCATTTACATCGAGCTTTCCAACCATCACCGGCAACTTCTTCCACCCAATCTTTCAACGCAATATTTTTTTTTCGACATCTCTAAACTTTTGTACCTATGGAATTTTACGCGGCATATTTCTTCAAAATTGGATAAAGTAGATCAAGAACAATATACTGGGCACTTCGGAAATAATCACATTCACAATCACACTAGTCCGTTCGAAATCTGATTTCACACTGAGCTGGAGACATGCCTGCCAACAATGAGTCTGGTTTTAAGTTTTAAGTATGCCTGCGTTGCATAAACTATAATGCGAAACGATAAATTAAATAATTATAGTATAAGACGACATTAAGATATATGGATCATATGAGGAGGCGAAGAGGAAAGCAGAAAGTAGGAAAGACTGGAGAATGCTGGGTTTGTAGCCAAAGGCCTGCCCATGAGCAGAACACTATGAATGAATGAATAATAATTCATTTCATTATCTACTCTTTGTGATTAAACATATCAATTCATTTACAAAAACAATGCATACATGATTAGACCTAGGGCCGTATTCATAGACATTTTTAGTGCGGGCTTTCGGTGGATGATCAGCGTTTTTCTTATTCATAAACCAGTGTTAGCGATAGGATATGATTTGAATTCTGTACTAGTAACCAGTGGATAGCCGGGCTAGCTCAGTACGCTCGTAGCGCGTGCTGCGAAATGTCTATGAATAGCACCCTAAGAGTTTAACGAATGTGACACCTTATTTGCACAACAACAATGGATGAAGCAGGAAATGGACGTGGTTGTACGAAATGGAGTTAACATAAAACATTGATATATATTTTTATACTCGTACTATGAAAAATTGTGATAATACCATATTAATCTCTGGTTTATAATTAACTAATATTGTTGTCCGCTAGTTTATAACATCTTAGAAATATCACCTCCCTCTGCCGAAATCATAAAAAAGACAAATAAATAGCTAGCCGCCGACGGTAAAATTCTGTAGCTGATCATAGTCCTGAAAACAGATTTAGCTACAAAACCGCTGATTTGGCAACACTGGATTCTACCAGAATTCCTTCTCGCTCTTCGGTCCCATAATCCAGCATACGCCTTCATTCATATCTGGACTTTTCCTGTACCAACAATATAAGATGATACAGGGACTCCAATGACTGTATCAGCACACTGCCGAGCATCCACTTACACCAATAGAAGACGTCACAATCATAACAGACGTACTTCTACGCAATGTTAAATCTATGCATCTATGCCGTTGCATATCCCGCAACCAGCATCACTGTTTCATTACTACCAAGTGATCATCACATCTTAATGTGTATCTGCCTAAATATTCACCCTCATCTTTCGTTATTCCTTTGTGTTCACCATCATTCTCTTCTTACACACCGATATCTCTGCAACTCTATTGTATTCATTTATTTCTTTTAACTAACTTTCCAAAACACGTTCAACCAAACAATTCCATCCGGCAATACGTCCATTTATCTATCCATTTCACCTTTAGACGTAAGTTCCGTCCTCTTCTGCTTCTTCTTTTACATTTTCTCATCCTCTCTGTGCTCCTTCCTCTTTTATTCAATTTATTACAGCTTCAGCGATTTTTAAACAACTCGTTGAAGCAAATAATCGAGCATTTTCCTTCTATATATTAATTTATTATTGGATTTTTCTTTTTCCCTTCGATCAATATCTTCTAACTTCTTTTTTCACTAAGTCATTACAGTGTCACGTTCTTCTACATACCGTTATTTTCTCTTTCCTTTTTAAAACATTCCTTTTTTCCACATCTTTTTTTAATTTTCCCCCTTAATTTATATTTTCGTTCTTTCCTTCAATTCAATCGAATAATATAGTCTACATAAAGAAAAAATGATAAATCTAAAAGGAAAGCGAAAAAAAGAGAGTGGGAAGGAAGCGAAAATAAATTACAAAAAAAAAAAAAAACAAATAAAATAAAAATAAATGAATACAAGACAAATACTTAAATTAAAATTTAAAGTGAAAATGAAAATTAAAAAAAAAAAAAAAAATGAAAAGAAAGAAACAGAAGGAAAGAAGAAACGAAAAATAAAAATGAAGGGATTAGCAAATAGAAGTAGAAAAAGAACGAAGTCAGACAAACGAGAAAAGTGAATAAGGAAAGAAGATATGTAGAAAAAGAAAAGGAATAAAAAGAGATACAAGAATATGAAACAAATGCGAGTAGAAAAAATACAGAAGGAAAAAGTAAAATAAATAAAGAAAGAAGGCAACAAACACAGAAGAAATGTAAAGAGGGAAGAAAGGAAATAAAAGTAAAATAGATAGGGGGAAATAAAACAGAGGAAGAAAAATGAGTTGAAGGAAAGAAGATAAGAAATACAGAAGGCAAGAAGATATGTAGAAACAGAAGAAAATATATAAAAAGATAGCTAAAGGAAGGAAATAAAAGGGCAAGAAGATGTCAGAAACAAAGAAGAAAGGCAAGAAGAAAAGAAGAACAGTATAAAAGAAATGTGACAACAGAATAAAAGAATAAAAAGAGAAAGGACATAATATGTTACAAAGTCTGGAAAAAGGATAGAAGGAAAGAAGAGTAGAAAAATAAGAAAGACAAGAAGCAAAGAAGAAATAAAAGAAAAAAGTTTAAAGTATGAAAATAAAAATAGAGCAGAAAAGTCTGTAATTACAGAAGAAAAGTAGAAAACAGAAAAGTAACATAAAAAAATAAAGGCAGTAAAATGAAAGAAGACAAGAAATGATGAACGAAATGAATTTTATTTGAAGCAAATAATGAGACAGGTTCGAAAGCAAGTCCCGAAAAGACAGACTACATGATTATGTATGATTATGTCTCCTTCTTTTCTGGAGTTAGCTTTTCGTCGTTTCTCACCTTTTCTCTATTCTTTAACTTGCTTTCTTTGTTAATAATTACTTTAATTTCATTTCGTAGCATCATTTTTTTTTCTTTCTTCCATTTCACATTCTTTCCCCCCTTCCTTTCAACTTTTCTTTCTCTTCTTGTTCTTATTTTTCATTCAACCATACCATCTACAATAAATTTACCTTCCTCTCTTCTCTATTTCCTTCAACTCCATATTATTCTTAACGGCCATGTGACTCTTGGATGGTGCACTGGCAATTGATATACTGCAGGATTCAAGCCTCTTCAACGCCAAATTGATCTCAACACTTTTTTCCGCGTGGCATCTGGTCGTGCTGTGCTAGATCAGCATCTAGGTCAGCACGGCCCCACAGCCCGTTCACTGATGGGTCTTCATTGTCGAGGAAGTCGGTTTCACTCACGATTCTGTAAGCAGCGATTGCGTATCAATGACTGCGCGTCGACCTCACATCAGTAGCGGCCGGTGATCGAAATTCTCGGTGAGGCCAGATGCAACTAGTTTAAGTGCCTCCGATAGGAAATGTTTGTTTATGATATTAATTATTATTGTTATTATAGTATTAATATAATTATTACTGTATTATTATTACTATTACTATTATTAGTCTATTCTTATTACTATCAATGAAAAATAATAATTTCACTCACCAAATAAGCTGTTATGCTCTGAGTTTCAGTGATTGTTTCAGTGTGATGAAGCATCCCATATTATGTGTTGAAATTCCCCTTTCTTTCTTTTCTTTTTATTTTTTTCCTTTGACAGCAACAAACATGGCCAAGAGAAGTTTATTTTGCATCACATTACCACATAACCATTTATGTTGCCTATACCAGGATGCAATAGAAACTCGCGTTTTAAGATTATGTGCCAGAAAAAATAATCAGCGATTTCGTAGGTATCTCGGTAGTCTCTCTCTTTATTTAAAACTTCTTTTCTTTCAGTATTATTTCTTCTCGAAAAAGGACACTAACAATGAATTAACTGCACCAGCATTATTTCTCTCATTTGTTTCTGTTTATATTTTCCCGAAACACATAACAACATTGGCCCAGATTCACTACTGTACTACGAAGTACAATACTACAACATCCTCGCTTATGTCATAAACTGAGACATAAGGGGAGAGAATCGAGTGGGTCTCTGCCTGCTAAAGAGCTGGAATTTTGTTATTTATGGCCTAGTTAGGAAGACAAGTCACCACTGCTATTCCCACCCCACTCTACCCTTGAGGCCGGTCCAGGGATGGGACGAGTGAAACCTGACCAGGCCAGCCGAATTGTGCCTCAGCTACAACGTTTTAAGCGCAAACTCAAAGCCCGCGAAAGGACATGAAATGCATTGAGCCAGACCCGGCACGAACGATTCTGGCCTCGGGAACAAATTTTACTGCAAAACAGGTCTATATACATCACAAGCCAGACCCGGCACGAGCGATCCCGGCCTCAGGAACAAATTTTACTGAAAAAAGGTCTATATACATCAAAGTTTTCAAATGCTTCTACAGCGATATATGCTTCATTCAAATAACTAATACATTATATAAAACACAAAATTTGATTTCAGTTAAGCCAAGTGACTGAGGCCCGGCCTCACTTGCCTCAGTCAATCAGCCGCCATTGCCTCACATCAATAGGGATATCCTGAACTAGCACCAACAGATAGCGCGTGTGTACTTTGAGGGTTGAGCTTTGCGTGTGCATTTGTTTTCCGGTATACAAACATGGAGAATTTACGTAGAGTATTAGTACATTAAATACTCTTAAAAACAATTCAAAATGCCAAATTTTTGTTGTGTTCTTATATTATGTAAAAACCAGGGAAAGCCTTTTGTCTTCATTCAGGTTCTAAAATATTCTGAATGTATGCTTTAAACCTTAAAAAAAAAATTAAGTTGCGCCTCGAAAGTGCTAGCTATTAAAAAAAAAACTACTTCAAGTAAGGAATTGCTGACTACAATTTCATTTTGGAAGAGAGATTATATTCAGTACTTCTAGGAGTCTCTGAAGTTTACGCCTGCAGTAAACTCTCGATTAACTGGGATGTTTATTATCCAGGACGATCCGTAGTGAAATCCATTTCGTGAATAATGTTTTTAATGTGCTGTAGACTAATTATTAAAGCCATGTTTTTACTTCAAATTTTCAAAATATCCTTCATAATATTCAAAACTGCAAGTCCTTAACCTACAAAACACAGGAATAATCGTGATACTACTGCTATCGTATTATATAATCTTATTAAATATTGCATTTGATCTTTCTATAACTAGAGAAAAAAATATGAGGAATTCAATCTCGATAGTCCCTTCCCTATAAAACACATTGATCACTGTATATCCTTTTCTAGCGTACGCTACTTACAATACTAGTAATTAAAGAGGTAATATTCACCTTCGACAAAGTTGCTATTTTTATTTATTTTTTTTTTTATTCCTGCAGCTCGTTCTCGAAGTTCTCTTTTAGGTTCATGAATATTAAATTTACTCCTATCTATATTCTGCATACTGCAGATTTCCATCACTTAAGGGACTCGCTCAGTATTATACAAGTTTACGTTGTTATTTATTGTAAATTAAATTAAATTATGAGGTAAGAAAATACTGAATTATATTAAATTATACTAGGTTATACAAAATAATTATAAATATAATTTTGACAAGCACAGAAAACCAACAAGCGGGAGAACGTAATCAACTGTAGCATATGGTATAATATAGTCCTACAACATGTTATGCCGCATGGAACACTCCTGCCATCTAACGGTAAAACTACGCATAAGATGTCCCTATTTTATCTTCTTGCTCAGATGTCATTTAGGCCTATGTATGTATGTATGTATGTATGTATGTATGTATGTATGTATGTATGTATGTATGTATGTACGTAGATTCATTCCCCCTACCGTACGTATGTATGCATGTACACTTATATCCATGTAATGTATAGGCATACATTTAATTTACGTATGTAGGAGCTTATTTATGTATGTTATTGCCTTTTTTATATATATTTTATTCTCTCTTCTTCCTTCCTGTTTTCTCTTTTACCGCTTGAGGTTATAAAGTAGTACATTTTAGTCGACAAAGAAGTAAAGTTAGCCACCGATTTCACTGCCATTTCATTCAGAACGTTTTATGACGTCCACGAGGGAAACTAAAATACACGATTTCCGCGTAAAATAAGGTAAAAGCTTTCCCGTCACGTAAAGTCAATACCGAGTTAGTGGAGGGGTTGCGTGATGAATGCAAATCTGTACAGCTCTCTCCAAATAATATTCAGGTTTGTACCATTGAGCTGAATCACTGGAATTCTAACTTAATATGAACCACATAAAAAGTGTCTTTTAGTTATTTCCTCTCATAAAACTGTAGGCTGTCTTCAGCTTTATTTCATAATATAATATACTGTGTGTATGTGTATGTGTGTGTATATATATATATATATATGTATATATATAATTAAACAAATATATTATTTTATTTTATTAAAATATTTTCATAGAAATTTTAATAACTTTGAAAGTTATATACATAAATATAGAACTAAAAATATGAATTCTCTGCGTTTGCCTGAACCGAAATGTAAAACCAATGCAGTTTTTTATCATAGCATGAGTCAAGGTCCCAGATTATTAAACAAATTTTATTCCAATAATATTTCAACCACGAATCCTCTCCAAATTAATAAAAAAATATAAAAATTGTATTGGATTTATAGTTTGGGTTTAAACATATTAAACAGTGTTTAATCTGTATTCACTCTCTATTTTAATTTTATTATTGTCTGTATTGGAATCCCCTCCTGAGCACGAGTCTTACTCATTCAGGAGTGGGCTAGTTTATCTTTCATTGTATTTATTAATTTGTATTCATTTCAAACTTACTAGCAATAAAAATAAATAAATATATATATATATATACACTGTAGCCCAGAAGTATTGGAGAGACGCTTTATCAACATCTTAGGTTATTTAGCGTCTGAATGAGATGAATGTGATAATGCCGGTGAAATGAATCCGGGGTCCAGCACCTAAAGTTACCTAGGATTTGCTCATATTTGGGTTGAGGGAAAACCCAGGAAAAAAACCTCAACCATGTAACTTGCCCCGACCGGGAATCGAACCCGGGCCACCTTGTTTCGCGCCCAGACGCGCTAACCGTTAGCTACTCCACAGGTGTGGACGTGTATATATATTTAATACGTAATGACAATGAGTATTCGTTACAATTACTTTAAAATGACTACCAAACTAGTACAATGTATGGAGGTGATATAGGCATCCAACAAGGAAAACTCAGTGCGCAGCGGGTGTGACTGTCTCGCGCAGATGACGTATGATCCCGTTCCCAGCATTCTCTCAAGCCTACTGCAGGGGAGTAAGAGGGGAATAGCATGCGCGCCGCGAGGAGTCCGAAATGAGTTTTGCTTGTAGGATACCTATAGCTGTGATATCGAAACGTTTAAATAAATAAAAATATAGGCTAAGGGGAATAAGTGTATGGTCTATAAAATTATCAGACTTTCAGATTTATTGGACGTTAGGACAAGCAATTTGGAACACTTCGTGGGATATACAACTCTTACGATACCACACACGCCTGAAGGCAGACAGTTTCGGTGAATTTAATTTTATTTGCTGCTTATTGCTTTATAATGGGCAAATTGTAGGAACCACTTCATTTCTTACTATCTCAATACACGATGTTGCTCTAATTGTACACTAAAAATATTAAAAATCAATAAACTGAAGACAAATAAAAGAAAATAAATCAAAATGAAAGTATCAATTTGCCCATCTTCAGGTCAGTTAGCATACTAACAGATGTCTTAATCATGGATTTTCTATATAAGATTAGTCTACTTGTCTTAACGTACTAAAACTATTAGGTTTTGTAGAGACTACATACATAGGTCTATATTTACATCAGGCATAAGTCTTTGAGTATTACGTCAAGTCAATTTAGCAGGCAGAGTGATTGGCAACAGATGGAATGTCACAGTTGCAGAAATTTATTTATTCAAAACTAGAACGCGGATTTTATGTAATTACATATTCTGTTTCTATACATGTAGCTAGCCCATAAGGAAAGCTAAAATGTCGGCGAATCATATCAAAGATATCATTATTCCGACGTTTTAAGTTACATATTTTTACATATTTTTGTTGCATAATGAATATTTTGGCATATATTACATATTTTGAAAGAATACACATTTTTTTCACCAATTTTCCCTCCACTTAATTCTTAAGTTATACGTTTTAAAATTGTTTATAAGGCTTACTCCTTCGTCTCTAGTGCATAAATATAATTTAATAATTGAAAATAATAAAGTATTGTCAAGATATTGACATCTCTTTATAATGCTAATAGTTTGTACAGGGACATCATTTTATTTTTACTTCAATTTTTATTGTACCTGAGTTTTTGAATGTACTTCACTCCCACCCCTTCTACTAATGAAGTTCCAACTCCACACAGAGCCAAGACCGCAGATAGTAAGCAGTACTGAGTTACTGAGTATAGTACGTTCCAGAAATATGTTCGCGTTTTCCAGTGACGAAAGAGCTTTCAATATTGAATCATATTTTCGTACAGGTACTGTCCGTTTGCCTACGTCGCATCCCGATTTCCCCCACCTGCTTCTGCTCGCCCCTCTGTAAAAGTTGGGCTGTCTTAGCTCTTTTCTGAAAACATTAATTTCTCTTAGGAATTGGGCGTTTACGTAATATTATACAGCTGTTTAATTTAACTTAAATAAAAGGGCCTCGTTAAGTAATTAACTGTCACGTGATTTTCTCCTTTCTACAATCCTGCGGCATAACCACTTGACGGACAGTAGATAGCATGTCTGAGTAATTTTATATTTTCGGGTCGGGCAGAAGTGAAGATAGAATTCACAGTACGTAGAGTAGGTACAGAATTATTTCAACATGAGTTACTAGTACGAAGGACGAAACTGGCAATTGGAATTAGATGCAATAGTCTATAGTGCGATAATATGCACAAAAGAACTGAAGCCTGTATCGAAATGAACGGCCACCATTTTCAAAATTGTGTTTAAATATTCATATTATGATTATTTTTCAATTTAACTTCTTTCTCTATATTGTACGCTAATGTGCTGTAGACAGTATAATATACACCGCATAATGAATACGTTCGCATGGATAACTCACTTCATGAGTAAAAACACTTATTCTTAATACAGTACTGTACTTTCATTAAAGAAAAACCCAATGGAAATTATCAAACTCAAAATCGCGATACTTCCTAGTTTACGTAAATGGATGAACTACTTTTCTTCCTTCCTATACCTAGTAGGGTGATTTGTGTTTTACGCCAGTATCATCGAACTCCAGTCTTGGAGGGGGGAGCAAGCGGTGTTTCCGGTTGTCTAAAGGTATAGACAGGTTAATATTAAAAATGTTAGTAAAAATAAAATGATGTCCCTATATATCCCTTAAGAAGTAACGGTAAAGTAGGAACAAATACCAATGCGAAGGATTGGTAATAATTGTACTGCTAACGCGGTGAAAGAAAAAGTGAAAGTTACCCTGTGTGTATGACCGTTTCGCACAAACACTCCCAATCAGTTGCTCTAAAACAAAACGATGGTTTCTTTATGTTTTCTTGAGAAGCTTATTTTGACATCAGGTGATACAAATAGCTAGTCTACTGCCATTCGCATCCAATTCAAAAGACTGGATTTCAATTAACGATTCCTTTATTACAATGGTAAAATCGTGCTGTGCAAAGTGTGTGACAAACGCAATGGGTGCTCCATGAAGTCACAATTAGAACAGCATTTAAAAATTGAACTTAAGGTGAGAAATAAAAGCGTACTCAGTCGAAAAGAAACAAGTTGTTCTTACACAAGTGGTGCTGAAACAGTCTTCGTCTTCTACCAGTTACTTTAATAAAAATTTGTGCATGGTAATGATTGCTGCAAACGTACCATGGTATAAACTATCCACTGGGTCAACCAAGTATTAAAAACAAAACACAGTACTTACATTACAATTGAATCTGTCACGTGCGTAATAGACATTGGCAAAGCTAATTATTGTCAATAGATTTTATTTAGATTTGTATACGTTCACTGTTCGGATAGTAGGCGAGTTTATAGCTCTTGTCTCTTGTGCTACGTCCTTTATTTTCTGCATAAGAATTTCTTTACTTTCAACTATAGTTTTCGCAAGTATTCTAACTTGACAGAAAGAAAAACATTTCATTATTGCTCACCCAAGCTACAATAAAAATCGCTTCTCAAAAGCAGGTGGATTTACTATTTAGTTTTTTTTTTTTTTTTTTTTTTTGCATTGAAGTGCTACAAAAAGAGTGACCCCATATAAATCTGAAAATCGACATTTTCAAAATCAAAACACTTGAAATAAAAGCAAAAATTACCTTCTGTTACTAGTAATCGAACTCGAGACGAGAGGCGCGCGCCAATGCCAATGTGCGGGCGGCAGCTCCTTCACTTGGAATGCAAACAATAGCAAGTGATTTACGATCACATAAGTAGGCCGGACTCTGTACATGGACGAGGAACGGGGACGACCGCCTGTTTACTAGTGAAGTTCTTTACCTCATCTCAGTATTCCACACAATGCATGACAATAGAATTGTAGCAAAGGTTTGAAGAAATATCAACAACGGCTCTTCGCGAAAGGTGATCGAAATTTTGATGTGGTTCATTCTAACACGAAAGGAAAACAAAACTGAGCTTCAAATGAAATAGGCCACAAATTTACGTTCTTTTCATCCTCAATCCGACAGGTATAACCATTACATTGAGGTAGGTCCCTACTGTATTAGTCTTCCTTGTACGTAACTACAGTATTTATTTATATATATTTATGCGCAAAATAAATTACATCGGACATTAAATAAACAAACAAACAAACAAATAAATACACAATACGCGTACTGCAGTTTAAAGGGAACTGGAACAAGGCAAAATCTAAACCCGTGAAGAACTACTACTTCCAAAGGACATGGGAATATGATTATTTTGTTGTTGAAGACGAAAGAATTGCTTGTTTACTGTGTCCCAACCAATTTATTTCTACTCGTCGTTTCAATATTAAACTACGGATTTGGGAAGTCCATATTAAGAATTATGGAATGCACAAACTTACAGGCATAACGTTCACAAAGCTCACGCTGAAGTGCTGGACAGTCGATTTTTATTTATAGAAAGTGGTCACATCGAAGGACGAAGACGAACGAATTGTGTTCATGTCGAGCCAGTGACATTAAAGTGAATTACAGGTAAACGGTCTGTTTGAAATTATAAATATGTTTTCGAATAGGTGTTATGATAGTTTGAAAATGCATTTCTTAAATTTAGGTACAGAATTTCGTGCAAAGAATTCTGAAAGAAACTATTTTCTTCTAATGCAGAGTTTATATCTTGTAAGTTGTAAACACATAAACTAGAGATAACGCATTCATTGACAATGATTTTATTACATTCCTTTAAATTGATGGAGAATTTGTCCATAGCCATGGATCAAGTGTAAGGACCTTCCTAGTAGTGATATCCCTAATTGAAAACTATTTGAGAAAAATTTACGACATTACTTATCTTTCTCAGATTCTGAGATCCTGAAAACAACACGAAGATGACAGTGAAATATTCAGTATTTTATTTCGCCCAAGACTTTATAATAAAATTTCAAACCATTTTCAAATTTGAAACTCAATCAGAAACGTTTTTTAAAAAGAATTTTGTAAAATTATCCGATGATATATTGATTAACAAATGTACTTTTTTACCTTTTATTTTTCAAACTATATTCATGTTTTTATTGAATATCACTGGCTTCTGTCGGATTGTCAATTTATATTAAATGTGTATCTCGTTTTCCCTTTCTTCTTTATTCTTGCTCTTGTGTTGTACTTATTGGTTTGAATTAAGTTTTACTGTCTTTAGTAAAGTTGTCTTGTAAATTTTATGTTATATTATTCACTAAGACCACACCGTACAAGCCTGACTCTTCAGTGGCTAGAAACATTTTTATTTTATAAATGCAATTTTACTCACTAGGTATAGTTAAAATAAATAAAATAAAAAATTTTGCATTATCTTTATGTCACTTCATGTGAGGGTTGAAACAATTTCCTTTTATTTTCAAATCATATTTTAACAGAGAGTTTATGGGTTCAAATCTTCGTTAATGCATGTATTTCATACACTGTAATGAAAACAGAGCAGAACTGTAAATTTGATGTATTTTGCATGTTTATTTATATATATGCTAAAAAAGATGTTTCAACCTATCATAAAATTATGTTTTCCAACCAGGAACCATGTTCAGTAATCAGAACATCAGAGTTATTTGAAAATTAGCAGTCCTCCGTGCTGGAAAGTAAGTTACAAAACTGTATTTTTAATTTAAAATTGAAGTCCGTTGTGCAGCCAACATTCAAAGACACAAGTCCCCAAGGTTCGAGCTTTGTAAATCATATTAAAACGGTAAATTTCAAAAGTCCATATTAAGTCAATTATGGAATCAAAACTTTCGGGTAAGTTCATTATTAGAACTTATATTGATTATTTATTTATCACACTGACCATAAAAATTTTGGTTTTTGTACTGAATTATTATAACATCTGCATTGATTCACAGATTTATACAATTGAAAATGTTACTCGTGACTGATTCGTTAATTATGGGGTTATAATAAAGGTATTATATTAAATCCTGAATATTTTAACAATAAATAACCATTACTATGTGGGAAACTATGTTCTTGTCGTTTAAGATCTAAATATTAATTTCAGATTTCATTATGATTTCCCAATATTTACTGTAATAAAAACTAGTCCATTGTTGATTTTACGATTTTTGTTTATCGGTAGAAGCATTGTTGAGCACTGGTAGCATAAAATATGTACATTATTATTTCTTCTATCATCAGTCTGACTTAAGATTTCGTTAGGTTAACACCTGATTGCTTTACAACAAACTTTATTGATCATTTTATCACAATGGATCCACGTAAGAACTGAACACCTTCTACGGCAGTCACACTTCGAGAAGATAGGCTAGCAATCAAGGAAATTAAAGATAAGTTGGTAATAGTGCTGCATTGTGAGCGTCCAGAAGGTATGACTTGTTGGTACAAATCCACAAAATCTTGTAAAACAACACTTAGGACTGGTAAAAACCTGAAGTAAGTCCAAGAGATGTGAGGCAGATTTGTCGAATAGCATTGAAAGATCTATAGTTAAATCTTCTAAAGAGATATAGGAAGTTCTACACAGCAATTGACTTAGTATTTTATGCTATCAGTGCTCAACAATACTTCTACTGATCAACAATAATCTTAAACTCAACAATGGACCAGTTTTTATTACAGTAAATAATGGGAAATTATAATGAAATCTGAAATTAATATTTAGATCTTAAACGACAAGAACATAATTTCCCACATAGTAATGATCATTTATTGTTAAAATATTCAGGATTTAATATAATACTTTTATTACAACCTCATAAGTAACGGGTCAGTCACGAATAACATTTTTAATTGTATAAATCTGTGAATTAATACAAATGTTATAATAATTCAGTACAAAAACAAAAAGTTTCCAGAATTATGGCCACCAGTGTAAACTACTGTTAAATTAAGGACGTCACTCGTTGTGTTCATTTTGAATTGAAATTAATAGTGACTTGCAAGGTTCATTACTTAAATGCTATAAATTTATGTTTCCGTAGGTGATGATAGGAGGAAAGTTTCTGAAAATCTAAAGCAGGATAGGTGCAAAGAAATCTCAAAGAAACTACCTACAGGAAATCTAGTATAATTGTAAACCTTGAAACGAGATAACGTATTATAAATACAATGATTTTATTACAATCCTTTTTTTTAAATTACATGTCGCCACGGGCAGAGAATGTAAACAACTCTACGCGGAAGTCGATCATCCCCAATAGAAGTGGAATGAGGCTGACGTCATTTCCCCTACTTACGAGTTCTGCAAGCCTGATATACAACATGAAGATGACTGAGAATTGTTAATATTTTTAGTCGCCCGTTAAGCTCTAACTTGCCATCAGTGTAACTCAATCAGACGGGGGCGCGTTTCTTGTTAATCCGGAGTGCGCTCGCGAGTGGGTTCGATTCCCGCTTGGATTGATTGCCTGGTTAAGATTTTTCCCAAGATTTTTCAAACCATAAGGCGAATTTCAGGTAACCTATGGCGAATTCTTGGCCTCATCTCGTCAAAATAGCATCTCGCTATCACCAAATGTTATAATTATTCTTGGAATACAGATTTTTTTAGGAACATTTTGGTCTTTGGTATAAGTTTTCTCTGCAATCTATGTTATCTTTCTGTATGTAAGTGTACAAAGAGATTCATTAAGTTTAAAACTCACACGAGGCCGGGATGAGATGAATAAGTAAACCTGAGGGTGACTTATCAGCCCTGGATATACCGTAGATCCCTAATGGTCACCGGATAACACAGCTGTCCCTCGACGCTGCCGACCGGCTTACTTTGCCTTTACGAGGACTGGACGCGGTACGTATGCACGCTTTGAACAATTTTGCGTCCTATATACTGTATGCGATGATTGTTCAAGTCCGACAGGTGGCATTCGTGAATCCGATGTTGTCAGGTGGGCCTTCCTGCTTCAGCCACTGTTAGCATCAGGGCCCATCTGCACTCGAGTAGCCTGATAAGCCCCAGGGTCCGAAGTCCAAAGTTTCATCCTATATCTGCATCGGGAAAACTTACTACACTCAAGACTTTACTCCAACCAATATTTGCTATTGCAGACGATAGATTAAATAGAAGAAAAGGTGGAGAGTGTTGGGGGAATGACAGACTGAAACGGGAGTGCCCCAAGAAAAACCCTCTGTAATGTCTGCGTTTTATACTACAAATTCAATCACGACCTGATCGGATATCGAACCCGGGATACCTACCTCGATGGATTTCCAGTGTGTTAGCCCTTGAGCTACATCCTGCCGACCGGCATGACCAACTCACGAATATCGAATAGTGGTACAACATCAGGAATACTACGATCCGTCAGCAGATAAAGAAACCATCGAAAGATATCATACAGCACCGAGACATAGTCGTAAATATTACACAGAGAAGCAGCAACTGCCTGATGATCTCCAGTTGACGTTACTATAGATCGTACGCTTTACTCTGAAATCATATTTCATAAAATTAAATTATAAGATATGTGAGAAAGAGTGGGATTAAATGAGCTTTTTGGTGGAATGAAATTTGTAATGTTGAATGAGACAAGAGAACCATGAGAAAGTACTCATCTTTTGATCTTGTTTACTACTGTACATAGGGTGTATCGAAAAAATTAAGTTTCGAATTTAAAAAACATGGAGTGCGGAAAAGTTGTCATTATAACTAACAATTATACACAAAAAAATAATATTAAATTTTCATCGAGGCTCAAAGCCTTCCAAGTTTTATAGACCTCACCAAAAACGTAAAAAAAAAAAAAAAAAAAAATACATTCTGTAATAATGAATATTAAGACCGTTCAGATGTTATAAATGTTTGTATAGATAACGGAACAGACACTTCCAACTGGAAACGCAGTATACTTAAAATCAGGGTGCGTACTGTGTACAGCAGTGATGCCAACTGATGCCCATAGGAGCAAGCGCGCGCTTTAGAGCCCAGGAGAGCCTGAGAGCTTTACATCGGAAAGGAAAGAGACAGACGAAAGAGGTAGTATATGCAGCTTGGTCGAGCTATATACAGGGATGGCCAGCACTGATTCATTCCATAAAGGGAAGAGAACTTATTAAAACTGTATCCATGTTAATTTTTAGATTTTTCTGAGAAGTAGAAGTGCATTATAAGAATGTAAGTTTTAATTTTAATGCTCATTTTTCACAAGTTTCCTTTTTTATTCAAAAGGAATATTTTCTCAACTTTTTTACAGAAAAGTGAAATTTTCAGATATGTTTGTTTAGTAGCCTTACAGGTACTAAAACAATGTTTTCGTAAATCTAATATATCGTACATATGTATTACTGAAGATAGTGTATTAAAATGTTTGAAAATATTCGCATGGAAAATGTTTGTAAGGAAATGAATTAACAAAGCAAATACTGTTACATCACAAACAAAAGATATGTGCATATATGTTGGTAAAACGTCAGCTCTATAGCTTCAGCAGATTTCGAGATAATTTAATATTCTGATGATAGGAAGTTGCTCACCAATATACCTAAAAGCATAATGCGATAAGAGTTTTATTATGTACTATTAGTTACAGTTAAAACATATACGTAGGCAACTTTGCTTTGTACTATAATATTGTTTTGATTACGTTTATAAGGCTAAAGATACCATTAATATCAATTTCAACTTAACATGTCATATTCAGTGTCTTTCTTTGGGATAACACTTTCTTTATGAATGATGTGTTTAATTCACTTAGTACAGTATAGTTGTAGTTATTATGGAATTTGTGTGAATATTCCTTCTTTACTCTTTATTATGTTATTAACGTTTACAATACAACTGCAATATTAAGAAATTGGTGTTAGTACTTTGTTTTACAGATAATATAGAAAATAACAAACACAAAGAAGCCATATAAAATTAACGACATAAAATTTCACGTTACGTTTGAAATTTGTACACCACTGATTTCTTAATCCAACAGGGTGCTTATTCCTCCTAGCATACCTAGCGCTTGATGCCCACGCACGACGTCAAGGTCAGAAAAATGCGCTTGCTTTGACATCACTGGTGTAGAGGGAGGGAGCGGATGATGATGATACGGGGTAGTTATCGCTTCTGCTTTCTGTCACAGATTCCCTGTTCTCTGTTCGTTAGTTTCTCTCGAGCCTTTTCTTGTAGCGCATTCATTGTATTGTGTGTTTTGAGTCTTGCGTATTGTTTTTAATGGCGAAATATACACTAGTAAATCTGTCAGGGCGGAGAACATTTTTGGTACCCCAAAAGAATTGGATAACAGAACACTCCGGACCTAGCGACCTAGCATAGAATTAAAAGGTGAAGGAAATAAAGAACCTGCAATGTGTTTAATGCAGAAAAAAATTTAAAAAAGTAGTCAGTACATGAAAACACGCTTCGATCCTTGCTGTTTCCATGAGAACAATAACAGATATGATATTAAAATGACATAATAAATTATAAGCCTACATAATAAAAATGTTAGTAAATAATTAAAGTAGTATTGTTTTGTAATACAACGATACAGTACTATACACACACACACACACACACACACATATACTACACTTTATACTTACGCTTATCACAAAACACAAATGAAATTTAATAATAATTGTGTATTACAATATATTACAACTTATTTCAAATCGATCAAAGCTCGATTAATCGATTAAATTCAAATCGTTAATCGATCAAATATTTTGATCGATCCACAGCACTAAAAAAGTACATATTAATTATGATTTAGGTTTTTCCTTGGTTCCTAAGGTACAATTTAGGTTTCTTTAGGTTCAACAGAATTTACATATATGACTCTTATGACCATGATTCGGAAAATTATCTAAGAAATTATGAGTTTAAAAGTAAGGAAAAAATAGGTAAAACCTATAAATCCGATCCCTACTAATAATATTAGCATTCGGCTGTGTCTTGTTACAGTAAGCATTTGAAATTGAGCCATTTTTTGTTTCACCACGGATCCTGAAACGGGTGCTCATAGTTTGTGCGAAGAAAAACATATGAACATATTCTACGTCGAAAAATGGATCGATGATGTGAAAGAGAACTTGAGAAGAATGGGAGTTATAAGATGGAGGACTAGGATTGCCAACAGAACTAAAAGTAGTAGTAGTAGTAGTAGTAGTAGTAGTAGTAGTAGTAGTAGTACAGAAATGAATGGTAAGCACTGGATTACGCTTTTGACTAAAGATTTGGGTCAAAAGACCTAGGATACCCCAAAAAAGACAAAAAGAATAGCGGGTATACAGCCTAAATAATTAACAAAAAAACAGCTGTAAATAATTTTAATTACCTTGCCAAAGGATGAGAAAAAATGATAGGCTACTGATACGTAGCATATATTAGGCCTATCGGTATTACCATTCTCAATTAGAACGTCAATAGCACTGTGTTCAGCACTCACAGCAAAAATAAATAGTAGACGATCGATTAGATGCGAGATTAAACCGGTATTGCACAGTAACGTGACATGGTTACCATGACGAGCGCAAGCAACAACGCACTTAGAGACTCCAACGCCTTTATCTAATCTTCCCAACTTTAGTTACCGGCACGCCGAGGGAAAACAACATATGCAAGCCTACAGGGTTCGCCGAATCTGCCTCCAGAATTTTACGTCCGAGACAAACTACTGAATGGGTTAGGAACTCCCTATAACAATAATGTTATACACTAATATACAGGGTGTCCGGGACAAAATTTACCAATAAGAAAGTTTAATACCTCACCAAATAATTGATGGATGAAAATGCTGTTTGCGGGAATTGACAAAGGGACTTCCAAAGTTTCGAATGACCACTAATAAACTTCTATGTGTGCACCTCTTGTTCTCCCGACAGATGTCCAGGCGATATTCAAGTTCTTGCCATGTGTTTCGTAACATCTCTGGAGTGACAGTTGCACAAGCAGCGACAATTCTCCGACGCAGATCCTCCAAATCTGCCACTACAGTCTTGTACACAATGTCTTTTATGTATCCCCAATTATGCCTGTTGACGATCCCACAGACGTGGAAGGTGGACTCATCACTAAACACGACCTTCTGCAGATATCCATTTTCAATATCAATTTTAAACAACATGTCACTAGCGAAATCATATCGTGCAGGCAAGTCGTTCGGTTTCAACTTTTGACCCAATTGAATCTTGTATGCTTTCTATGCCAAGTTGTTATTGTGTGCCTATCTGGTGGTTGCTTCTCAGGCCACTGTTGTCTAAATCTTCTCTCCACTATCTTCTGATACTTGAATTCGGCAAGCCAATAGCAGCATTGAACTTTTTGTTGCACTGTGAATGCCATTTTAATTACAGCTATGTCAACAACAATGACCAAATGTTGCCAACATCACACATAAAACTTAAAATGTCCGTCTTTCATTTGCCGCAAATTTCATTTTCCTATCTCCATTATTACGCGAGTTATTAAACTTTCTTATTGGTAAATTTTGTCCCGGACACAGTGTATTGTAATTTAAATGTGGGGCTATTTAGGAGACGGATTCAATACACACAAACTGCAACAGCATGGTCTATGCATATCAATAGCCTCTCGTGCTCTGAGGTTGCGCTTCGCTGATCACCTGTAGTCGAGCGTTTTTTTTTTTGCCCGAAGTATTTGCCAACTACAGGATAAGGTGGTACATTATGGATATAGGTACAATTCGTATCAAGCTAAGGTAAAGAATGTAGTCTGTCAAGACCAAGAGTAATGTTACTACGGTCGAATCAGTGCTACAGTGCTGCTCTCCGTCCAGGCGGCCCGAGTTCGATCCCCGGTCAGGTCTGAGTGAAATTTATGGTGAACAAAACAGACGTTACATACGGTTTTCCTCGGGATACTCCCGTTTCCCTCTTTCATTCCACCAACATACTTTACTTCCCTTTCATTCCATCTATCATATGTAGTAGTAAAAACAGGCTGCGGTGATATTTGGGGATAGTATAGATTTTCGATGCTCATCTAGATTCTAAGCGTTTGAGGTTCCAGGCCTTAGTTTCGGGTTCATCAGTAGTGATAGGATCTTGTATTTGCAGGGCTCAGGATGGATGGCCCGCCTGTCAGCGTCGGATTCACGAATGCTACCCGGGCCATCGGTCGAACTGAAACAATCATTGTATACACAGCGTACAATGGGCCTAAGCGGTCTAAGTGCAAGGATCCATACCTGATTCAGTCCTCGTAAAATCAATCAATCAAGGTTAGTAGTGCTGGGTTGCAAGAAAGCATTTTTATAGGTTCGTTAAACGCTATTGGTCCTATAACTGTTCATTTAGCGTCAGTATGCGTTGCAAGAACGACCTTTAAAGCTACTGGTTTCGTTAAAGCACTCTGTAAACTGTATGTCGAAAATCGGAGCTGTAAACTGTTAACGAATCGTTAGCCGCCATATTGTACGTATATTGCTTGTTTTTGTACCTGAAGTATTAAGTAATTTCGTGGATATGTTATCATCAGAACCTGTAAGTAAAATGTAATATACAAGTCACGATGAACTCGAGATTCATGTGTGTGTAGGAAAAGTTCTGTGAATAAAACAATTTTATTACTATTATAGAATCGTCTGACGTAGAGGTTATGTTTGATACGGTACAACATCTACAAAGACCAAGAATACTGAGAGACGGATCGAATTCTCTAATTGTTTGAGAATGAAATATAGCACAATACAGTTAACTTTTTTAGTTTTAAGTTACAGTATGTAAAAAGCGGAAGAAATTGTCCGACAAGTTATTTTTAACATTTCGCAAAAAAGATATTAGTCGAATATTTCGGAACAATCTTCAAAGATGTAAGAAACATCTCATATAACAGAAGTGCCTGTGCAAGGCGTATTTTAATCGCTGAGTTTGCGGTGTGACGGAAGCATCATACATGGAGCACTTCAAGTATTGGTTACAGTAAATCTTGATAGAAGTATGAAAACCACTGTTAGATGAAAAAGGGCCACTTTTCATTGTGAAAAAAATAGCCTCTAAAGTTATTAATTGTAAGCATCATTTCGCTAAGTAAGAGTCAGTAGACTACAAAATTAATATTCAACAAGACTTGCCACCAAGGCAACCAACCCAAAAGAAAGTGAACGGTTTGAACTGGACGCCCATTGCTTTATTAAGCTGCCAAATGGGCCGCCAGTGGTTCAAATTTGGCTCATCTACACACCTTCCACTTGCAGATACATGCTGAGTCACACGTTTCAAAGTCCCGTTCCACGTTTCTCGGATGTGTGGTGACTGTCAACGAGGTTCTTGCTACAATAACGAGTAGGGCTTAGATGATCGAAGGAAACATCCGTCGTCGTGTCGCACGCTGCCGCATACAGATGTCATGCATCAGACACTTCCTAGGGCCCAGGGATTCCGATACACTGGCGATAGATGCGATTGTTTTCTGACCGGAGTCCTGCGCTGGGGAGTGGGTTCGATTCCCGCTTGGACTGATCACCTGGTTTAGTTTTTTTTTTTTTCCGACGCTCAACTGTAAGGCGAACATGGTGATTCTCTGCTTTATCTCGTCAAATATCATCTCCCTACTACCAATTCCAGCTAGTAGTTGATAAATTCAGTGGCGAAGCCAGTATTTAGAGAGAAGATGCGCAGAAAGTAGTACACTACTACGTTATCATTAGATTAAAGTTTATACCTTGGCAAGGGATTTCAAATAGCGACTTTTTAAACAATTTATAATAGCCTACATTAATTTAATTAATTTTTTCGCTGAAAAATTGTTAAATGTAGTTAGATCTAGCTACGCTAAACTGGCAACACTGACTTCAAGTACGGAAATGTCTGAATATTCCTTGTTGATCGCTGTGGTTGGCCGCGAGACATGCCTCTGAGCGCCGAGGAAGCGGTTGCTAGAAGTCCTAATGCCATCAAAGAACCTCTCGCTATCCGACTCCCCAAATCGCCCCTGCAAAGCCATGACTGTTGAAGAGAAAAGCGAAAATTTACCTCACCCATAGATCCTCATCACATCATCCTGTCCGAGCCAGCCAGCCAGCATCTTGAGTCGTTGATGTCTTTGAATTTAAAGATCAAGCTATATAACTTTGAGCATGTGCCACTATCTATACTTGTTTTTCTGAAAGATGGGACATGACAGTTAAGCGGCCGAGCTTGGAACTACAGTGCCATGTTGCCAATATGGACTACCACGCTGCCAGCTGATGGAAGCTAGCAACAGTCGTTACGATGGCTGACGTTAAAACAGGCATTGACAATTGACGCGAAGGTAAGAAAACAATACAAAAATCGACAAAACGTACCAATGCTAAAATTGTGTGCACAACAAAAGTCGCCAAGAGAGCTATTAAGCACTCACCACATGGGAACTGTAAGTTTGGCAACTCAATTGTTGTTACCATAGCAACAGGGCTACCACGCTATATGACATTCGGTTGTTTTTCCGATCGCAAAGCTCCTGTCATGTCCCATCTTTCAAAAAAAAAAAAAAGTATAGCGGTCGTTGAGCGAAGAATCCATCACAAACAGCAGATTTTCTCAATCACAACAATTACAGCAGAGAAATTCAATAAATACTATTTATTATTTGTAATCGTGAAGATTTTTTGGGAGAGGCATTGCCTCAAGTGCCTCCAAGTAGCTTCGCCACTACAGTGGAGTCTATAAATCTCCTGATGTTTCGCGAGAGTCAATAACGTGAAAGCCGCGTTGTCAAACCTACAGAGCGGGCGATGCGAGCTCCACCGCTCGTCTTGCGGGAGGAATGCGCGGCCGGTATAGAAAACAGGTACTGTTCTCAATAACAAAACATTGTAAAGCAGTAATAAATTATTTATTCGCACAATAATAAATAATGGATTAAGAAATCATACCTTTAAATTGATGTTTGTAATTCAAAAGGAAAAGCCAATCGTGTGTTTTCGAAAGTATTTAAATTCGTTACTCTTTTAAATATATTAATATGGTTTCTAGGCGAGACTAACAGTTTCTTAGCATCCTGCGTTTCCGATTTTTGCACTTCTCTGCATACACGTGATACAGTTGATACATTTATTCATATTCAACACGCTTCGGCAATTAGTTCTTGACACTTAGAAAAGTTAAGATTTTTACGGTTTTCTTCGTACGAATATTTACTGAAGAAATTGTAGACATTAAATATAATTTTCCAAACTTTGCTACTACATCCACTTGATCTATTAATTTTACTATTACTGGCTTTGCTGAATGGCATAATTGAATTTCGTACTAGCTATTAATAAACAAATAAATGAACAAACTGATAAAAACACACAGAAAATGTTTATTACAAACAAATTATTGATTTCACTGACAGACACAAAGGACGTCGAATATCTCGAATACCTACACACAAAGCAAACAGAAATCCAGCTGGCATTTTCGTCTCTCGCTTCATAACTATTTTTTATCTGATGTTTATATGGCTGAATGGATAGGCTACTATTTACAGTTAATAGTTTTGGTGCTTCGAAAGACTTTCTTATTGGCACGCAGCTGTATAAATATTACTCGTGAAAGACCATAAAAACCATGAATCAGCTGGACGCGATTAGACGCATAAAAAATGCAAACTGCTTGGCGTAGAAATGATATTCTTGTTTTATACAGCATTTTCAAAAAGAGAATGTCATTCAACCTAATCACATGTAGACACCCTGTCACGAAAAACTTGTCCGAGCGTATGTATAATTTTTACAAGCGGCGTCGACGAATATCCGTACGCCGAAACGCAGCTCTGTTGCCACTGTCAGGAAGGTTAGGACCGTACTGTAGTTAAATTACTGACTAAAACAAAACACTACCACCAACAGTTGAGGCGTACAAGCGACTATGGCACACAGTGTTAGCGTTGTGTAAAAGTCATGAACATGAATGACTGGGTATAAGTGTTAACCTCATTTCAATAGCAAAGGTTATTCAAAATTCAACGTGGGTGAGAAACTGTCGACATATGAAGGGTCTACTGTATTTTGCCTGGAGCCCTCCATCGGG
Organism: Periplaneta americana; assembly: GCA_025594305.2. NCBI lineage: Eukaryota > Metazoa > Arthropoda > Insecta > Blattodea > Blattidae > Periplaneta > Periplaneta americana. The sequence goes on along the minus strand of JAJSOF020000040.1, from coordinate 20,118,482 downwards.
GACGGACTTCTCTTACGCACGACAAATCTACGACAAGGGACCTAAAACTATCTAATACTCTCCTCCCAGAGCAATTCATACTACGTATTTTATCGACTTGGTCACGTTTGATCCAAAGGCTAGTAGACTATTACCATGGTACCCACTAGACCACCGAGGACAAGACAGAAAATGTATTATTATTACTAATTATATTATTATTATTATTATTATTATTATTATTATTATTATTATTATTATTCAAACTCAAGACGAGATTAGAAGAAGATATGAGAATATTTAAACACTGCGAAAATTATAAATATATTGGAGTAATAGTTGACAAAGATGGGAAACAAGACCATAAAATCAAAAGAAGAATAACAATGGGGAAAACAGCAATATCAACCTTAAAGAAATTCTCTGGGACAGAAGTATTACCAAAGAAAATGAATAAAAAATTTTTAGAGCAATAGTAAAAAGCATACCAACATATGGAACAGAAACTTAGCAGCTGAAACATCAAATAATTTATCAATTTTTACTTATGGAAATGGATTTTTGGAGAAGATCGGCTTTAATATCAAAAAGAGACAACATAATAAAATCTAAAATGGGAGTAAAAATTTCAATACTGGATTATGTACAACATAAGCAATTGCAATGGTATGGTCATGTAAAAAGGATGAGTGAAGAATGAATACCAACAAAAGAATGGTTGCCGCCCGAAAGGTTGAAGAGAGGGAGACCTAATACCACAGTCTACTATATACAGTCGCGAAGCTCAATATGTAGTAAAAATGCAAACATGGGTAGTTGCCCACCACTAGGATCGCTACTATCGCCTCATCATCGCAGATCTCCTTCCTAGCAGACGACAAAATATGTTACACTTTCGTTGTGTTCTTTTGGAAAAATTAACACCTTCCTTCCATTATTGAAATATTAAATGCATAAAGTTAATTTATTATTTTAATGAAGTATATTACATTCCACTATAAACTCGAAGATACCTGCAAGAAATAAGTTAATATTATTTTTGTTTGTGCAAAACGAACTGAAATTTACTATACTAGCTTCACTCATTCAAGATTATAGCGATAATTAACTATGAAACCAATAAATATTAATTTGCATTTCCCTTTACAACAATAATAATGGAAATATGAATTAATGGAGTAACTAACGTGTATCGGTACTTGTAGTAGAGGCTTACGTAGTTAAAGTGGGATGAGGTTAAGCAATAATAATCATACCAGAATTGGAAATAAAACGTGATCAATAAATTTTATTGTAACAGACTTTTTCTACGTCTCTAGTAAAGTAATAAATATAAATAACAACAAAATTAACAGGTATAATTAAAAACATATCCTTTAAAAAAAAGTAGGCCTAAGCAATAATAATCCCACCAGAATTGAAAATAAAACGTGATCAATAAATTTCATTAAAACAAACTTAATTTTTCTACGTCTCCAGTAAAATATTATTATTCCAATTATTGTATTTTAGCCATTAACATTTTCATTACAACCAATAACGAACATTTCACAAGCATTAATGTGAAATACGCAACGAGCTAGCACTCGATGGCAATGCGACACAGTCCAAAGTCGACCGTGGACAGTCTATTGTTTCTAGCTGCTAACCGCTTGGAGCGCTTTATCACGAGATTTGCAAAAAATCACCTCAAGCTTCGCGACTGTATATAGTAGACTGTGCTAATACTACATGGATTCATGGAATTAAAACACAATGAAGGAAAGAAGATTGGAGGACGGACAGTGGGTTAACAGAGAAGGTTGGAGAGAATGTTTAAAATTAATTTTCAAAAACTAGAATATTGGGCACTGGAAGATGTGTACACATTGTTAAACCAGTTTTAGATAGATTATTATTATTCAAGGTTTTCTTCAGACGTTTGTGAATTTAAAACTGACTGAGGCTATGGATTTTGAAAGACCTATTTGCTTTTCGATTAACCCGTCTCATGTTATAGGATTTCTAACAATTTACCACAAAAAGGGTGCTACCGCAAATGAGGTCCATTTCTGCGAACTGCTGACAACCGCGGCACGTTTCATCGCATTTCCTGAACTGTTGGAAATGGATATCATGGTAGCTAAACTTTCAAACCGCAATTGGAACGAAACGTCCAGTCACATGTAACAGCAAATAAAATATAAAACATTGCTTTCCCTGGTACGTTGGTATTACAAATATAGTAATTTCATATGTTGAAGCAAACGAAAAAATAACTTAATTAAAAATTGATCAAGGAATCGACATAAAAATTCAACAGCGAAGAAGCAAATAGACATTTAAACGAAACGATGAAGGAATGAATGAATCGGCATACAAATACGACAGTGAAGAGATGAGTCGACATTTAAACGACATTAAACGAAACTATGAAGAAGCGTATCGACACACAAATAAAACAGTTCAGAAATGAATCGAAATGCAAATGCAATACTGAAGAAACACATGAACATTTAAACGAAACTATGGTGGAGCGAATCGACAATTAAATGAAACGAAATAGCGAAGGAACAAATCGATATAGAAATGAGACAGGGAAGAAGAGAATCGAACGCGTGAACGAAACAGTGAAGAAACGAATCGTCGAGGAACCAGGTAACGAAAAATGAAAATAAGGAAATCAGAAACAAAATATGTATTTAACTGTGAATAATGAATAGGATTTTTTATGTGGCAAAAGAAACAGGTAACGAAAAATGAAAAAAAGGAAATCAGAAACAAAATATGTATTTAACTGTGAATAATGAATAGGATTTTTTATGTGACAAAAGAAACAGGTAACGAAAAATGAAAAAAAGGAAATCAGAAACAAAATATGTATTTAACTGTGAATAATGAATAGGATTTTTTATGTGACAAAACAAATTAAATTTTAAAGACAAATTCTGATTCCTCTTAAACTGAAACCAATCATGTATATATACATATAGTCGAAAAAAGGAATTTTTCGCACAGATACAGTTAATAACAGCAAATGGCGAAAATGTGCTCGTGAAGCCGAGCCACTGTGTAACCTGCAACGTGCAAAGACTACCAATGGAGGAAGGCGGACACCCGAAGGATGAAAATGAAGCAACTATCTGACTTATTAACGGATTTTCATTTTCCTTGGCATATGTCAAGCACTTAAATATAGTTTTATACAGTATAAGGTTACAAACTAATATTTAGTAAGTGTAACGAAGAAAGAAATAAATAAGAAAACATAGGACACATTAGCACAACCTGAAATTAGCTGTCTTCAGAATGTCTCTGCGACAAAGACATTTACAAAATCAGGAATTATGTCACTTAATGCCAGTCGTAGTTGAAACCAGAAAGGTATTTGTCTGTCAGTCGTGATCTAAATTTGGTTTTTACTATTTTCATTGTTGAAAATAATTATTTTTTCACAACGTAAGTTGTAGTTCGAAATGAATTGGCATTCAACAGAAGCAAGCAAAAGAACGAAGATGAAGGATATTTATTTTTTGGCAAAAGATTTGAAAAATTCAACATTTGTCAAGTCCTTATATCTAGCTTCCATTTAACATTACATTGTAAATCTTACTTACTGGCATTTAAAGGAACTTGGAGGTTCATTGAAACAGTGAAACATAAGCCCGCCATTGGTCCCTATCCTGAGCAAGATTAATCCAGTCTCTGCCATCACATTCCACCTCCCTCAAATCCCATCTACGTCTCGGCCTCCCAAAGGTCTTTTTCTGGCCTCCCAACTAACACTCTATATGAATTTCTAAAATTGGCCCATACGTGCTACATGCCCTGCCCACTCAAACGTCTGGATTTAAATCTGTGAGTTTAAATTGAAGAGCAAAATCATTTCTGCATTATTGTGTAATATATCTGCTGAAAAAGGATCGACGTACACAAGATTAAAAAAATAATAATAATAATAATAATAATAATAATAATAAAATAATAACAACACAACCTTTTAACGTTTCATGAGTGGCATATAGTATAATGCCGTTATTTGTTATACAACCGAAATAAATATTTTTGTAATCGTAAAATATTTTTGAACAAATCAGTGTTTACATTTAATATTCTCATCATATTGGCAGGAAAAAATTGCGTCCTCACATCATACTTGAAACTTTCGTTTTTGTAGAGGTGCATGGTTTCGAAGAGACATTGACGATACGCCACTCGCAGGTCTGAGACAAAAATGCAAATGGAACGGAGTTTGACTAACAGTGAGTGAGAGGGTGGGGGTTGGGGGAGGTAGGAAGCCCACAATGTGCTCGTAAAGTCTTAGAAACAGGTTTTTCGCCACGGCTGCTTTATAAGTACCAGAAAGAAAGTAGTGTTCAGACATACAACGAAACAAGACCAATTTTATTACCTCAACTAGTCCTTCTCTTGTGAACCAAGTCGCTCGTCCTCTGATTATGCGCACTGCCTCCTTTCTGGGAGTTAAAAAGTATCTGTGCGACAAAACTTTTTTCTAAGACTGTACATACAGCAATAGAAACAAATCCTATGAACTGTTACATAAGTGCAAGTCGTAGTGGCACAGCAAGAAATACAGTACTACGTTGTTTACAACTTGTCGACAGAAAGACGTAGCCTATAGTAGAGTGCAGATGCAGAAATCTATTCTTAGAAAACAATAAAGTTACAACTCAGAATTAAACACGTCCCATGCATCTCTATAAAAATTCCAAGGATCGAATGGGACAGTGTGAGAGCTAAACCATATACGAGCTTTAAACTTTTATTGTTGTAACTAGACTTCGAAGTTGAGGTCCCAGTCGGGGCGATACAGGTTAATTGATAGCGGAGTATTGGATGAAGTTGTGGGAACTGGCTAGAGTTTGTTTACTTATTCCGTCTTCTGAATCCACTGTGCTGTCTGTCTGTAGAGTATTCCACGTTAAGAAAATAGAATTGAACATATGGAGGCTGTTCCATGAACTATTTATAAGTATTTTTCTTGAGAACTGGGAATTAAATAGTTTCCTTTAATTTATAGAACATAATTTCATTGAGAGCTAGATCGATTTCGTATGCTAAAATTGCATTACACTTTAAAATTACTATATATTTAATTTACGAATAACGGGGTAACAGCTAAATTGATGGAATATCCTTCCGCTCTCTTACCGAACATCTCCGCTGAAAAATTTAACAGAGAAGTAGGGGTAGTACAGTAGTTAAGGCTAAGATTTCACACTGCTAAAACGCCTGCGCTCATTTTAAGAAGTACACAAAATTTAACTGTCAGCAAAACAACAAAGGCATTAGGTATCTAACTTAGGTTCTTGTTTGAATATAGTGTGAAGTTAATAACGGAAAAAGTGTGCTGTACATAATCCTAAATTTGTATTATAAGCACTTCTTAACATTTTTAACAACGGAAAAAGAGTGCTACACATAATCTTAATTTTGTATTATAAGCGTTCCGTAACATTTAATAACGGAAATCGTGTGCTGTAAATAATCTTCAGTTTGTATTAGAAGCGCTTAACATTTAATAACAGTAAACGTGTGCTGCACATTATCTTAAATCTGTATTATAAGCATCTTGTGAATAGAAACTGTCAAATGAAGGGCCAACTGTAAACGACTGGACCGTTCTTCCATAAACTGAAGTATAGTGTTACAATAATTGGGACCTTTTTCTACCAACTGAGAAATTCATTGAATGTTTTTTTGTTGTAATTATAATAATGAGTGGGTTCTTTTTCTGCTGATCAGATACGTTCTAAAGAAGTACAATAAAATGGAGAAAATTATTTTTGAAAAATGCTAGTTGGGCCTTTTTTGAGTAGCCGTTTCAATTGGTGATCTATTAGATGACTTGAACCGGAAGTGTTTATACACACAGCATTATAATTATTTTTCAAGTAGATCAATCTCCTCTTAACGCAGCTGTACAGAGAAAGTAAATAAGTTACAGAGTCAATGTCTTTTATTTCTCAGTCCTACACCGTTATCTGTAACAAAGACCAACAGTTCTCTCTTGTCTGAAAATGGCATTTCCGAAGGCACAATACCTTTTTAAGAACACTGTAATATGAGTAAACATACATATTTCCTGTGTGTTCACTCTCTCACTCAGTCCCTCACAAACCCAAGTACCGGAGCCGGATATGACGTCGGAGTGCCAACAAATGTCCGTGCTCCCTAGGTCGGGAGTGAGGCTAACGTCACCGAACGGTTCCACAAGGCCGGTCCGTAAAATTGTTGTTTGACCTTTGAGGATCACAATATCTGAGCGGACAGCAAGACGAAATTTCTTCATTATAAATTAGCATATGGAAATGGAAAGCGGGGGAGCGGGAAGATTAAACCAAGATTACAAACACGCTACTTGAGACTTCAAAAGTTCAAGAGTCGACGCGTTTCATATTAGAGCCCATCTAGATCCTAGCAACCAAACTACTTTCTATTATCCTGTCTGCCTCTCAAAAATAAATAGGACAGACGCTGGGTGTATCTCTTTCGAAACATGACACTGTATTAACGTAACGCAGTTCTTTACCCAAACATATTTCCTACTTTGAGAGGATATTCAAATTTGTCTATATTATTATTATTATTATTATTATTATTATTATTATTATTAATCAGTCAGACGGGTTAGCTGTTTGTAACGATCCCCACAGTAGGTTCATTTTCACCTGAAGACGAAAGAGATCCACTATTCGAAACGTTGTTTACATATTTTTGACAACTAGCAATGGAAAAAGTCCAAACTGCTCAATTATTGAATTATAGTAATTATTATTCTTTTCATTTGATGCTCATTTTGTTGCAATGAGTCCACGGATATTATCATCAAGACACTTACTTATTTTCTATGTTGTGCCTGGGATGTTGCTTCTTGACTTTCGGTGTCTTAGTTTATTTGTTATGGTACGGTCACAGTCTAGTATAGTAGCCTCGTTTAATTATTAGGCAGCGGCATTAATATTTTTAAGATTTGTAGGTCTTTATTGCATGCACCGCGTGGAGTATTGGAGCGGCCTTCAAAAGACTTGACGACAATGGACAGCGCGACATAATTAAAATTATTGAAACTACAAAGCTTCCGCCCATACACTCCGCGTAGAGTATTGGAGCGGCCTTCAAAAGACTTGACGACAATGGACAGCGCGACATAATTAAAATTATTGAAACTACAAAGCATCCGTCCTCTTTGACACCGCTAGCATACTAATTGAACGTGACCACTTTATATACAGTCACGAAGCTATTTGAGTTGTTGAGCTTATTTTTAGGAACAATAGATCAGATAATGGAGAAAATGGGAGTATATGTGCCGGTACTATTTCGCATTGTCTATGATGAGACGATAGTAACGATCCTAGTGGTTAGCAACTATCTATGGGTGCATATTCCCTACGTATTGAGCTTCATGACTGTATATAATTGACCCGACAGTCAGGTTCGAGGCACAGGATCAACAGCCCGCTGAAGTCCACGCAGAAAAATGCAGAATTTATGAGCCCACGGTTCCATTCTATTTGGAGAAATATCACCTCACCTCCACTGAAGTAGTTGGGCTAATGGTTGGCGCTAGGGGCACAATACCTCGCTTTGTCAGTTTCTGCAAGAAGTTCCAGCTGAACAACGACTTCATTCGTGATGTTTCCCTTACTGCTATCAGAGGATAACTTGCCATTTTAAAATACCACCTGTACTTTGTTTCCTAAGAAGGAAGAACTTTTGTGTGAACGTCTAATCTACTTGTTTACTATGTTTAGGCCTGTTATGTGTATGCTATTATCCTTCCTGTACTTAATTTCCCTTTTTGTTCGTTCTCCTTAGTTTATTTGTTATGGTACGGTCTGGCCAGTATATACAGTCACGAAGCTTGAGTTGTTGAGGTTACTAGGAACAATAGATGTGCCAGTACTATTTCGCATTTCTATGATGAGACGATTAACGTCATTTCTCTTTTGTGGTCTGTTTTTGTTTTCACTCTGTGTTTGTTATGCTTTGTCCAATGAGGCAGTCCCGTTATTGGGAAAGCTGACAAACTGTCTTTCTCTTTCTCTAGATGGTGGTACGATATTATATCTTGTTAATCGTATGACTGGTAGTATAATTTAACTCTGTCAGGTTAAATATATTATTATTATTGTTATTATTATTATATTATTATTATTATTATTATTATTATTATTATTATTATTATTATTATTATAAGTTTTGGGATCACAGTTTCTTATTTTTTGTGCCAGAGGACTGGACTCGTCTTCATACTCTTTAAATTTTAAATCCAGCTATTCTCAATAAAGACGAAGGAATCTATATCAGTTTGTTTATGTCCTGTTGCTGAATGCTGGCACTTATGCTTTTGTCCCACTAAAACATAGTAACGATTTTCTTAAAACAAAAATATTTTTATCATATAGTTTTGCGCTCATATGACCACCACCACCACCACCGCCGCCATTATTGATTGATTTAGATTTATTTTGAGTATTGATGTATACAAAGTACAAGAATTTTAGCTTCGCCAAGATGATATGATGTTGTCATGTATACATTATTTGATAATTATTACGTAATTAAATATTTTGTTCCTTTTCATCTACTGCCTCTGAAAGCAGAAAACTTTGTGAACTAGAGAATAGCGTTTCGCATATTAAAACTTATTAGGTCCACCGCTGTGGAGTAATGGTCAGCCAGCACGTCTGACTATGAAACGAGCGGGCCGGGTTCAAATCCTGGTTGGGACAAATTACCTGGTTGAGGTCTTTTCCGGGGTTTACCCTCAACCAACTGAAGCAAAATTACTGGGTAATTTTCAGCATTGGATTTATTTTTATTGGGTTATTTTACGACGCTGTATCAACATCTAGGTTATTTAGCGTCTGAATGATATTGATAATGCCGGTGAAATGAGTCCGGGGTCCAGCACGAAAGTTACCCAGCATTTGCTCGTATTCATCCGGAAAAAACCTCAACCAGGTAACTTGCCCCGACCGGGATTCGAACCCGGGCCACCTGGTTTCGCAGCCAGACGCGCTGACCGTTACTCCACAGGTGTGGACTCAGCATTGGACCTTGGACTCATTTTGCCATCATTAATTCACATATCATCATCATCCATACAATAGCCGGGGTTAAATCCACTTTGCGGCATGTTGTACTTGTACAAGAGCGCGGCCGGTCGGCTACCCAATAATTCATAAGAATAGGAGTGGTAAGCACAATAAGCCTCAGGCTGCAGTGTAAGCCTTCGGATCTCTCTTCCGTCCAAGAGAGAAAAAAAAGAGCCTCGAACAGGAGCGAGGAATAGGTGCATACAGCCACATTGCTTTAATCGTTACATCGTCTACTTTGCAGATAGACTAACGAGTCCGGAATGCATGTTCCTTTGATACCCAAAAATATACAAACGTGGCATCCTACGTAAGCTGCAATTAGAATTTCCCAGGTGCTTGTGAGTACAGTGGAGGCTCTTAAGTTCGACGGAAAACAAATTCGACATCCTATAGTTCGACTGCTTACGTAGGAGAATTAGACAAGCCCCTATACGGGCACTAATAAATGGGTTTGCAATTTCAATGGGAATTGGTTCTGTGTCTTGTAGTGATACTTTTGTTAAAGGAAAACAGAATATTTTATTGATTAGAACATTCATATTGATTACTGATTTTAAATTAATGAGAATTGTGCCGTTTGTGAGACGGAACTGTCGAAACCCACTGTGGTACTAGAAGCGCATACACAAGTCTCGGGGCGGGCAGGAAATGCAAGTATAGTACTGTATTCGTTGATGGATAACCAATAAGAATTTGTATTCATGTCACCTGCCACACCCACTACCCTTATTGGACTGAACTTTCAATTCTGTTCTGTCGCACTTAGGAGAGTCCACTGTACAAATAAATAGATATTTATGGAAAATTATTGTCCTCTATAGTTTCATACTTTCAAAAGTGTAGGTATAGCATATTTCACAGAATTCTATAATATTTAAATTCTGAAATCGGACCGTAATAGAATATTTTATTAAAATAAAAAAACTAATTGAAATAAGCAATTTTGATATGTTCATCGACGTTCCTAAGCCCTCCGGCAACGATGCGATAGTTATATTTCTTTACTTCTGTGCATATTTGACAATTTAATACCTCATATTAAATTTTATGTTTGCCTGCACAAATGTAATATTTAAGTATTACATATGTGGGACATTAAAACTTTTATCGTCCAACTTTCGTCCGTCCGTCCGCACACTTGCTAATTAATGTTAAACACAGGTCTACTGAGTACTACTTGAGCGTCGGGAGTAGTATAAACATGAAATTAAAGCTTTTGGTATAATTATTATTACTGAATTTCCAAGTTTATAGAACCCTATTTTACCCTAAGGTATATTAGGGCTGGAATTAAGTCATACATATTATAGCCCTGTGCAAATACTTACATAAAATATATACATAATTATGACATAAAATACATATATTACATTAAATGTGCGTAACATAATAAAAACTATAGTTATATTATATACAAATACGTAGATATGAGATAAAATAGATATAATGCATAGAAACATAAACATAATATATGAAACACAGATATATTACATACAATACTTTCCCAGGACATATCACACACAGACTTGTTCCATAAAAAAAGTAAGCATCTCGTAGAAAAACACATATTACTAGCCACCGGCGTGGCTCAGTCGGTTAAGGTACTTGCCTGCCGCTCTGAAGTTGCGCTCGGGCGCGGGTTCGATTCCCGCTTGGGCTGATTACCTGGTTGGGTTTTTTCCGAGGTTTTCCCCAACCGTAAGGTGAATGCCAGGTAATCTTTGGCGAATCCTCGGTCTCATCTCGCCAAATACCATCTCGCTATCACCAATCTCATCGACGCTAAATAACCTAGTAATTGATACAGCGTCGTTAAATAACCAACTAAAATAAAATACATATTACTTTTAAGGACGTATATGACATAAAAATGACATGAAATAGTCACATGACATATAAATGCATCTTCAACACACAAGACACAGACATATTATATAAAATACACAGACAAGATATAAAAAAAAAACAGAAAAAAACTTATATACGACATGAAATAGTGATATTATAGCTATTATTCTTGTGATTATTACTATTATTATTAATTAGTAGTAGTAGCTCCTTTTATTGCAGCCTGTTTTGCCCTGGCATGTTACATCTATACTAATAATAAGTCTGTAGCCGAAATTTTTCTGGTAATTTTCGATTTTCCAAAAATAATTCGTCCTAACATATATAATTAACCATCCTGTAACCGAAAATCGCTTTTTCGAAATGTTTGTTTGTATGTCTGTCTGTCTGTATGTTTGTTACCTTTTCACGCGATAATGACTGAACGGATTTCGATGAAAATTGGAATATAAATTAAGTTCGTTGTAACTTAGATTTTAGGCTATATGGCATTCAAAATACGTTATTTAAAAGGGGGGTTATAAGGGGGCCTGAATTAAATAAATCGAAATATCTCGCTTATTATTGATTTTTATGAAAATTGTTACATAACAAAAGTTTCTTTAAAAATAATTTCCGATAAGTTTTATTCCTTGAAATAGTTTGATAGGACTGATATTTAATGAGATAAATGAGTTTTAAAATTAAAATAACTGCCATCTAAGGCCATATAATGAAATAAAAACAAAGACTTCGTCTATAAGACAGCAACAAGAAAGCTATGAAAGATAGCCTACAGAGAATGTTTCATCAAAAAAATTACAGCTAAATTAACGATTTGTATAATTAATTATTATTTCACCATTGGAAAGTGCAATTTCTCTAGATGGACATAATGCTATGATATAATATAATGTAATATAATATAATATAATATAATATAATATAATATAATATAAATTAATTTAATTAAGAAACATGTTAAAGGAATTATTGTCATCGCACCAAATGGGTGGTCTCTGGACCAAAATGATCGCATTTTAATTATTTGGATGCAATTTAAATTAAGTAACATATTAAACGATTTATCCTTCTATCAAACACGAATGTTCCCTGGATCAAATGTCCTATTTTAATTATGTAATTACTTTAGATTTATTTCTAACGGGTGCAGCGGAGCGCACGGGTACGGCTAGTTAATGATAAAACCTGAATATATAACGCATATACGCTTACTAATTGCATTAACTTCAACTTCTCTTACTATGGCAGAAACACATAAACAAACTATTTACAGTGAATTGTGAATATGTGACATGAATTTCTAAAATTCTCTTCAACAGCATTTCTTTTTAATCATAAAACACAGAGGTTTTCCAAATTGCCCAGAACATGAGATGACATGTGACAGTAATAAAAGGCGAGTTCTTTCGAAAATTGGCCAATCAAATAGGAGGTGTTGAACAGTCTGGTCGCCTTCCTCGCAATTACATATGGATTCATTTACATTATTGATTTTGAACCGTTTAAAATATGTTTTAAATTTTCCATGGCCTGAAATGAATTGCATAAGCACGAAATTGGGTATCATGTGTTTACAGTTTAACCTAGAGATTATTGTAGGAAAGAATAAGTCCCTAGTTAGAGAGCTGTTATTACTTCCTTGCCATTGTACATCCCAGCGTGCTAACATGTGTTCCTTTAATTTATGTTTTATGAAACTGACACGAATTTTATGGTAATTATCTACGACATTCATGGAGCAAGCAAGCTTGGCTAGCTGGTCTGCCTTTTCATTCCCTAATATACCCGAGTGCCCTCGAACCCAGTTTAAACAAATATGTTTGCTGGTATTAGCAATATTATGTCTGATATTTACGCCAATCATATGCATATTATATTTGTCCCTAATACAGTTCAAAGTTGCTTGTGAGTCACTGAAAATAAGTGAGGTTTTTCGAGAAAAGTAGTATCTGTCCACGATGATCCCCGTAACATTAATGTTAACGGCTAAATTACGAATTCATCTCTTAAAATGTGCACCTGCAATGTTTTTATGAAGTGAAAAGGCTCTGTTTCGCTCATAAGCAAATTTTTTCTCATCGGCGAGATGATATGAAAAGAGAAAACTCTGAGAAGTACCTTCCCACTTTAGTGCAGTTTTATTGTGATATGCCGATAGGTAAATTCTTCGATCTTAGTATCTGCCTAATTTAATGTAAAATTGTTTACCGGAACAGGTATTACCTGTAAACTGTTACTTTATAAATAGGCGGAATAAAATATTCAGATGTTTATAATGTATATGAATGTATCTAATTGGAGATTTATCCTTCGAAGAGGTGGAAAAATGCAAATATCTTGGAGCAACAGTAACAAATATAAATGACACTCGGGAGGAAATTAAACGCAGAATAATTAAGGGAAATGCGTGTTATTATTCGGTTGAGAAGCTCTTATCATCCAGTCTGCTGTCCATAAATCTGAAAGTTAGAATTTATAAAACAGTTATATTACCGGTTGTTCTGTATGGTTGTGAAACTTGGACTCTCACTTAGAGAGAGGAACATAGGTTAAGGGTGTTTGAGAATAAGGTGCTTCGGAAAATATTTGGGGCTAAGCGGGATGAAGTTACAGGAGAATGGAGAAAGTTACACAACGCAGAACTGCTCGCATTGTATTCTTCACCTGACATAATTAGGAACATTAAATCCAGACGTTTGAGATGGGCAGGGCATGTAGCACATATGGACGAATCCAGAAATTTATATAGAGTGTTAGTTGGGAGACCGGAGGGAAAAAGACCTTTGGGGAGGCCGAGACGTAGATGGGAGGATAATATTAAAATGGATTTGAGGGAGGTGGGATATGATGATAGAGACTGGATTAATCTTGCACAGGATAGGGACCGATGGCGGGCTTATGTGAGGGCGGCAATGAACCTTCGGGTTCCTTAAAAGCCATTTGTAAGTAAGTAATATGAATATATCTAAATTCATCTGGTATTTTATATTCAAACTGATGCTTTTTTATTATTCCTTTAAATATAAAATTTAATCTAATTAAGTTAAGTGAATTTAATAATATAATAATGCATACAAAATAATTAAATGGTTCCAGTACGTACACACAAGTTGTATGTAGGCTTAAATTATATACCCTACATATCGTCGCACTGTAAAAAAAATTGTAAACTATGTTTTATTTAACGACGCTCGCAATTTCCGAAGTTATAACAGTGTCACCGGTGTGCCGGAATTTTGTCCCGCAGGTGTTGTTTTATACATGCCAGTTGATCTACTGTCATAAGCCTGTCGCATTTAAGCACACTTAAATGCCGTCGACTTGGATCGGGATCGAATCCGCAACCTCGGGCACAGAAGGCCAGCACTCTATCGACTGCGAGTCCACACCTGTCGAGTAACGGCTAGCGCGTCTGGCCGCGAAACCAGGTGGCCCGGGTTCGATGCTCGGTCGGGGCAAGTTACCTGGTTGAGGTTTTTTCCGGGATTTTCCCTCAACCCAATATGAGCAGATGCTGGGTAACTTTCGGTGCTGGACCCCGGACTCATTTCACCGGTGTTATCACCTTCATCTCATTCAAACGCTAAATAACCTAAGATGTTGAAAAAGCGTCGTAAAATAACCTACTACTATCGACTGTGCCAATCAGGCCGACATCGTCATATTACAGTAACTACATATTTAATTAAGAAAACTGTTTTATACATAAAAATGTGTATAATACACGTTTTGCATAGAAGTCCTAGCTGTAATGTTTGTTGTCGTACGCGATGTACCTGATGGGGAAGACGTTCAAGAGCTTCGGCAAGCACGGTGACCACCGAGTACGTCACAAACCAAGTTTACATTATTGCAATCCAATTCAGCAGTTCTGTCTGTCAACGGTTTAATTCTGTTCCCTAGAGAACATAATCAACTGCAGTGGGTTAGGTCTATAACCTAACTGCAGGTTATCTTGGTACACCGAAAACGCACGGAAGCACAGATTAGAGCATCTACCGTAATTGACCCAACGTAATTATATTGTTCATATTAAGTATCCCTTCTTGGCATGTAGCAAGCAGATGCTTCCAGTCCGCATCTCTTGTTCGCAACAATGGAAAGCCTGTGAACGACAATACCGTTACCCAGCAATAAGCGGCATTGTGTTCCCACCAATCCGGCATCGTGTTCCCACCAATCACTCCCACACGGTTTGTTATGTCATACTTCGTGTGTGGGACTGAGATTCTCCGAATATTGGCAAGGGAAGGTTCCGATCTCAAAATGGGACACTTGAATCAAACTCAGATGAAGTAATATACCGAATATGCAGTTTGATTAGTAAATCCGACGCTCATTCCGCAACATCACTCTAAGGCAGTGTTTTTCACTTTTTTGCATCACGGAATCCTGATCAATGAAGAAATTGAATGATTAAATCCATTACAAATGTTCGCACTGTTGAATTCTTAGAAACTGATTTATGGTGTTCTATTCATCTATTGTAGATTTATTAATTTATCCTACAGAATATTATCTGTAATATTAACACTTAATATTTTAGGAGAAAAATTCGCTCCGGCGCTGGGGATCGAACCCGGGTCCTTGGTTCTATGTACGAAGCGCTCTGACCACTGAGCTACGCCGAATTCAATCCACAGCACCGGATCGAATCCTCCTCCTTTCAGTGTTTCCCTTTGTGGCCTGACTCCAAGTTAGGCATATATATGTTGACGTATATATCCTGTGTCAACTGCCATTATACTAGGAGCGCACTCACATAATTATATGCCTAACTTGGGGTCAGGCCACAAAGGGAAACATTGAAGGAAGAGGGTTCGGTCCGGTGCTGTGAATTGAATTCGGCGTAGCTCAGTGGTCAGAGCGCTTGCTACGTAGAACAAAGGACCCGGGTTCGATCCCCGGCGCCGGAGCGAATTTTTCTCCTCAAATATTAAGTGTCTATTCATCTAGCTGAAATAATTGTTACGCAGTTACAGTACTTTATACCTTTTCATTCATTCATTCATTCAACCTGGGTGGCACAGTCAGTAGAATGCTGGCCTTCTGTGCCCGAGGTTGCAGGTTCGATTCCGGCCCAGATCGATGGCATTTAAGTATGTTTAAATGCGACAGGCTTATGTCAGTAGATTTACTGGTATCTAAAAGAACTCCTGCGGGACAAAATTCCGGCACACCGGCAACGCTGATATAACCTCAGCACTTGCGAGCGTCGTTAAATAAAATAAAATGTCAGAAATTGTCATTCATTCATTCATTCTTCATTCACAGTTTTCTGCCGAATGGCATGTAGTTTGTCTTTAAGTTGGTATAAACAATACGTAGTAGGTCTACATTGTACATACCCAGGATCGCATAACCCATTCCACGTAGCTTTAGTTTACAGCAACGGTCATCAGCACAGTGAACCCTCGGGCTAGCTTCTCTTACCCGTGGATAAGACATTAATACTGAATAACAATACATAGTGTCATTGAAAAAACAATGCTGGTACTCGTATCTCATTAATAAATAATGATACAAGGTTGCCTCCCCATCAATATTATTTCCCCGTTTCAGTTGTATACCTTTTGTACGAAATAATTTTTCATTTGGTGCTTGGATACGAAGTTATTTTGAATGGTTAAGGTAAATGGGACACTATATATATAAACGACTATAGTCTGCAGACTAATTGAATGTCTCCGCAATAAGGACCTAACATTCACTGTTTCGTTATTTGAGTTAGAGCCTTATTCCGAGGGATATTCAATTAATAACAACCATATTGTCGACAAATTAAATTGTTTTTAAAACTACATTTATATTATATAAAATTAGTGTCATGTTTCTTCCTTTCATCAACTTGTGCGCATAGACATAGGTTGATTTTTTAGTAGTGGCAACTATGCTGCAGCGATGCCGTGCAAAGGAGCCAGGCAATACCGTTTATACCACAGGTTGCTAACATGCCTCCCCTTCCTCAGAGCTAATGAACTCGCCCTCCCCTCTCCATGTCCGTTCACAGTGAAAACAATAAGACGAGCAGTTGTGAGCAAGCGGTCGCAGAATATAGCCACAATGTTTTCGAAGGAGGAGCAGAGAAGCTGGCTAAAAATTTAACGTGCTAGGAATCTCACGGCACGACAGTGTCATCAAGGACTGCAAGAGGCTTGCGGTGTGGCTGCGTTACCTTACCGAACGGTAGCAAGGTGGGGTACAGCCTTCAGACAAGGACGCGAAAGTGTGTTGGATATCCTCGATCAGGTCTCCTACTAGTAAGTGACGAACTGTATAGACTGTGTCCACGTTAGTGGAGACGGATCGAAACTTAATAGTTTGTGAGTTAGTGCAAGATACAGGATTGGCGCCTTCGACTGTGGTTCACATCCTGAAGAACAGCCTGAAAATGAGGAAAATTGCTTCAAAATGGGTTCCGCATGATTTAACGGACATGCAGAAATGGCAGCGATATGACGCTTCTCGTACTCTATTGCAGCGCTATGAGCGCGAAGGAGAGGTCTTCTCACGGCGTATCATTACAATTGATGAGACCTGGGCCAGATCTTATGAACCTCAGCTGAAACGCCAATGGGACGAGTGGCGTCATCACGGGTCACCACGAAAAACAACAGTTCGGCAGACCCCCACTAATGTGACGGCTATGCTGATTCTTGCCTATGATTGGGATGGTATGATCTTAAAACATACCGTTCCCCTAAAGACAGAACGTTAATGCGGATTACTACTGTTCGTTTTTGCGAAACAATCTACGAGCAGCTCTGAGAAGAAAACGGCGATACTTTATGGATAACTCACCCATCGTTCTGTATGACAATGCTAGAGCGAATACAATAGGAGTTATGTCTAAAATGTTCAAAACGCTGGGGCTGAGAAGTGCTCTATCACCCACCATATTCTCCGGATTAAAATCCCTGCGACTTCGATCTAATCCCTAAGATAATGGGTGGGCAACTAGTGCTCTCAAAGTGTGGACAAAGCCTCGGTGCAGGTAGAACGGACTCTGTATTAGCTTTTGTGTCTGTATGCGGTTCTTGCAAGACTCAAGTTTGCTCGCGTCAGTAGTAAGTGGCGGCTGGTTTTAAGTGAAAAAGAGTATAATCCTCAGATCATTTCCCTTTGGTGATAAGTCGAAAGAGAAAGATTCTTTTTATTAAGAAGAGACGTAAAGCTTGTATTATGTGAGTTAGACCGAGGGAATAAATGCTTGGGTATATTTTTGTATATTCGAAAAGCATTTGATACCGTTAAGCATGATATTTTATTAGAGAAATTAAACTTGTTAGGCATTAATGGTATGTTCCAAGTTTATTTAAGTCATATTTGAATAACAGAAATCAAGTAAATAAAAATTGATAATGAATTTAGTTTTACTCAAAACATAAAAGTAGGGGTCCCTCAGGGCACAGTTCTTGGTCCAATTTTATTCTTGATTTATATAAATGATTGTTATTAACTGATTTATGCAAATATAATGGGGTTATATATTCATATGCGGATGATACCGTAATTCCTTTTGGTGAAAAATCTTGGGAAGGCACTTATATTAAAGCGAATAATGGATTACAGGTAATTAAAGAGTGGTTTGATTCAAATGCTATTTCCTTAAACACATCCAAAACAACTGTTGTTCCATTTTCACTAAGATCCAGTGGTCTTCAATCTCCTCAATCTTCCTTTAGGCTCAAAATTCATCATTCAGATTGTTCTTCTCAAAATTGTGAATGTCCCATATTAACCGAATCCTCAGAAGTTAAGTATTTAGGCATTACAATCGACCAACACTTACGATGGAACAAACATATTACATATTTATGCAATAGATTACGTAAAACAATTTATATCTTTGTTATACTTCGGTCATATTTACCAGTTAATATTTTACGTCTCATTTATTTAGCTTTATTTCAATCCATTCTCCAGTATGGAATTTTAGAGTGGGAAAATGCTTGTAATTCTAATCTCACTCCACTAATACTTATTCAGAAAAGAATTATTAGGCTTTTGTTTACTGATTTTAATGTTTTGAAAATTAAACAGATTTATTATATTGCCTTATTTATCTTCATACATAAAAACCGTAACAAATTCAAATTGTATCATGATAAATATGGAACTAAAAGATCCGATTTTATACGACTAGAGGAACCAAAGTATTTCACAAGCACAGCTCTGAGCCATGGTACCTACTTTGGTCCAAGGTTATACAATAAAATTTATCAATTATTTTATTGTATAACCTTGGACCAAATTTGGAAAATGTTAGTATCAGAAATTTAAAAAATAGCGTTAGGAATTTAATTTTTAAAGAATATATATTGATTTAATATGTATTTGTATGACTTAAATTGTTAAAATTAAAATTGTATTTTTACATTTAATTTATTCCTGTGATTTTTTTTTTTCTTGACCCAATTTGTGTCAAAAAATTATCTTTGTGTTTAGATATCTCCCTGAGCACGAGTTTTTTACTCCTTCAGGGAAGAACTAAGAGTGTATTTTTGTCAATGTTGTTTTATTAACAATAAACAATAAACATTGTTCTATTACACATTCCTACGCATGACATTTTATGTTACAAATAAACACAGTGAAGGTTTTAGTAAACAAATTCTGTCTAGATCTGATTTAGAATTACTAAAGTTAAAAATGGGATATCAACAAGATGAGACTGGCCACAAATATCGTTAGCACGTTGTGCGTGCGAGTTACAGAATTGCACGACATATGATCGACTAGCTGAGAGCATTTATGGACAAATTTGAAATGTGGCAATATCATGTAGAACATAGACAACTTCATTTTCTTTGACTATAAACTATCTTGAAGATTGATAAGAATATTTTCATATCAAATATAAGACCCTACTTCAAGACCTACAGCAAAATTCACTAGTAAGTTGGGGAAACAGTGACAATTTTTCTGAAATCCTTTTGGCTTACAGCCGATAGAAGATCCTGAAAGTTTATAGCCTGAACTGATAAATTTACAGAACAGCACGTCACTCAGATTCCAGCGAAATCACGAATCGAACTGTTCGTAATGCTACCTAAGTCAGAATTTCGAAATATACTCTTTGCTTCCATACTGTATGTGCTTGAGTCAGAGTTTAATACAAGAAAGAAGTGTAAGAACTCTCAACGTAGAGAAAGAGCTTAGAAGTAAGTTTATTTCATTTGCCGTGACTTGTAAAAAATACTTCCTTGAATTGGTGATTTTTGCGAATACAGACTATTACCTTTCTGAGAATAGAGGAATACTCTTTAATGTATAAACACTTGTAAATTCTCGCGTTCTATGTTTCAAATAAGACATATAATAAGAAATATTAACAAATAGTGTAATAATAAATAAGTATTGCAGCTATATTTGTTGTATCTTGAAAAGGTTGTATTCAGTTTGTCTTTCCAGTACTAAACTAATTTACAAAGGTAGGAAATAATATAATTTTGTTATGTGTGTTTAGGTACAGTCTGTCTAAAATTACTATTATTGTACTATGCGTCATTCTGAAATTCAAACCATGGAGTAGATATCACGACCGCCTGCATGAGCCGCCAGAGCGCACCGTGGCAGTGAAGTGCATTTGCAGCGAAACTACAAACAACTTGTAACTGCTGCGGCTGGCTCCGTCTGTCTTTTCCTCTTTCAAGGTTTTTAGCACTTTGTGAGCACCAGTTGCCCATCCATGCCTAAGATGAAGGACCTATTTCGCGGGATTCGCTTCCGAACAGTTGAAGACATTTTATAGCATACATGGGCAACATTTTCGGTTACGTGAGGCACTCGATTTGAAATAGTTTGTTTACTAGGAGCGGAGACTGCAGAGTAGGATGGGAAATATAAACTGCTGTGACCTGCGTCACCTTATCGTAATCGCTAAGGCGGTCAGTGGCGAATTATTAGGAAAGCGCTTGGTTAACGTGAGAGACTCGAAAACTTTTATTCAATTTGACAAATTAATTCGGCAGCTTTAATCATAAACCTCTTTACTATTTCTCCATCTTTGAATTGATTTAAATCACAGGTGAGAAATTGCGAAACTAGCCAATAATATTCCATCACGTTGTCTACGTTCATTTTCTTGAATATTCTGGCGTTTCTCAAGATTACTTAATAGATTTGCAGGTTCTCGACCTAAAATAATTTCAGAAAAACCTTATTTCGTTTTCTACGCACATTTGATATTTTTTTATAAATTTCTTTTGGAAATAATACGTACAAACAATATTTAATTCCTCGTACCTTTTAATGCAGCGTGTTTAAGGTATAATGTCGTATTTAGTATACTATGCAAATGTTAAGATCATAGATTTTCTTCGGAATAGTACGACAAAATAACATTTAATTTGTCTTACCTACTAATTCAGCATGTTCTTTATGACATAAGGAGTAATGTCGTTGTATATTAAATTTATTAATGCCTAATAGGATTTTCGAGCATAACATATATCGCATGTTCTTCCCTTCTAAACAGCAAAAAAACTCTTCCTCACATAAAACTTTAGTATTGTTAGTTAGTTTTTAGGTGGCTGATTTGGTTATGAAATTTCTAAAATTAATATTGGTAATAAATTATTATCTATTAAATTTTATTTATATTCGAGATTTATAGGTTCTATATGATTTATACCATATATTTCTACTTATGGTGCATCTAATATACCTTTATTTTTGGGGTATAAATCATATAAGGTATTTGATTCTGGTTGGAGAGAATATTTTGGAGGTCAAGGTATATATATATATTATTTATATATATAGGTAAAATTAATCAGTGGTGGCAATATAATAATTTAAAGTTCTTTCTTATATTTTTGTAATATGAATCATTATTATGATGTTTATATTAATTATTTAAACTTGAATATGAACAATTGCTCCAGCAGTAATTTTAATTTTTATTGCAGTACCATCTTTACGACTATTATATTTAATAGATGAAATTAATACACCTACAGTAACATTAAAAACTATTGGACATCAATGATATTGAAGATATGAATATTCAGATTTCGCAAAGGTAGAATTTGATTCATATATAATTCCTCAAGATGAAATAGATCATAGTATATTCCGACTACTAGATGTTGATAATCGAGCAGTTTTACCCATAAATACATTTATTCGAATTATCGTAACAGCAGCAGACGTTTTACACTCATGAACAATCCCGAGCCTCGGCGTAAAAGCTGATGCAACTCCAGGTCGCCTAAACCAAGTTAGATTTTTAATTAATCGACCTGGAGTTCTATGGTCAATGTTCCGAGATCTGTGGGGCAAATCACAGATTTATACCAATCGTAATTGAAAGTATTTCAACAAATGGTTTTATTAACTGAATCCTAAAAATAAATGAATCATCAGATGACTGAAAGCAAGTAATGGTCTCTTAAACCAAATTATAGTAATTTAGCAATTACTTCTGATGAGAAAATTTAGTTAAATAATAACATTATCTTGTCAAGATAAAATTATTCATATGAATAATGCAAGGTTTCGTGATGGGGAATCTGTTTTCAGCATATTGCTGGGCCTACTGTAAACATGTGCTGTAGAGCTACATACAAGGAAATGACTGCCGCTTTGCATAACTGGGACAACGTCCTCTCTGTGCAGCAATAAATTGCAAGATTTGGACAAATGCCTGGATTAATAAAGACTACTTCCCACTCCACTTTGACGTATTAGTTTACATATTTGATTACGTTTTCTTGTGTCTCAGACAGCATACAGTTGAGAATTACAGGAAAGTACAGGATGTTCAGAAAGTCACTGTGCACTTATAACAGATGTTGGAAATGACGTCCGCGAGCGGTTATACAGGGACATCATTTTATTTTTACTAACATTTTTAATATTAACCTGGCTATACCTTTGGATTAACGGTTGAGAACCGGAAACACCGTTTGCTAAACCCTTCCACGACTGGAGTTCGATGATACTGGCGTAAAATACAAAAAAATCACTTTACTAGGTATAGGAGAGGAGAAAAGTAGTTCATCCATTTACGTAAACTAGGAAATATCGCAATTTTGAGTTTGATAATTTTCATTAGGTTTTTGTTTAATCAAATTACAGTACAGTATTAACAATAAGTGTGTTTACTCACGAACTTAGTTATCCATGCGAACGTATTCATTATGCAGTGTATATTATACTATCTACAGAACATTAGCGTACAATATAGAGAATGAAGTTAAATTAAAAAATAATCATAATATGAATATTTAAACGCATTTTTGAAAATGGTGGCCGTTCATTTCGATAGAGGCTTCAGTTCTTTTGTGCATATTATCGCACTATAGACTATTGTATCTAATTCCAATTACCAGTTTCGTCCTTCGTACTAGTAACTCATGTTGAAATAATTCTGTACCTACTCTATAAAAGAGTACCTTACGTACTGTAAATTCAATCTTCACTTCTGCCCGACCCGCACAGATAAAATTACTCAGACATGCTATCTATTATCCGTCCAAGTGGTGTGTCGCAGGATCGTAGAAGGGGGAAATCACGTGACAGTTAATTACTTAACGAGGCCCTTTTATTTAAGAAATGTTAAACAGTTGTATAATATTACGTAGACGTCCAATTCCTAATAGAAATTAATGTTTTCAGAAAAGAGGTAAGAGAGCCCAGCCACTAGCCTTTACAGAGGGGTGAGCAGAAGTAGGTGGGGAAAATCGTGATGCGACGTAGGAAAACGGACGACAGTACCTGTGCGAAAATATGATTCAATATTGAAAGCTCTTTCGTTACTGGAAAACGCGAACATATTTCTGGAACGTATTATATTCACTAACTCAGTACGTTTACTATATGCGGTCTTGGTTCTGTGTGGAGGACAGTTGGAACGTCATTAGTTTAGAAGAAGGGGTGAGAGAGAAGTACATTAAAAAACTCAGGTACAATAAAAATTGAAGTAAAAATAAAATGATATCCCTGTACAACTCTGAACCCGTTTAATTTTACTGGCAAACACTTTTTACAGATCTCCAGAGGATTCTCCGTTTACCATAATCGTGTGTTAACATAACCAAAGGGATGGAATCAGCCCTAGTCCGTATAGATGACATCAAGAATATCAGCAGTACTACTTTCAATAAAAGTTGTAAACCATTCGCAGTAACGGATTCGGTTTTCATGATCCGCATCTTTCAATTCTTGCACCGTTGTTAATTTGTACGGGAACAATTTCAATGTTTTGCGAACTGCTTTATGTGCGGTTGCAAGCCCGATATCTTCCTCTTGTGTCAATTACGCAATGATTTTGATGGGATCCGCAGCACAGAGTCAGAATTGAAGAGTCCACTGCAAGAATGATGGATGTCATTTGGAATACATTTTTCAGGAGAAGCAAATGAAAGTTTGAAATGCTTAGCGCTCAAAGCTTAACTGTGATTTTCCGATCATTACCGGACAATGACTATCAGTGTTAATGCCACATAACTCTCTATATACATTCTGTATATGTCTTCAGCTACGCATTGACAGTCTTGGTCCATTTCCGACAAGAAAGTGACATCCATCATTCTTGCAGTGGACTCTTCAATTGTTAAACAAATTCTCTTCGTTTAGTTTTGGTCGCCTTCCAGTTCGTTCGCCATCTAACACTGAGCTTACCTCTCAAAATTTCTCAATAAGTCGACGAACTGTATTGCTTTGAGGTACAATTTGTTTCTGGAAATTTTTCAGCAAATATCTCCTGAACTGAATCTGTGTATTTATCGCCTAGTCGAAAGACGTTTTAAGCAGGAAAGAACCACAATTAAAAGCTTAATTGAACTTTTTCTTCTTCTTCTTCTGTTTATTTAGAGACGTCCTGTCAGCCCGTCTCATTGGCTGGCTTTAAAGTTGTGTTTCAATCGGTATTAAATCGTTACGTAAACCTATATGTTATACGTATAGTGTACCAACTTTTCAATTCTTATAATTTCATTTTACACTTGGTCATAATATTATGTTTGTATATACCTGGCAACAGTGTGGGAGTTTTGGGATGGGAAGTTATTAACCGATGTATTTATGAATTTGGTTTAGAAATTGATCTATTTCTGCCTGATACAAGCTAAGGCGCATTCAAACAATACGGGGTATGTTGTTCCTTATTTCCCACATTGTATTGGGCAGAGTTTGTAATTTCCTTACGGTGTAAGTAGCAGGGGGTAAGGGTTTGTTTTAATATGATATTGTTATATGTAACAATTTCTTGTCTGAAACGCCTCGTAGTATAGAACCAAGGTTTCCGACGCCTGGTGTTCTCGCGTGACGTATGTGGTCGCTGGTTGATAAAATAAACAACAAACAATAATAAAATTAGCAACTTAATAAGGGAACTAAAAGCTGCGAAACGAGTAAAATGTGAGGGCTAATGACAAAGTACATATTGTCATCTTCGCGACACTCTTTTTACTCCTTTCTTATTTTTTTTTATTGTATGAGGGGAAGAGAAGGCTGATGGCCTTATCTCTACCAGGTTAAATGAATAAATACTATATGGTTTCCCAACAAGAATGCGGATTTCATAAAGTGAATAAATGCAACAAAAACGGATAACAGAGCAGATAGCAGTGCCACCAAGCCAACAATAACAAGATATTGTTGGGACATTGCGCCATTGTCTTGTTGTTGGTTTGGCGGCACTGTTATGTATTATATTGTCTGTTTTGTTACATTTATTCACATTAGTAAATCCGACGTTATTTTCTGATACCCTTTACTAAAAATAATAAGGATGTAAACATCGTGACACTCTAATAGAGCTTCTCTCATCGAACTACTAGCGTCATCTTTACGTCTTACAATATACTCGTACTTCAATCAACGGGGCCAATGAGAGGAAAGTTACAGCGGTATGGTGTTACATCCAAAATGCAGAACATGCCATTTCAAAGCCTGTTCCGAAGGCTTCAGGATCAGTGTGAATTCAGGAGGTAGCCCATTTCTCCCCGAATCCAGGATTTCCCCTCCCGGAGAATTCAGACTTTCTTGACTAAGTATATAATTTACATAATAACTATACATCAATTTGGTATGGCTTTTCAGTAACTAGAATAAATTCTATTATATAGATTTTCAGGTAAATCGTTTTCTTGAAGGTTGATTTTTTTTATAGGAAAGTCTAGTTGACGACACAATTCGCATAGCTGAGTCTGCCGGCCGATCTTGATTGGTTGAAATTTAAACCATCCGAATTTTCAGTCTTGATTGTTAGTGTTAAAGAAGTCAGATGTGCTGTATTTTTATTGGCGTAGTTTTCAGTATTAGTTTTGTTTAGCAAAGATAATAATTTTGTTTACTATAATAGTTACAGCATTTATATAAATATTTCACTGTATAATGCCAAAGCAACAGACACTGTTTACTTTTCTTTATAAAAAAAAAAAAAAAAAGACGTATTATTAATAGAAAGCACAATCATTGCATGTAATGGAAAAACAAGAGTAGCATTTCAAAATGATTATAATATCTGATACAAATTAATTATGGTTGTCTTAATAAATATTTAAAACCAACAATTCTCTTCGTAAACATTACGGAAAAAAATAGCATGTGAAAGCCAAACACTAAAAAAATGAATGCTCGCCATTATTATTATTATTATTATTATTATTATTATTTATTATTATTATTATTATTATTATTATTATTATTATATCATCCTTTCTTTTCCCACTTAAAGTTTTGATTCACTTTCAGGTTGACTTCGAAAATGAATGAGTGTGTCATCAGCAGGCTCCGGTTCTGGGCACAGAAACGCATGAAGTTCAGAATGCACGGACGATAGTGTTGTGTTGGTCGAGTGAAGTGGGAGATGGAGAGCGTCGTTACTTCGTGTCTCAACATGTAAACAGTTCGTTTTTTTTTATTAGGTTATTTTACGACGCTGTATCAACATCTAAGGTTATTTAGCGTCTGAATGAAATGAAGTGATAATGACGGTGAAGTGAGTCCGGGGTCCAGCACCGAAAGTTACCCAGCATAAACAGTTCGTCACAGTACGGCACAAAATATGTTTCATCCTGTACAGATGCAGTATATACAGTACATTACTTGTGTAGACAATAAATGTCTACCATAAACGTCAATCAGGTGTCTCTACGCCGAAGCCTGTTACACGTACCGCAGCCAAGTAGCAATACACATAACGGCAATGCACATTACGGACCCACCTGTGCTGTTGCAGTCGGGTGACTGCACATGGGTCATGACGTCATTTCTGTGGTGTTCGGGTAAAGGGGTATAACTCATTTCTTTGTCCAGGTAGAATTTTGTTCCCCAGATGAACACACAAGTTAAATTATACAAGTGGGTGTGCAAAAATCAAAGAATACTAGCAGTTGATGTGTTTTATTTGTGTAGAAAATTATTTGCAATAAGGGTTCCAAGTTTAATTTTCATTTATCTCCGAACTCATTTTTATGACATCTCCCTTTACCCAAACACCACAGATTTATACTCCGTCTACTCTAAACCTTATACTGGTTACTCTGTGTCCCTAGGCGAAGTCTGGTCACCAGCACTTAAATGTGTTCTCAAACCGTTCCTATTCACTACAGATTTCTCTCGAACTCACTGGGATTTGAATGCTGATCGCCGACGTGGAACGTCGACCTGTTAGATTATTTCTTTTGTTATTCTGTGAACAAAGCTGGAAAACCAAACATCACTGAATTACATGAACTCTGATATTGACGCTATAGTTCCTGTGTAAATAAAGATTTCTCATATTCGTAAGTAGGCCTAAATAAAGATGAAAGAAACTGAAGAAATACACATGAAAAATTATGGGACACTTCGATTCAAAACTATTTCGTAAAAAGTGTTTCAGTATCCGTCACACTTCTCACAAATTTCCAACCTTCATAAGTTGAGTAACGTTTTCATTCAGAAGTATTCGCAGTGTTACGGAATCAGTTACTTATAGACCCTCCATAAATCTCTACTCCGCAACCTTCATGAACTGGTAGAAAAAAGACCACATAAGATGCTACCGTTCCACACGGTACTTTATCTGAGATTTATTCAAAGACATGTGAATCCGAACATGCAGAGACCGCATATTGCGCAACAATGAATTTTTAAAAGTTCAGAAGGCCATATAGTGGATTCCTTTTTCCTTGGTTAGGGATTGTTCCTTGGTATGTATGACCTGAGCGTTTGTGTTTTCCTTAAGTTTAAGTTAGATTTACACAGATGTAAGGAGAGGATTGGCGCGTCCTATAAAAATCCGTTGTGAATATCCCCTTGAGTTATCACCAGGGCTCGGCAGTGAACCGATAGACTTACATTTATCAGGGTAGATCATAGAACATCAGCTCAGAACGAAAAAGACCTGTGAAATATCTGACGGACATTTGTTTTGTCGCCAAAACAAACACCCTCAAACATTTCTGAGAGGTGATGATAACGATGATGATGATTCAATTTCAATTATAGTTTATTCAACGACTCTCGCAACTGCAGAGGTTATATCAGCGTCGCCGGTGTGCCGGAATTTTGTCCGGCAGGAGTTCTTTTACATGGGATCCTCAGACCTCATCATCTCATCTCAAAATATATAAAAAAAATTGTACAAAATTGTAAAAATTGTAGAAAATACTAAATTGCCACTAAATCTAGTGACATGAGCCTGTCGCATTTAAGCACACTTAAATGCCATCGACCTGGACCGGGATCGAACCTGCAACCTCGGGCACAGAAGGCCAGAGCTATAGCAACTCTGCCACCCAGGACGACATGATGATGATGAGGAGGATGATGATGATGATGATGATGATGGCCATATCATTATGGTGATTATGATCGAAGATATACACAAAAAAGTTCGAAAATTATTCAGAGGACTTCGTTCTTTCAGTGACGCATTCATTTCTATTACTTCAAGCTCAAGAAATATAAACAATATTAAAACAAAGGCGAAGCACAAAAGTGACTTCAGATGCAACAGCCCATCTCATGGTTTAAATGTTATGTCATCCAACATTTTTGCCTGGAATGCATCTAGGCCTATAATACGCCTCAAGCTACAAAAATGCCGAACTGCCGGCAAACCTTGAGTGACTACTACAGGAAGTTGTCGTTTCCCACAGTTGCTATGCAGTTGTCTTTTGATCTCCGGTGCGTTCGCCCGTAAATAATGAATTTCAAGTATGCACAAGGCGCATTAATATGCAAACTACTCTGGCGGCGTTGTAAACAGATGAATAACATGCAGGCTTAAGAAAAAACAAGTTGCTATGGCAACACCTTACGCTGCCGATAATTTTTATGAAATTACTTTTCATGTGTACAGTGTAGCCTACATTCATCCATTGAATTCTATCGAATTTATTCAGAATTATGCAACATTTTCAGCAGTCAATAAGACGGAGGTCGATTTTCCACGTCGGAGATTAGCATTCAAATCCCGGTGAGTTCGAGAGAAATTTGTGGTGCATAGAAACGATTTGAGAACACTCTAAATGCTAATGGCACACTCATTTACCCATCTTAGTATGGTATTAATTATTATTGCTGATAGCAACAGAAACCTACATGCAAAAAAACCAACTTCATGGCTGTTACTCCACGTGTGTTCGACGTAGTAGCTCTACTGTTCTCCAACCAGGAGATTAACCGTGAAAGGAATGTGCTTACTATTGCGTCATCTATTGGAGCGAAGTAGATAGATAATATTACCGTTATAACGTCAGTTTAACCTCTTCCCTTACTATATATTTTACCAGTTTTGTGAAAAAAAGTGTCATATTTTTTTATTTTCGTAAAGAGGTCATTTAATATTGCAGAATCACTGTACAACACTCATTTTCTTACATACCTAAAAAATCACTATGAAACAGACATACATTCATACCTGAATTATTATCCCCGAGTTATCTCGTGCACCTTGATTCCAGCTCTGGTAGTTGTCCCACTTTGATTTTCTCCTGAACTATTTACCAACTTATGTTTTTTATGGATTAATTTATGAGGTACAATACCAGTGCTGTTATCAAGGCGTTAAATGTTGCTTGTCGTGTGATAGACTCGAAAGCAGGGTATTACGCACAGTGGCACATTGCATTCCGGACAGTAGTATCTGCTCTCCTATATGAGAGCGTTTTGGGAAGAATGGTGTAGCAGTCATTGAATATTTGTACCAGTACATCTGTTCTTCAGGTTTGTGAATAATGTTCTGCAGTATCACTATGCCCAAAAGTACACGTATTTAAGAGTCTGTAGTAGGCCGCCACGAATTATTTTCAGCATTCTGTGAACACTTATTAGCATGCCGAATCGTCTCCTCGAATATAATGTTGATGAGGTCATTATTAAAGAATAATTTAAAAAATTGAGAATTATCGTTATCAGAAACAATGTTAAAATTTCAGGGAATGGCGACCTCGGAGGTGCAGAAGAAATGGTGCCAGATGTCTTCTATTCAAGCCACTGTCGAAAAGACGCGACATCAACTGATCTGAATTTGTTTGTTGGTCTATAACTTCGTCTTCTGATGACGATGTTTCATTTCCTAATCTTCTACAGGAATATATTCCTGATCAAAAGTTTCGGAATCACTAACTTGATCCATCTTTACACAAAACAGCACAAAAACACTAAACACAAACAGAAACCTCCAAAACTAACTAGCATCTACTCACTACTGTGTGTGAATGCTATATGAGCATAGATTTCCTGCAGAAGGAAGAAGTACAAAAAACACCACCAGATACAGCAATATCACTAACTTCTGTAGCCATCTAGTGAGGAAAAGGTTAATGAAAGAATGGAAACGTATATATTCGGGATATAATTCTTAGCAGCGAAAATGGGACTCAAACGAGTTAACTCGGGTTAATAAATTTTGACACAAGTCAGCAAGAGTTAACTCGGGTTAATCAGGAAGTGGTTAAAAACATGCGGTTCTTATGTTATTTCCTGTTAGAGGGATTAAAAGACTTGGAAATTAACCGTGATCTTTTTGTAACGAGGGTAGTATAAATATGTACATTATTAAAGTATTATCGTTTGTGCTTTGAGAGTTAGCCAATGGAGATGTGTGTACCCACGTGTGTGACCTTATGACATCTTATGACAACATTCATTCATAGCATTGCCCCGCTGCGTCTCTTTCGCCTGAGACTTTCTCCTGGTTGGAGTACAGTACCGGACACCAGAATCTTCAAGTATGTAAAAAAAATATTAATTCAAAGTTCATGATAAGCTATGCTAACAATGGCAGGTATTCTTTTAAACAATTTCAATACAGACAATACAGACGATGATGACTGCAGTGAATAAATCGACGATGACAAAGATGGCTATAGTGACGATGATAAATATTGTAATAGTTACGGTGGAGATTATTATAACGAGGAAAATAATCAAGATGATAACGAGGAAAATAATCAAGATGATAACGAGGAAAATAATCAAGATGATAACGAGGAAAATAATCAAGATGATAACGAGGCCAATGATGACGATGACAAAGATGGTGTTAACGAAAATAATGATAAGGATGATTACGATGACGATGATTTCGACACGGAAAAGTGATGAATTTGTGAGAGAAGAAACAGAAAAACAATAAAAAAAAAGAGTCAATTTATATTGTCTACCACAAATCACACTTGGACTCAATGAAATTTCAAACCGATATCCTAAATTTATTCGTTGGGGTGATGATGTATACGTACAACGTAACGTTACGGAAGCAGGAGAGCCCTGATCTGTGATGTAGTAGAGGCGCCGGTCTTTGAACTTCTTCATTCCCTGCACACACTAGTAGCTTTATTATTAAACTTCCGTACAGAAGAACTCCTTAGGGGTGTACAGTTCGACTACGCCCTCTCACATACATCGACGTCGTCATTGTTTACAGCAGCTGCATAGGCCTATATTCTTTCGCAGCCAATGGACCATAATGTAAAATAAACCAGATACAAGTAGGCAACGATGAAAAGTACCCTCAATCCGTGTGAAGTATTATTAGAACAATAAAAACTTGTAAATGAAATCATTAAAAGGTAGTAATTGTCTCTTTACCAAGTAGACTAATTTAACCAGCCTATTTCATAATATCATCAAGCGATTATTTGTATTTACATTACTTTATCTGACGATCCTTTTGCGTATATCTGCAGGTCAGTCTGAGACTGCACACAAACTATTTCGCTCAGGTAACAATTCAACAACGGAGTGTAAAAATCCGTTGAATTTAAACTAATCGAAGCCATTTACCACATCAACATTTGTTCATTTCATATTGTCAGTCCCTAACGATTCGCAATTGCTTCCACAGCATAACTTAATTACAGATATTACATATTTAGATTGTTCAATAACATATGGTAAAAAATGTTAATTCGAGGAAAAATTAAATAAATCCAACTACTTCTGTGGAACAATACGTAGAACACTGGGAAAGAGAGTGAGAAAGGAAACGTTAATCAAATATTACAAAGTAATCGCAAATCCGTCCCTTCTATACGGCTGCGAATCTTGGGTTCTAAAGAAAAACGAAGAAAAAAGAATTGAAGCAGGTGAAATGAAATTTCTTAGATATGTTGCGGGTTATACTACACTAATGGACAAAAAAGAAATGAATTATATTAAAAAAATTAAAATTAATAGATAGTAAAATTCCGACGCCGGGGATCAAACTTATTAAATAATATCAACATAATTGGAAATAACACAGCAAACAGAATGCCAACTTAATAAAGTATAATATTATTAAAGAATTATCAACATAAGGAAAGAACATTAAAAGAATGTAAAAGTTAACGAGAGAATGAATTATAATCCATCAGGAAGGAATCAGGGAAGACCAGTAAAACGTTGGCGAGATCAATTTTAAAGAAGAAGAAGAAGGCCGAAAGGCCTAAACCTTGAAGAAGAAGAAGATGATGATGATGAATGAACTTAGAATAATCAATCAACCAATCAACATTAATTTTCTGTAGGCCTACATCAAAGACATTCAATAAATTTATCTTTACGTAATGCCACTTCCATAATTGTTCGTTTAATCCCAGATCACATATAGATTGCTCATTCCTATGTTAAAATCGGTTGCACTTTGAAGAGTACAACTGCCAGGATCGCCACCCGTCCGCCGTAAACGAATACGAGATGGCAGTACAGTCGCTAATGAAATTCAAATGGGAGTTACGACATGACTCCTTATGTAACAACTAGATGGCAGCATAGTAAACCTGACTAAAATTGTTACCGTCAAAGCCTATAACGCGGAGCAATATGGATTATATGATCTAGGGCTTAATTAAACATTTAAATATTTTTCAATTTGATGTTTATGAAAAACAACATTTCCATTATTAGGTTCTTTGTTATTTATGTGCATTATGAGCACTTAACATTAGATAGTTCTAGTCGTATTTCTAAATAAATATTTTTATACTTTCTTTATGAATGCGAATGAAATATATGACATAAGTATTATTCTAGTCGAGAAATAGTCTTATCAAATATCACGCAAGATTTTTATTTCCTCTGAGTAAAGTCACGAGCGCGAACAACGGAGAACATGTAACATGTGATCGCAGAAAGTACCAGGTGAAATAAGCAATTGTACTGCAAAATGAAATAAAGAGAACAGTAAGTTAGAGTGAATCGGGGGGAGATGACTATCGGGGGAAGATGCTTATTTCTTTGTAGTTTCACTTTCTTCCAAGAGAGAACGCCACGCGCATGTCTTCATGATCACTGAGACAGTTTAATGTCTGTAGAGTCGAAAATAACTCATTTTGCCACGTGTTTCTGTTGTGAAAAGAAGAAAAGCAAGAAACCAACTAATTTTTCTGTTATAAAATAATTGGAAAGGTATGTTAAAATTTGAATTCGTAATAACTGTCAAACCTTTGTAATGTATATTGTAGTAAAGAATGTAAAGTTTGTATTGTTAACAACCAACGGCATTGTTCCGCCATCTTAGGTTACGTCACAACACTAGGCATCTTACCTCGATACTTGGGGAAGATGCTGACTTTCTTTCGGGGTAAGATGGCAACTTGTTGCAAGAGTTTTATTTTTTGTTTTATTAAAGGGAATGCGTAAACATTACGTAAGGTCCTCTGATAGAGGTCAGTGGATTGAGGACAGTCTTCAACTTGCAATGGAACATGTTAGAACAGGGGGTATGAACTGTTTTAGAGCTTCGCAAGCATACGGGATTCCTTACCGTACTCTTAAACGCCGTCTAAAAAATAATGATGGCAAAGAAATGTACTGGATTGAATTCATTGTGTGGAAGAAGTGATTTCACGAGTCTTGCACACGGCAATAAAATCTGTGCAATGACTGTGTTGCTAAGTAGTGATAAACGAATGAGAAAGTGTCCATGAGCTTCAGATTAAGTCATTTTTGTTATATAAATATATCAAACCAAGGTCAGGTAAAATAAATATATCAGTAAATGTGTTAATTGCATTTGCCATCTTACCCGACTATCGGGGAAAGATGCCTACAGTGCAGATAAGAAGAAAACCTGTATCTATAAACAAGGTAATTAATGTTATCTGTTTCGTACCAAAAATATAGTTTCAAAATACCTTCCAGACTTTGATATTTCAGTATGAAATTAAAACTAAATGAACAGTATCTTAAATTTTCAATCAAAGAAAAAGTAAGGCATCTTCCCCCGATTCACTCTATGCAATCGTTTTTATATTTATTTGCATGTCCCCAAGAATAGAGAGCGAGAATAGTAAATTTAGATAAAGTAAAATGAGAAAAATCATGACAATAAGAAAGTATCTAGGGACAAAGTCGGGTACCTAAGCGAAAAAAAAAATACAAGTATAGATATGTGTATATAGAGATGAAAGAAGGCGATGGAAAAAGTAGGAAATGATAAACTGGTGAAAGAGGAGTAGAAAAAGGTAGGAAAAGAAGAGTAGTAGAAGCGAAGGAGAAACACACAAGAAAGAAGAAGAGGCAATGAAAGAATAAAACACGAGAAAGAGAGTAAAAAGGAGATAAGGATAGAAAAAAGATAGGCCTATTAAGAGGCTGGAAAAGAGGAGACCGCTGTTCTTCAGTTGGTTCCCAAACAAAATATCAACAAAGTGAGTAGGTTCCCCATTTTCAAGTATCAACAACGCGCGTAGGTTCCAAGGCAGCGTGGGAAGGGAATGTTTATCGATCATGTAGCAGAGTAGTCAAAATGTTCAAATACCAACAACGGGAATGAGGTAGTTGTTATTGCCTATAACGCCACCTGTAATAATCGATCAGACCAGTGGAAAAATAATTCAACTAAGAAATCTACCTACTATAACAGCTATAATTAATAAACCTAATATCCCCTTAAGCTCCATATAAGTTAAAATGTAAATACCGATCGTAAGTTTCAGTGATTAGTAGAGTAGTGGCAGTGGAAGTACAGGGTTTCACTACTATGTTCAGTGAAAAGAGGAAGACACTCTGGTCAACGATCACAAGTTCGGTTTTCAGAAGACATTATCTGGTGATGTGGAAAGATATACTTGTGATAAAAGAGGATGTAAGTGTTTCGTGAAACTTTCTGATTCAGATATTATAATGAAATGCAACGTCGAACATAACCACGACACTTCTAATATTGCATCTTTAAATAAATTTATAAAGTTGTTCGGCGCAGCGTGTCCGCCAAGCACAAAATATTTTTGTGCGAGATCGTGCGTATTTGCATGTTTTCCGCACAGAACCAATACACGGTAAGTGTGAAATACCACATTCAGTATTCCCAACGTAAAAATAAGAATAAAATTCCCTCTTCTTATCGCTTAAGCGCGACATTCATTTTACTGCTTTAGGCTTTTAACATATTATTTTTAGAACGTTTAACATAGTAATAATTATGGAAACTTAACTGCAATTTCACCTAAATTGCAATGTTAATTATTGTTTTTAAATATATGCAAAAATTAAGTAAAGTCACTACTCCAGGAAACTTATTGCATTCCTGATACAAGTAACATTAAGGAAGCCGTGAAAAATCAACAAGATTCCAGATGCCGATGTTATTACTGCAATATGTTATATAAATAATATTGTTAAAATATTAAAATGAAAAATAAATCATTAAGTTACATAACCTTGACGTTTGTTTTAAGTTCGCATTTAAAGACTGGGGAAAAAAAGACAGACGTAAATCACGGCCTGCTGGAGTATAGTAAACACTGAAAACATTTTATAGCAACAATGTTGAAGAAAGATATTTTGGTTTTCTGAAGTTGCAGTCATTAAACAGAAACCAACATGGAGATTTCATTGCAACTAATTAGAAATTCGTCTTTCAGGTATGTAATAAACGATCTTCGACAAAATAAAGAGAAATAACGAGCGGTATGTTTGTTTTCATGAAGGAATTAAAAAAGCTCAACTAAGCTTTTTCAATCTTTTCCTCGAACATGAAAAGTCAAAACCGCTCTTGTGATAAGACCTACTACCGTAGACAGTAGTTGTCAGCCCTAAGTCTGTAAAAAATAAGAAGGGAAATGTTTTCTGGCTTGGTCTAGTGCGGGAACCAATTCAGATGAAATAAACCTGGAACTAACTGGAGTATAGATCTGGGACGAACTGGGAACCAATTCACAGATATGGGAACCAATTCCAGCACGCCCGAGGAGACGGTGATTGAAGGGAAACAGGAAATAATGAAAGTGGAAGAGGCGAAGGGTTGAAAAAGAGGACAAAGACAGAAGAGTTAGAAAAGACACCTAAAAGGAGGTAAAATAAAACAAGGGTAAGAAAGAAGGAAAAAAAGACATGAGATAGAAGTTATAAAGAAGAAGAGAGAACCGGATGAAGAAAACGGGAGAATAGGCAACAGAGGGATACAATAGAAGAGAAATAATGGGGTGATGAGAAGGAAGAAAAAAACGAAGATAAAAATGTGATAAGGAGAAAAAGTTCAAGAAAAGAATAGAAGAGGAGAAGGTGAACTGGAAAGAGGATGAGAAAAAAAAGAAACTGAAATTTTATTTACATTGACGGTTATTTTACGACGCTGTATCGCTTAGCGTACGGAATTTAATGCCTGAATGAATAAGCAACCTGTTGGATTAAGAAAACAGTGGTGCACAAACTTCAAACGGAACGTGAAATTTTATGTCGTTATTTTCCAGCTTCTTTCTGTTTGATATTATTTATATTGTTAAAACAAAAGTACTAACACTGCATTTGTTTTAAATCTAACATAATAGAGAGTTGAGAAGGAATATTCACTTAAATTCCATAGTAGTATAATATTATACTGAGTGGATGAAACCATCATTCATAAAGAATGTGATATTCCAAAGAAAGAGATTAAATATGACATGATAAGTTGGAATTTATATTGAACTTTAGCCACAAAAGTAATCAATAAATTAATCAAAACAATATTACAGTACAAAGCAAAGACTGTATCTGTTTTGACTAATATTACATAACAAAACTCTTACCGCATTATGCTTTTAAGATGATATTTGTGCAATTTCCTATCATCAGAATATTAAATTATTTTCTGAAATGCTGAAGCTGACATTTTTAAAACACATGGGCACGTATCTTTTGCTGTAACAGTAGTTGCTTGTTAAATTTCCTTACAAACAATTTCCATGCGAATATTTTCAAACATTTTAATACACTATCTTCAGAGTATATTAGATTTATGAAAACATTCTGTAGCCTAAGGGACTAAATAAAATGGTAGAAAATAAAAGAAAAGTTCAGAAAATATTTATTTTGAATAAAGAAATCAAACTTCTGAAAAATGAGGAAATTAAAATTAAAAAAATAATGCACTTATACTTCTCAGGCAAAAAAATTAAAATCAGTTTTAAAACAATTATTGAATCAGCTGAGAATAGCATGAAGAGAGATCTTTCGAGAGGAAAGATGATGGCTCTAAAGCGCGCTTGCTCCTGTAGGCATCAATCGACATGCCTGTGCTAGACAAACACATGAGAAGGGGGGAGAAAAAAAGGAACAGTAAGAGAGGGAGGAGGTCGGGATAGAAAAAGATGTGAAAGAGGAAGAGAGAGGAGGAATAAGTGGAGGAGAAAGAAATAAGAAGTACAGGAGAAGAATAACAGAGAAAAGGAAACGTATGATACAAGTACGGAAGAGAAGAAAATGAAGGAGAAAGATAAAAAGATAATGCAGAAAGAAAAGAGGTAAATTCATTGTATGTATTTCAGGCGAATACTGACAATGTTGAACACAGGCCTGTTTCGTCACTCTGGAAAGATGAATAAACAAACAGACTGTCCCTTGTTTCCAGGATGTTGGACTCCCGTGCCAAAACTTCAAGTTTGGGTCGTTAGCTTGACGAGATATGAATCGTAGTGACGTAATGATATCTGCAAGGGAAGTGACACATAGCTGCCCAAAATAGTCACGAGCCAAGAGTGGAGGTAGATATCTACCGGAAGACTTCATCCACAAGTGCTGGTGTACAATTCTGACAGGTTTAAGTACGAGCAAGTGTTCCGCATACTTGGACAACCCGGAACATAAACATTCACACATCACTGACATTTGTGGCATTACAATTATTTTGATACACTGACCTCTCCTTTCGACCGGGCGAATTCATCTACCACAAATATAACTCTTAGACCATGTTGTCATTGTTACAGATTTAGCAGATTTTCTGTTTACAACAGAATTTAAACACAATCTAGCATCATCGTCAGCTATAATATTTGTACTTCGTCGATCTTTCCGTCTATAAGGGAAGCGTAAAGTGGTTCGCTCCAAAGCAACCTTCTGATGGATCTTTTTAGGTTTACACTAAACAAATTGCGTGGAGTACCTTCCACGTTATATTTTCTTCATTTGTTTCTGTTAATTGCTAACCATTCATTCATAGTTTTCAGTTTATGGGCAGGTCTTTCACTCCAAACCCAGCATTCTCTATATCTTATTTAATCAACTAAAAGTGGTTGGCTTGGGGCCGATGCCTTAATTCCTATCATGATTAACCTTCGGTATTCACTCATTTCTCCAATTAATTGCACTTCTGCAATTCATATCCGCTTTCGTTGTATTTTGCTGGAATGCAACAGACTGGAACAGCTTACCTGCGGCAATCTTTCAGGGTGGTCTTCTCAAAATCAATATATTTAAGAAAAGGTTGAAAAGATTAGACTGGCAATTTAATTTGTAGGTGCAGTGTAATTAACTAAGTTGCGTCATGTAATTAATTAAGTAGTTATGTAATTAATTAAGATGATATGTAATTAATTAAGGAGACATGTAATTACTTAAATTGGTAATAGTTGGGTGAAATAGGTTAGGTTTACTTTTGCTTATTGTAGGCGTTATTATAGCATAGTTTTTATTTATAGTCCTAGGTTTATTGCATCTATTTATTTATAGTTAGAAGTAAATTTACGTTTATTTTATTTTTTTAGCTGTGATTATTGTATTATTGTAATGGTAATATTGTATATTATATACCACTGCCACCGGGTGTATACCCAATTGTCGTGTTAATAAATAAATAAATAAATACATACATACATACTAACATACATCCTGATACACAGTTAACTTATTTTGGTATAGCCAATGTTTCATATTAAGTTTTCCAATTTTTGCTTTCACACGCAAAGTTTCTTCATTGTGTCACAGAGCATCAAATTTTATACTTAAACCAATGGATTATTAGAAGGCAAATTTGCACCTGAGATATTATGTCAAGAAAATATAGTTCATTCGTGTATCACTTAAAGTAGTGTTGCATATGGAACTGCTCCTGAACATGAGCTTTGCTCTCCGGGGTACTTACTTAATAATACAAAATTTAAGGAAAAAAAGTTACGTAACTATTAAATATTCAATCTAACCTGTATTTTTTCTTCAAACGTGAGAGGGGATATCAAGATACCAAGAACTTCGCCCTACTCCTTAGGCATCCAGCAGTACGTGGAAATGAAGTATGTAGGCCCTAAACTAGAATAACCGATCTGTTGAAAACCGGTTAGAGGCCTTACGTTCGACTCAAGTTTTCCGAGTCTCTGTAGAACCGGAGCTCCCTCTGCGTTTGTTCAATCTTTCACCTTCCTTACATACGTTCGGTGTCTTTCTCCTTAGTTGCTCCTCTCCCTGCGCCTTTATGCTTTAGCTGCATAAGAATGCCAGGGACGTATCTCGCGAAGTTACGCATAGTAATGAGTAATTTTTGTTATTATTAATATTGTACCGACTAATATTGTGCAATTTTCAAACGTGAGGGAGGAAACCAAAACATTACTATATATATTATTATAATGTACCGAAGTACATATGATATTTCCATGCAGATATTCTGCGTCATCATACGATGAAAGAGTAATGGAACTAATCGCAAGATATGTGCTCAAATCCTTAAGCGGCTTAAAATAGCGTCCTGCAATGTTACAACATGAGAGCGGAAACCAAGATTTTACAAACTTCGTCTTAATTAATATGAAAAACTAATCGCAAGATATGTGCTAACATCCTTAAGCGGTTAAAACATGAAGGGGTAAGAGTGAAGGACATCATTTTTTATAACAAGGTGGAACAAACACGACAGGCCTTCTCCTGCAGAGCGAACATCGGCGAATATCGAACTTTTACATACTCGTCAAAGTTGAACAAAGCATAACGCCTGTAATGAACGACGCTAGTTTAAAGCATGAAGGGATGGGTGAGGAGGACATAAAATATTTTCATAATATTGGTGAACAAACATAACAGGCCTCTTCCTGCAAAGCGAAAATCGGCAAATATCGAACTTCGCCATACTCGACAAAATGAACCGAACATAGGCTAGTGTCTGTCATGCACAAGGATAATGTAAGTTATGAAAATGAATTTATTTATTTATTTATTTATTTAACAGGATACATAGTATGTAATAATTATGTATAATATTATTAAAATGAAAACATTTATTTAACATGTTGGATATTATTATTTTATTAACAGAATGGATAGTAGGCCTATACGTTATAATTTGTTCGCAGTAATAAGTTTCATAAATTTATGAGAATTTGATTTGGTAATTTTGATTTATTATTGGTAAAATTTGTGCCAGCATCTGTATAGTATGAAAATGAATTTTTTTTTCTGTTTATTAACAAGAAAGGTAGTAGGTCCCAGCATCGTGATGCACTTGGGGAGCTACTATAGGTAGCGAAATCCGGTTGCGAATGCCAGCTATAACGGCTGGGGGGGGATCATCGTGCTAACCACGCGATATCTCCATTCTGGTTGGATGATCTTCAACCTCTGCTTCGGCATTTGGGCGTGAGGCCAGCAGCCGGCTGGTCGGTCTAGGCCCTTCACGGGCCGTAGCGCCACGATTATTATTATTATTATTATTATTATTATTATTATTATTATTATTATTATTATTATTATTATTAAGGTAGTAGATACTGTTAGTTTATTATGTGTATTATAAAAAATGAAATAATCTTATTTATTATCATGTTGGATATTGTAAGCTACAACGAATTATATGTATACGAAAGTGAAATAAAATATTTTATTTATTAGCATGTTGGATATTATAGTTATAATGATGTGTAGTATGGAAATGAAATCATTTAATTTTATGGATTTACACAATTTAGATTATTTCATATTAAGTATTCATGTTATAACACTTTAATTATCCGTATAGTCCACACATCTATCATTACCGAGCAACTGTGTCTTATTCGAATATTATGTCTGCTGAAGTCCACGCAGAAAAACGCAGAATTTATGAGCGCACAGGCACAGTTCCATTCTATTTGGAGAAATATCACCTCACCTCCAATAAGTAGTTGGGCTAATAGTTGGCGCTAGGGGCACAATACCTCGCTTCTTTGTCAGTTTCTGCAAGAAGTTCCAGCTGAACAACGACTTCATTCGTGATGTTTCCCTTACTGCTATCAGAGGATCACTTGCCATTTTAAAATACCACCTGTACTTTGTTTCCTAAAAAGGAAGAACTTTTGTTTGAACGTCTAATCTGTTTTTTTACTATGTTTAGGCCTGTTATATGTATGCTATTATCGTTCCTGTCCTTAATTTTCCATTTTTTTTGTTCGTTCCCCACATTTCTCTTTTGTGATCTGTTTTGTTTTCACTCTGTGTGTTAGTTATGCTTTGTCCAATGAGGCAGTCCCGTTATTGGGAAAGCTGAAAGAGTGTATTTCAAATTATTATTGTTGGTATAGTAATATTCCTAAAACAAAATGTGATTTACCTATATGTACGTACATTTCTGTAGATGTTTAATGATAATTTTGTAGATGTTTAATGATAATTTTGTAATAAAAATTACCTGTCTTTACATTTTTATAACTTCACAACATTTGTTCTAAAATCCTTAAGTAGCTAAAAACCTGAAGGGATGGGAGGGGAGGCTAGGAGTGGCCAGCGAGCTTGAAGGGATAGATTCGAGCGAGCTGGATAGATCTGCTGCTTCAAACCAGACTTCGGTTCTTGTTACGCTCAACAAACTTGAATCGAACATAGCGCTTGAAATTCACGACAATAATTGGGAAAGCTGAAAGAGTGTCTTTTATATTATTATTGGTGGTATAGTAATATTCCTAAAACAAAATGTGATTTACCTATATGTACGTACATTTCTGTAGATGTTTAATGATAATTTTATAATAAAAATTACCTGTCTTTACATCTTTATAACTTCACAACATTAATTGTTCTAAAATCCTTAAGTAGCTAAAAACCTGAAAGGATGGGAGGGGAGGCTAGGAGTGGCCAGCGAGCTTGAAGGGATAGATTCGAGCGAGCTGGATAGATCTGCTGCTTCATAGCAGACTTCGGTTCTTGTTACGCTCAACAAACTTGAACCGAACATAGCGCTTGAAATTCATGACACTAATTTTTTTTTTATTTTTTTTTTTTAATTTCTACATCCGGCCAGAGGCCATTTTCCGAAATATTTCTGTTTTTCAGGTTTTCAGTTTTCTGTTTCTGTTTACTAACTAATACTAACACAACACCCATGCCCGAGGCGGGACTCGAACCCACAACCCTTCGGACCAAGCCGTAGAGTCATTGCGTGCCTCTACGGCTTCCGCCACCCGGGTCGGCTAATTGAGATTCATCTACAACAGTCTCAAGATATGAAGATCTACATCCCCAGTTGAGAATTAGCCACTGCAGATTCACATATGGCCATATTTTAAGTGGTGAACCTCCGCCGGAGTGAGATACGTGCCATGTTTCAATGTCGGTGGAACATGTATTAATGCTCTGTTTGAAATATGGCCGTGCCCGACATCAACATGTAATAGGTCCGACGCTGGGTGACGCTCTTGGCAATGATTTTAATTGTGTGAACGCAGTTTTAAAGCTTTTATTGTTAGATCAAACATTCGAAGTTCGAGTTAGCATTGTAGGAACATTGTAGTAGGTTCAAACTCCACAATCCGAAGTTCACTTGTAACAGTTAATTTAATCCGAAAAGAAGGAAACGCCTGTGCGATAACATGCAAAGCGAGTCATTTAAAAGTCTGTCAAGTTAGTCACCGCTGCGACCCAGTACGACTTCCCCGAAATCGGCTCAGTGAGCCCACACCCACCCACTGTCGCCCACCGATGGCTTTAACACGAAGGCAGACAGTGTTGGCATGCAACCGGATGCGTCAATCCGAGAGGCCATGAAAACTTAACGCCATGTTCGTTTCCATGGGAACTGCGGGCAAAATTTACCAGAATCTACCGACAAGAAGTGATATTACTAACATTAAGAGACTGACAAGAGGAGGATGCGAACTGAACGTGATATTTAATGAAATCTACACAAAATTACAGGACAAAGTATAAACTCCAAAACATATAGGTTACAATCGCAGACTGTCACCACTGACAAAAATTATATCTTACAATCATGTTGTTCTCTCTTTCTGTACCTCATATTTCATTTTCCCTTCAATCTCTCTTTAATAAATTAACCCTTATTTCTCGATTTCATTCCATATATTGTGTGAGTACAGGCTATTGACCTATGTTTTGAAACAAGTGTATAATTAAGTATATAAGTTATGTATGTATGTATTTTA
Organism: Periplaneta americana; assembly: GCA_025594305.2. Taxonomy (NCBI): domain Eukaryota; kingdom Metazoa; phylum Arthropoda; class Insecta; order Blattodea; family Blattidae; genus Periplaneta; species Periplaneta americana. Next base: position 20,074,510 of record JAJSOF020000040.1, on the reverse strand, counting down.
TTTTAGTTGGTTATTTTACGACGCTTTATCAACATCTTAGGTTATTTAGCGTCTGAATGAGATGAAGGTGATAATGCCGGTGATATGAGTCCCGGGTCCAGCACCGAAAGTTACCCAGCATTTGCTCATATTTGGTTGAGGGAAAACCCCGGAAAAAACCTTAACCAGATAACTTGCCCCGAACGGAAATCGAACCCGGGCCACCTGGTTTTGCGGCCAGACGCGCTAACCGTTACCCCACAGGTGTGGACTGTATGTATGTATGTATGTATGTATGTACGTACGTACGTACGTACGAAATATGCAATTTTATGTAGGTCTATGCATTTGCTGGTAGGTATAGTGGACATGAATGTGTATATTTATGAATGTAGGCCTATGCATGTACATTAGCATAATGTAGGCCTGTGCGTGCATAAATATATCAATGTATGTAGGCTACGTATATATTGTGTGTGTACATATGCACATATATGAACATATTAGATTTTTTTTTTTTACTTGATTATTTAACGACGCTGTATGAACTACGAGGTTACTTAGCGTCGCTGGAATTTATTTATTTATTCTGGTGTAGTTATCTTCACCTGACATAATTAGGAACTTAAAATTCAGACGCTTGACATGGGCAGGGCATGTAGCACGTATGGGCGAATCCAGAAATGCATATAGAGTATTAGTTGGGAGACCGGAGGGAAAAAGACCTTTAGGGAGGCCGAGACGTAGATGGGAGGATAATATTAAAATGGATTTGAGGGAGGTGGGGTATGATGATAGAGACTGGATTAATCTTGCACAGGATAGGGACCGATGGCGGGCTTATGTGAGGGCGGCAATGAACCTTCAGGTTCCTTAAAAGCCATTTGTAAGTAAGTTGTAAGTATTCTGTAGTAGTTAAGGTCATCAGGCCTTCTCTTCCACACACCAGAAATACAAATCTAATAATAGAAATAAAAAGGGAAAAATACACTATAAACAAAGTAAAGTCACACAAAAATATACATAGGTTGCAGTCACACAAACTTTAAACGAGTGATTAAATATCATAATTAATTGTATCCTAACTAACAAACATAAAGAAGAAACTTGCAATTTCAATCTAGAGTAAAAAAAAAACACAAATCAACACTTCTAGCAATAACTAAAAAGCATTAAATAAGACAAAATTTTCCAATTTAATTTTGAATTGTGATAAAGTCCGGCAGTCCCTGACGTCATTAGGTAAAGAATTCCAGAGGCGAGGTATTTCTACAGTATAGGAGGATGAGTATAAAGACGTTCTATGATGAGGGACAGAAAGAAGTGCTTGATGCCGGTTTCGAAGAGTTGGTGATAGTGAGATGATACCGAGGATTCGCCATATATTACCTGACATTTGCCTTACGGTTGGGAAAACCTCGGAAAAAACCGAACTAGGTAATCAGCCCAAGCGGGAATCGAACACGCTTACGAGCGCAACTCCGGATCGGCAGGCAAGCGCCTTAGTCGACTGAGCTACACCGGTGGCCAACATATTAGAGCATTTCACCTTTAAGAAATTACTTGATTTTTTTTAAATGTAATCACTTCAAGATTTTTTAGGTGTTCGTAAGAGATCAAATCTATTTGTATCCGTTAATTTCAATCCAAAACACACACAAGCAATGACATAATTTCTGTATTAAATTATAATATAGACAAAATCGGACCGGATGCGGATGGGACGCATATTTACCAGAACGATGTACAGTACAGGAACACTATGTGCATTATTTCACAATATGTGTCATTTGTATAATGAAAACAAGAGCGTGAAAGATGCAAAAAAGTGAAACTACGTATTTTACGCTTACTTTCATATACAGAACCGATAATGTGCTATTCGCCCATTAAACATGATAATCTCCCGAGCAGCGAGTAAATTAAATACGCCTCATTATCACAGCACTGACCATGAAGACAGATTAATCACACCACTGACCAACTGAGCAAGGAGTTTTCACAAGTATAAAGGAGGTCAGATTACGACACACTGCGTTCAATACACCTTTATTTTGAAAAACCTTATCATCGAAAGCAGCACTGGTCCTGTCACAAACATTTCCCGTTTATATCCTGCAACTGATGTTTCCATTTATTCGTCAGACGTCAGATAATTTTTTGATACGTCACAACTCTTCTTCTTTAATCTCTTATTCTTGACATTTTATACTTAATTATATTTCCATCAGAAATATTGTGAACAGCCATGCAAAACACATTCGTATGAATTGGGTTCGAAACCACTCTGGACTCCTTGGAAACGAGAGAGCTGATGAGCTAGTTAAGATCGGAGCCTTGTCCACAGTCACATGAATTCAACTTGTGTTCCATGTCGTATTTCAAATCCAAGATGCATCAGTACATGTTGGATAATTGGAACGACAGATGGATCAATAGTTTAAATGGAAGTACAACAAGAAACCTATTCTTTCCTACAATAATAAGCAGAATTTTAGTAAATTCTTCCAACTCAACTTCATCGTTACCCAATTTATTTTTGGCCATGGAAAGTTCAAACCATATTTATTCCGATTTAATATCGCAATCAAACAATGTAAAGTGGCATGTGATGAAGAAGACTAGAAGGTTCCCTATCTGGTTTTCAACTGCCTCCTCTTTGAAAAGAGAAGACGCACCCTCTCCCTCTATCTCAACACGATAACATTAATTTACAATAGTAAATCACCACTTCATTTTATTTTTAATAATATTAAAGCTCATTAAAATGTTTGTAAATTGTTAAGTCACATACACTCAACATGATTGTCCATTGTAGGTATGTAGTAACATGTACTTAACTTATATGTAACAGTGTATATATATTTTTATGCAAGAGCAGGAATTTCTACGTAATTTGTCTGTATCTGTACCTGTACCTGTGGAGTAACGGCTAGCGCGTCTGACCGTGAAATCAGGTGGCCCCGGTTCGATTCCTGGTCGGGACAAGTTACCTGGTTGAGGTTTTCTCTCAACCCAATATGAGCAAATGCTGGGTAACTATCGGTGCTGGACCCCGGACTCATTTCACCGGCATTATCACCTTCATCTCATCCAGACGCTAAATAACCTAGGATGCTGATAAAGCATCCTAAAATAAAAAAAATATTCTTTTTATGTCGTATGAATAAAACTTCCATGTAATATGTATGTTTTTGTGTGTCATGTATGTAATTTCTGTGTAATACGTCTGCTTTTATGTAATATGTCTTTTTTATGAAATATGTACTTATTACATGTCATATATCTGCTTTAATGTCAAATGTATGTAATTGTATGTAATACTCTGCTTTTTATGTTTTTATGTTTCTGTGTGTAATATATATAGCCTACTTATATAAGTAGGCCTACTTATGTGATATAATTGTCTGTCAGTTATAAGCAGGAAAGGATTTATATGTAAATACATATTTACTTATAAAGCTAATATAATTTATATTTTGCATTATCTTTATGTTTCACAATGTGTAGGGTTGAAAAATCCTACTTTTATTTTCCATATTTTTCCATATTTTAGAGTTTAGTACATATTTTCGTTAATTTCCATATATTTTCCATATTTCATATAAAACAGTCCATATTATATTAGGTTTAACAATAAAACAAAACAAAACTCCATTAACTTTTAAAAATACATTTCAACAATAGAGATTTAAACACATGTTCAGTAATCCCTTTAACATCAGAGTTATTTGAAAATTAGCAGTCCTATCAACAATGGGAAAGTAAGTTACAAAACTGTATTAATTTAATTTAAAATTTTTAACAGACTTCAGTTGTGCAGCTCAACAGTTAAATGCCAGTCAGAGTACACATAGGTTCAGTTTTGTAAATCATACTATAAAGACGGTAAATATGCCAAAAGTACGTCATTCAGTCAATTTAAAATCAAAACTAACAAGTTACATTTCAGAATTTAAAGAAGATGGTTTATCAACTGACAATAAAATATTATTTTGTAATTTGTGTCAGTGTGCAGTATCATCTACACAAAAGTTCCTGGTGCAACAACACATTACAACTAGTAAACATCAGGCCAACAAACAACTAAATTCCAAGCAGAGACAATTGTTTTTAACACAACCAACAACATCGAATGTAAGATCTGAGTTTAACATCGACCTGTGCCGTTCTCTCATCTCTGCTGATATTCCTCTCTACAAACTAAAGAATAAGGTCTTCAGGGAATTCCTTGAAAAATATACTCAACATACAATCCCGGATGAGTCAACACTTAGGAAGACGTATGCTCCATCCACCTACGATGAGACAATACAGAAGATAAGAGATGAAATTAAAGATAGTTCAATTTGGGTTTCCATTGATGAGACTCCCGACAAAGAAGGTAGACTTGTTGGTAATGTAGTTATCGGTTTGTTAAGTGAACAATATTCTGAACGAATTCTTTTACATTGTGATGTTCTAGAAAAGTGCAATAACAAAACTATAGTTAAACTGTTCAACGAAGCTATGGGTATCCTGTGGCCAAAGGGTATTATGTACGATAATGTGTTATTCTTTATTAGCGATGCTGCCCTTATATGGTCAAAGCTGGACAAGCATTATCTGTTGTATATCCTAAATTGACTCATTTTACTTGTGTGGCGCATGCATTTCATCGTGTGGCAGAAGTGGTCAGAGACAATTTCCCTAAAGTAGATTTGTTGATTTCATCAGTGAAAAAGTATTTCTCAAAGCTCCCAGTAGAGTTAACGTGTTGAAAGAAATGTACCCTGAAATTCCATTGCCACCAAAGCCAATTTTAACTAGATGGGGTACATGGCTAGAAGCAGTTGAATATTATGCCGAACATATAGACTCTATTAACAATGTTCTCCTTGCATTGGACTCTGAAGATGCAGTCTCAATTGATACTGCGAAAACAGTTACCTGTGACATAAGTGTGAAGAATGACTTAGCTCACATTCAGCATACATTTTCATGCATCATAAAAACGCTCAAAAGTCTCCAAAATAGGCACCTTTCACTATCTGAAAGTTTTGAAATTATAAATAGTACTGTGGAACAACTGAATCGTGGTAGAGGTAAAGTTGCAGATGCAGTAAGAGCTAAAGGTGGACACTGTACTTTCAAAAAACCCTGGATATGAAGAACTACAAAAGGTTGTTGCTGTGATGAGTGGTGAATCAACAGTTGGACTTATCCCCAGCAGACATTGTGAAATTGAATTATGTACCAGTTACTTCTTGTGACGTCGAACGCTCTTTTAGTCAGTATAAATCTATCCTCAGAGACAATAGAAGAAGATTCACTTTTCAGCACTTGAAAGAAATGTTTGTAACCTATTGTTATGGTAACAGACAATAAAAATTGTGTTTTGTTGAAACTACATTGGAAGATAAGGTACGTCCATTATATTTTTGTTTAGTTTGATTAAAATGTACCAATATTTAACGTACATAGTCATTTTTTTATAATTTTAAGTCCATATTTAATTCCATATTTTGGTAAAAATCCATATTTAATTCCATATTTTGGTAAAAATAACTACATATATATTTACATATTTCATATATTTTTAGTCCATATAAATCCGTTCCCTGGTTATAAGTAATATGTATTCATGAGTAATCTTTGTGTATTTGTATCAGAAATGTATTTAATTATAATCCTAATATACTTTATGGTAAAGTAGGGTTCAATAAATCTGTATATTCAATAATAATAGTTCTATTTCCATTGAAATTTAATGCAATTAGTAAGCTTATTTAAATTTCAGCGAACACATCGCAACATTATTAAATGTCGCAAAAGGCACGAAATGCGACTGAAGTTAAGAAGATATATAATTAAATATAAAGAAGGTTCAATAAAAATATATTCTAGATTGTAGAGCATACTCCTTAAAAATTTACCAAAACTTTCAAAACACAGTTGCTTCCATTTAATTTTCTTACAGTAAAGCGGCTATTTCGAAAGGATCTCTTGGGAAAACATTCATCATTACAAGTAACTGTCGTTACATTTAAAATAAACATAAGAATATAGCTTTATTTAAAAAAAACCGTTCTACTGCTCTACACGAACTCTATACCGTTTAAGATTTCATGGTCAAAACATGAAGCCCTCTGCTACACTTTTGTTTTGTACAGTCACGGAAATAAAATTTGGAGCGCCCTTATTGTGTAAGTTTCGTTTACAAACACTGCGCATGTGCAGTAAACAAGAGCCTCTGTATATATGCTACTTGTGGACAGTCGTGCGAAATTGTTGCCTACATACAGGTGGACTCCCATCAAGACTCGCTCCAAATTTTAATTCCGTATCTGTACATTTCTAGTCTCTTTCAATTTTCTAACAAAATTATGTACTACAGGACGATTAAGAACTTTGACACCTGGAAAACTCTCTGCAAACTACTTCTGTACCTATCAAATATAGTTAGTGAGTACACGAGAAACATAAGCACTCGCTTTGTGTAGAAAACCGAGAAAAATCCATTCCAATCACATGATCACCACAAATTAAATTCTCGTTCGCAATGATTGCGAGACCCTGCAGGAAACTGAAACTCCCTTTGACAGGGACTGTGTGAATACAATTGTCTTCTCTTACTGTTACCTCAAATCTTGATCTTAGTGTACACAAAGTGAGGCGCGTAAGGGAAAATACAATAAAGCTGCGAGAGCAGGCCTAATGTTGCAAACAGTATGACAATAAAACCTTTGTAGCACCTTGTACGCATACATCTGAATAAATGTCGATGATGGTATTGGTTTATTTCTTTACTTCCTTCTTATACAGGGACATCATTTTATTTTTACTTCAATTTTTATTGTACCTGAGTTTTTGAATGTACTTCACTCCCACCCCTTCTACTAATGAAGTTCCAACTGTCCTCCAGACAGAATCAAGGCCGCATATAGTAAACAGCACTGAGTTAGTGAGTATAGTACGTTCCAGAAATATGTTCGCGTTTTCCAGTGACGAAAGAGCTTTCAATATCGAATCATATTTCCGCACAGGTACTGTCCGTTTGCCTACGTCGCATCCCTATTTCCCGCACTCGCTTCTGCTCGCCCCCCTGTAAAAGCTGGGCTGTCTTAGCTCTTTTCTGAAAACATTAATTTCTGTTAGGAATCGGACGTTTACGTAATATTATACAATGTTTAAAATAACTTAAATAAAATGGCCTCGTTAAGTAATTAACTGCCACGTGATTTTCCCCCTTTTTACGATCCTGCGGCATAACCACTTGGACGGACAGTAAATAGCATGTCTGAGTAATTTTATCTTTTCGGATCGAGCAGAAGTGAAGATTGAATTTACAGTATGTGAGGTACTCTTTTATAGAGTAGGTACAGAATTATTTCAATATGAGTAACTAGTACGAAGGACGAAACTGGTAATTGGAATTAGATGCAATAGTCTATAGTGTGATAATATGCACAAAAGAACTGAAGCCTGTATCTAAATGAACGGCCACCATTTTCAAATATATGTTTAAATATCCATATTATGATTATTTTTCAATTTAATTCATTCTCTAAATTGTACGCTAATGTGCTGGAGGCAGTATAATATGCACTGCATAATGAATACGTTCGCATGGCTAACTCAGTTCGTGAGTAAAAACACTTATTGTTAATACAGTACTGCATTTTGAATAAACAAAAACCTAATGAAAATTATCGAACTCTAAATCGCGATATTTCCTAGTATACGTAAATGGGTGAAGTACCTTTCTTCCCTCCTATACCTAGTAAAGTGATTTGTTTGTGCTTTACGCCAGTATCATCGAACTCCAGTCGTGGAAGGGGGTAGCGAACGGTGTTTCCGGTTCTCTAAAGGTATAGTCAGGTTAATATTAAAAATGTTAGTAAAAATAAAATGATGTCCCTGTACTATATGAAAAGGAAAGTAGTGTGATACTGAAAACTCCATTTTCACAGAAGTGCATGCTTTCAGTGGTTTCGGACATGCAGTTGTCTGTCTGTCAATTACAGGCCTATATACACAGATTTATTCTGATCAATTGGACGGGTTTTGTTCATATTCAACATCTAAGAGACAATTTATTCGGGAAAATTACACATAAAACAGTCTATAATATTTTAAATAAAAAGTTCATTGGCATTTATTTTAAATTATAACACAAATACTGACGATCCATTTCAAGATTCAAGAGATAATTTTCTTCGTCTTTTCCATTTCGTGGCATAGATAAAACGTTCAAATAGCTTAGACGAAAAGAAGTTTTCTCAGAAAAATTATTGCATATAAAATTATTTCTGATTTTTAGCGTAGATTCAGCCAAATTTCCCATCTCCTCCAGCCAGAAACAGCGGAAATTATCGTATTTTAAGAGGATAACCGGTCCCTCTCCGTAAACTCTTTTGTTACGCGATAAGTGAATCACTGAAGCAAGATCTAACATATTTGACCATCCATATAATTTTAAAATTGTTTCTTTACATAGAAAAGCATAATTATTCCAAACTACTGCACTATGCAAATTTGTGCAAATTAATTAGGTCTAGCCTATATATCTACTTGAATGGTGTAAATTATAAATGAAGTCACAACTCTTATTTTTGGTCTTATGAAGAATGCCGCTTGTGAGGAATCCAGAAAACGAAAATACATCTTCGTACTTAGATGCATATTAAATTATTTCTTTTATTTATTTATTTATTTATTTATTTATTTATTTATTTAATCTGACAGGATTAAGGCCATAAGGCCTTCTTTTCTATCCTACCAGAGAGGACAAATATATACAAAAAATAAATACAAACACTGATGAAAATAATACAAATTAAAATAAAGTCCTATAAAGCAGACCATTCCAACACAGACAGCGTTTGAGGGTTAGAGCGCCCGGACGCTGCCCTGTGTCTGCCCGGGGGACCCCACTCCTCTCTGTCGCTGCGGCTACGGTGGTGTACGAATGCATACGATCGTCAACTCTTCTCGTCTGTTCGATGATATTCTGCAGGCATTGCTGGATTATGCGTTCCATCAGTCATTCATTCATCCTTATGGTTTGCTATCGTTTGAGCTTAAATGTTCGGAATAAGAATGAAGAGAAGTGCGTCGACAGTCGGTTAAGGATGTAACCCCTTTCGAGAGGGCTTGTATCTTGTCTAATCTGACGACAACAATGTTCAATGTTCAATATGCCATATCAATGTACGGGCAAAAGCGTACAACATTAAGCGTCACTTTGAAGTTAAACATTCTGATACCCACGTTCATATTATCGGCGAAGAGAGGAAGGCATTAATAACGAAACTAAAGGTCAAAATGCAGTCTTCTTACAACGAGGTATATGTCATTTCAACTAATTAAGTACTCTAAGACAATATAATTGCGGATGAAGTGAATATGTTAGGAGAAAATCCAAAAAAACGATTAGTGAAAACACGGGAATTTTACTGGAAGCAAGTAAAGAGATAGGTTTGGAAGTAAATCCCGAAAAGACAAAGTATATGATTATGTCTCGTGACGAGAATATTGTACGAAATGGAAATATAAAAATTGGAAATTTATCTTTGGAAGAGGTGGAGAAGTTCAAATATCTAGGAGCAACAGTAACAAATATAAATGATACTCGGGAGGAAATTAAACACAGAATAAATATGGGAAATGCCTGTTATTATTCGGTTGAGAAGCTTTTATCATCCAGTCTGCTGTCAAAAAGTCTGAAAGTTAGAATTTATAAAACAGTTATATTACCGTTGTTCTTTATGGTTGTGAAACTTGGACTCTCACTTTGAGAGAGGAACATAGGTTAAGGGTGTTTGAGAATAAGGTGCTTAGGAAAATATCTGGGGCTAAGAGGGATGAAATTACAGGAGAATGGAGAAAGTTACACAACACAGAACTGCACGCATTGTATTCTTCACCTGACATAATTAGGAACATTAATCCAGATGTTTGAGATGGGCAGGGCATGTAACACGTATGGGCGAATCCAGAAATGTATATAGTGTGTTAGTTGGGAGGCCGGAGGGAAAAAGATCTTTAGGGAGGCCGATATGTAGATGGGAAGATAATATTAAAATGGATTTGAGGGAGGTTGGATATGATGATAGAGAATGGATTAATCTTGCTCAGGATAGGGACCAATGGCGGGCTTATGTGAGGGCGGCAATGAACCTCCGGGTTCCTTAAAAGCCAGTAAGTAAGTGAGTAAGTAAGTAAGTAAGTAAGACACTGTAATTAAATTAATGGTTAGATTATAGTAAGTTTATTTTGAACAGTTGTCAACAATGTATGGGAATTATTATAAAAACGTTTGTTAAACTGTTAAAGGATTTTCTATCCGTTTAACTGTGTAGGCCTATGTATTTTTGAATAGGGATAATGTCATTAAAAATTCATTTTTCCCTTTCTTTCGCAGCACATTGAGCCAAGTTCCGAAAGAGCTGCCCATGCAAGCTGTATTGTTGCATTAAATATCGGCAAAAGTAGCCACCTTTTACGGAAGGAATGTTTGTAAAGGAGTACATGATTTGAACTTCAGACATATTGGTTCCTTCCCTGTTGACGTTATTTGAGTCACTTAGTCTCTCTCCACAAACAATCTCTCACCGCGTGCAGGAACTTTGTGAACGTTTTTATGACGCCCTTTTCTGTAAATGTTGACCAGGCTCCAGTCAAATTCCGAAGAGAATTTATAAGGCTTCAGTATCACACAATTTTGAAAGACAGATATTACAATATTCCTCGTTGCGTTTTATAAGAACTTGGAACAAAAATAGTTTCCGCTTATCCACGCATTGACATGAAAGTTAATTGCTATGGCCATGTTTGGCTCTACATACTGTACCTTGGCGAACACATATACTCAGTCATGAACCTGAATAAGAGTAAAACTAGGTCATGTTTGTCCGATGTTGCGTTGGAAGCAGTGTTACGCATTCATTCCGCTCAAACTATTTTCCCTGATATAGCTAAGTTGGTGAAATGAGTAGAAATGTCATTTGTGTTACTAACTACAGAAAAAAAGGACAATTTTATTTTGTTGTATTATTTTGTAATGGCCAATTATTGTAATTCTTGTATTCTTTCTATGTGTCATAAAATGTGCCATCCATAGCCTATACCTCACTGGCTCACTCCATGCGTGACACGCGTGCAACCCTGTCAGTGATCAGTATTCCGTCTCTTTCCCACTCACTCACTTCACGGTGGCTGCCCACTTGGAATGGTCTGCTATAGAGGGTCAACAGGGTCAAAAGAACACTATAGAGCTCTCATCGAGCTAATATAAGAAAAAAAAGAGAAAGAGAAACAGAGATAGCAATGATGATAGTGACAACTGATGATGATGATGATGATGATAATAATAATAATAATAATAATAATAATAATAATAATAACAATAAATACATTACATTATTATTATTATCTGTGAATTTTACAACAGCATAGTTATAATATTTATTATATGTCATGGGTTAAGCCGAAGTTGCGCAACCTGACAGGTGTTCAACAACCAATTCCATGAACTACAATGTGATTCTTTAATTTAAAATTGAATTTTGATATTGTCCGACAGTCTCTGGCATGGTCAGAAAGAGAATTCTAGAGGCGAGGCATCGATATGCTGAAAGATGATGAGCAGAAGGATATTCTGTGCAGAAGAACAGAGGGAAGGTACATGTTCCGGGTTCGAGGTAGTGAAAGGTAAACAAAACGAGATGCTAGGTAAGAGGGTGTGGAGGTGTGGATGATTTTAAATAGTAATAAGAGGGAGTTGAAGAGTCTTCTTTCTATAAGTGGATTCCAAGACAACAATTCTAGTGACGGTGTTACATGATTTCTAATGTTACAAACGAAACGAACGCAGATATTGTGAACACGCTGTAGTCTGTGGGCAAGATCAGTATTTAGATTCGTGAATAGAGAATCGCAATAATCGAAGTGAGGCACCACTGAAGTTTGGATCAAGTTCTTTTTAAGGCTGAGAGGTAAAACGTTGGTTAAATGTCTGAAGGAATGAATTATGGAAAAATTTTTCCTACATATGTAGATCACTTGACTTTAAAAATTTTAATTTGAATCTAAATATACTCCTAAATTTTTACTGTCTTACTATATGTAATTATGGTATTATTTATTTTTGTATTTGATACAGTGGCTAGATCTATTTTGTTTAATGCTCGTTATTATAGCTTGTGATCTTTTATGTGTAACTTTAGAATAATAGTTGAAGACAATAGACTATAAATATTAATCTTATTGGTAACACAATAAAATTACCGAATTGTTGTGAAAAGCATGAAATGTACAATAAAAAGTAGGCTTCATCTTCGTACTCCAATAGGAAAATGAATTAATGTACAGCTCGATTCAACGTTATTGGCCCCTGTCCTTGGTTGCTTGGCTAGTGAGCGAGCTGTGTGTTGCGTCAGAAGAAAGAAATTTAATCACAAACATGCATAAGGAGGGGAAGAGGGAATAGAAAGAATGAAAATAATATCTCTGCTCGTAGCTGAGGGACACTAATGTCAAGAAAATACGTATGTCACCATGACATTGTTACTCAACAGACTTCGTGGTTAGTGACGAGACATACTGTGCTCCAACCACGAGAAAGTCTCTGCCGGATGAGATGAAGCGGGGTAATGCTGTGAATGAATGTTGATGTCATAAGATGTCATAAGGTCACACACGTGGGTACTCGTATCTCTATTGGCTCGCTCTCACAGCACAAACAATAACATTTATACACACATGTTTATACTACCCTAGTTACAAAATTAGATCACAGTTAATCTCCTGGTCTTTTAATCTCTTCATACAGGAAACAACAAATGCAGGAGAGCGCATGGTTTTTAAACAGACGTTATAACGATAATATTATCTATCTACTGCGCTCCAATAGATGACGCAATAGTAAGCACATTCCTTTCACGGTTGATCTCTTGGTTGGAGAACAGTATGGAAGAATATTGTTTTTAAAACTGAGTGTACCGCGACATGATAAGAAGGAAGTGTTTGGTGTTATGACTTTTCGGCCTGACCTGTGAGACCCAGCCCGCCAGTAGTGATGAGTAACTCGGTCTTAGTCTACTGTTCTCCAACCAGGAGATCAACCGTGAAAGGAATGTGCTTACTATTGCCTCATCTATTGGAACGAAGTAGATAATAGTAATATGCGTTACAAGAGCGGTATGTTGATGTTTTCATGTTCGAGGAAAAGATTGAAAATTTCCGAGAACATGAAAACAAACATACCGCTCGTGTATCGTACATTATTTTGTGCGAAGATCGTTTATTACATACCTGAAAGACGAATTTATAATTAGTTGCAATCAAATCTCCATGTTCGTTTCTGTTTAATGACGGAAACTTCGGAAAACCAAAATATCTTTCTTCAACATTGTTGCTATAAAATGTTTTCTGTGTTTACTATACTCCAGCAGGCCGTGATATACATCAGTCTTTTTTCCCCAGTCTATAAAGGCGAACTTAAAACAAACGGTAAGGTTATGTAATGATTTATTTTTCATTTTAATATTTTAACAATATTATTTATATATCATATTGCAATAACAACATCGGCATCTGGAATCTTGTTGATTTTTTCACGGCTTCCTTAATGTTACTTGTATCATGAATGCAATAAGTTTCGTGGAGTAGTAGACTTTACTTAATTTTTGCAAATATTTAAAAACAATAATTAACATTGCAATTTAGGTGAAATTGCAGTGGTAAGTTTCCAATTTATAATTATTACTATGTTAAACGTCTCTAAAAATAATATGTTAAAAGCCTAAAGCAGTAAAATGGAATATGGCGCTTAAGCGGTAAGAAGAGGGAAATTGTTATGTGTGTTACTTTTGGAATACTGAATGTGGTATTTCACACTTACCGCGTATTGGTTTTGTGCGGAAAGCAAGCAAATACGCACGATCTCGCACAAATAATATTACCGTTATAACGCCAGTTTAAAAACCATGCGCTCTCCTGCATATGTTATTTCCTGTATGAAGAGATTAAAAGACCAGGAGATTAACTGTGATCTAATTTTGTAACTAAGATAGTATCAATATGTCTGTATCAATGTTATGGTTTGTGCTGTGAGAGCTAGCCAATAGAGATAAGAGTACCCACGTGTGTGACCTTATGACATCAACATTCATTCACAGCATTACCTCCCTTCGTCTCATCCGGCGGAGACTTTCTCGTGGTTGGAGCACAGTATTTACTTTTTGCAAGGGCCGAAATCCCTGAATCAAGCTGTAATTTGCATTTGAAGCTAATATTGTACTTGTGTCACTCTTTGTATGTGAAATACAGGGGCGACATGTGTGCTGGAGAGGGACTGAACTCGGGGCTCCCGCATGAGCGAAATCGCCCGCTTCTGATCTGATTAACCTCCGTTAAAGCTAATACAGTGTGCATGAAACTGTAAAGCGTGCCAAGTTAGCTCTGTGGATTGGCTTGCAATTTCACGCAAAACAGATCTGCGTGAAGTTGTTATCAAGTGGAAACTTTAATGTATTCGTGCAAAGTTTTGTTTATAACGTATGACTAGTGCGACACCTTACTCTACGTGTCCTTAAAAATTAATATATTTGCATCATGTGCATCATAAAAATACTTAATTTTACAGGCACTCTAGACACAATAGTTAACTGCCTTGATAGCTCAAATATCATAGCACTAGCACTCGCTATCTAGGACCGTGGAACAGTTAAAACTTCGGTAAATGCCCTGGGGGTGTGTCCTGGGGTTCTTTCTCCCCCCCTCTTCATTCCATTAACACTATCCACAATATTGTTATTATTATTTCCGTTTCGAAAAAGGAGGCACGTATTTATGTTTGTTTGGCGTCGTATCGGCCATCCGCCATGGTAGGTATACCTCGTAGTTTGTACAAATGTTTGTAAATGATTATAGATTATAGATTATTATAGATTTATTTATTTAACCTGGTAGAGATAAGGCCATCAGGCCTTCTCTGCCCCTCTACCAGGGGATTACAACTATAACATGAACAATAAGATTACAATTAATATTCAATTTACAATTACAATTACAATAAAAATTAAAGTACGACAAGAATACCTGATTAATGAAAGCTAGACATTTTATCATAGAAGTTAAGAACAAAGAATATTTTTGTATTTACTAAATTACAAATTAAACCTACAATAACAAAATTCTATAGTGATGAAATTACCGGATATTGAGATATTTTGTGGTAGATTAAAAGAACTATTTACAAGAAACCATGTCTGAACGAGTCTCAATTACTGACCAAGTGCCTAGTAAGTTTGCGTTTGAATTGAATTTTATTTCGACAGTCCCTGATGCTAGCAGGTAACGAATTCCAGAGTCTTGGCAGGGCTATTGTGAAAGAGGATGAGTATGAGGAGGTGCGATGGGATGGTATTGTTAGTATTGTTTCATGGCGAGAGCGTGTGTTCAGATTGTGGTGGGAAGAAAGGTAAGTGAAGCGAGACGACAGGTACGAAGGAATAGAAGAGTTCAAGATTTCGAAGAGAAAGAGAAAAATGAATGTAAATTTCTTTTCTTATCTAGTTTAAGCCAACCTATTGCTTCTAGGGATGGGGTAATATGATCATATTTACGAACATTGCTTACAAAACGTACACACAAATTATGAGCACGTTGAAGTTTCATTTTGTTGTCGCTGGAAAAGTCAGTCAGTAAAATGTCAGCATAGTCAAAATGGCAGTGGCGTTGGGTTTTAGGCGACTCAAGAGTTCTACAGAGAGCAGAAGCTCCGAATCTTCAGAACGGGGCACTAGATGACTACTCTTCTTCCATCTAGAGATCGAAGTAGGCATAAACAAAACCGAAATGTATTATTTTCCGTTTGCACGTGCTAACCAGATGATATACACTACTTCAGACATTTCAACACAAGAGGAAAACACATTCATTAAACTAAGAAAACAACCTTTAATATGCTCACAGGGTTAAAAATAACGCTTACATGATTTTAATAAAGTAAATACGTATATTAACGTTTAATACTATCGTTTTTCCTCCATGTTTAAGGATTTTCCTTTCTTGTGCTTAACAAGAGACGGAGAAGGCTGGTCACCTTCAGCCATTGTACAGTTATCAGCTGTGCTGTACGAGACAGGACGTTTCGCGCTTACAACGCATGCTCGTTGTTGTAACGTACTTACTGGCTTTTAAGGAACCCGGAGGTTCATTGCCGTCCTCACATAAGCCCGCCATTGGTCCCTATCCTGAGCAAGATTAATCCATTCTCTATCATCATATCCCACCTCCCTCAAAGCCACTTTAATAATATCTTCCCATCTACGTCTCGGCCTCCCTAAAGGTCTGAATTTAATGTTCCTAATTATGTCAAGTGAAGAATACAATGCGTGCAGTTCTGTGTTGTGTAACTTTCTCCATTCTCTTCTAACTTCATCGCTCTTAGCCTCAAATACAGGGACATAATTTTATTTTTACTTCAATTTTTTTATTGTACTTGAGTTTTTGAATGTACTTCATTCCCACCCCTTCTACTAAGGAAGTTCCAACTCCACACAGAACCAAGACCGCAGATAGTAAGCAGTACTGAGTTACTGAGTATAGTACGTTCCAGAAATATGTTCGCGTTTTCCAGTGACGAAAGAGCTTTCAATATTGAATCATATTTTCGCACAGGTACTGTTCGTTTGCCTACGTCGCATCCCGATTTCCCCCACCTGCTTCTGTTCCCCTTCTGTAAAGTCTAGTAGCTGGGCTGTCTCAGCTCTTTTCTGAAAACATTAATTTCTGTTAGAAATTGGACGTCTACGTAATATTATACAACTGTTTAAAATAACTCAAATAAAAGAGCCTCGTTAAGTAATTAACTGTCACGTGATTTTCCCCCTTTCTACGACCCTGCTACATAACCACTTGGACGGACAGTAGAAAGTATGTCTGAGTAATTTTATATTTTCGGATCGGACAGAAGTGAAGATTGAACGTACGTCAGTACGTACGTAGAGTAGGTACAGAATTATTTCAACATGAGTTACTAGTACGAAGGACGAAACTGGCAATTGGAATTAGATGCAATAGTCTATAGTGCGATAATATGCACAAAAGAACTGAAGCCTGTATCGAAATGAACGGCCACCATTTTCAAAATTGTGTTTAAATATTCATATTATGATTATTTTTCAATTTAACTTCTTTCTCTATATTGTACGCTAATGTGCTGTAGACAGTATAATATACACCGCATAATGAATACGTTAGCATGGATAAGTCACTTCGTGAGTAAAAACACTTATTCTTAATACAGTACTGTTCTTTGATTAAAGAAAAACCTAATGAAAATTATCAAACTCAAAATCGCGATATTTCCTAGTTTACGTAAATGGATGAACTACTTTTCTTCCTTCCTATACCTAGTAGAGTGATTTGTGTTTTACGCCAGTATCATCGAACTCCAGTCTTGGAGGGGGAGCAAGCGGTGTTTCCGGTTCTCTAAAGGTATAGACAGGTTAATATTAAAAATGTTAGTAAAAATTAAATGATGTCCCTGTATTTTCCTAAGCACCGAGGCTTATTTGAAGTATTCGTAACAAGCTGTTTTTTTTTACGGCGATGGGATGTTAGCCCTTCGCCCAACCCCCAAGCTGGAGGACCACCCCTCATCGGCTGTCCGCGACTGCTTATTCAATATATTCACAGCTACCCTCCATATCTGGAGGCCGTCTTCTCTTTCCGCAACCTGAGGACGCGCCATGCCTTGGTGATAGGGAACCATAATACGTGGGTTATAATGTACGTTACAATAATTTATCATTAAATATCTAAGACTAATATAAGCATATTGTTTAAGTCGTAAGAAATTGTTCCTTTTAAAAATGTTTACATAAATTATTATTATTATTATTATTATTATTATTATTATTATTATTATTATTATTAGTAGTAGTAGTAGTAGTAGTAGTAGTAGTGTAGTAATAGTAGTGGTGGTATAGTAGTAGTTGTTTCACTATTATTTTTAGTATCATTTAGTGTTGTTGTCTTCTTCTAACTATTGCATTTTTATTTAAATAATTTATATGAACTGTAGAAATATTTTGCTCAGAAATTAATAAATATAATATTTTAAAATTGTAATACAAAGTTACTAAATATAATGAATTGTGTGCTTTTAATTTTGTAGCATTTTATAAATAAAACAGAAATATATATTTTAAATGCTTAAAACCACTCAACATGTGACGATACATTTATAACCCAGAGATAGTTTTAACTTGTCAACTTTCCTCTTGCGATCTTCGCCAACAAAATAATCATACACAGCTTTATGTATGGTGTCATAGTGGCGCATTATATTATGTTTTATAATTTTCTGACATATAAGGCACTGAGAATGTTCTCCAGCTGGTACAAAAAAATAACAGCTTTCCCATAACATATGAAAAGAAAATGGTTGGTGATCACGTTTCTTTCCTTTCCCTACGTCCATTATGCACTACTGATAATCACAAGTCAAAGACAAGAGAATATTGAAGAATTTCAAGGTGATGACGTAACAGCGCGCTAGCTCGAGCTTTTCCGCAGCTGATCGATCCTTCTTTCTTGGCTTGTAGACTTGACTTTCCTGACAGATGTGACAAATCATTTAAATGACCTAGGTATTTCCCTACAAGGTAAAGATCTCCTGATTATTGATTTGTTCAATAAAATTAAAGCATTTCGAATGATACTTAATTTGTGGACACAACAAATGCAAGAACGCAATTTGTCTCATTTTCCAAACGTAAGCATATTTATGTCTAATGTTACGGATTCACAATATGCTGCATTTGTGGAGTCTTTGACTAACTTAGATAAGGCATTGGAGGAACGATTCAGTGAAATGGAATCCCTCCAGTTGGATTTTCAAATATTCATGTTCCCATTTTCCGCTGATCTATCCATAGTTTCCTCCACGCTTCAAATGGAATTAATAGATCTCAAATTTGACAACTTTCTTGAGGTGAAATGCAAAATAACTGAAAATATAACTACATTCTATCATTATATCTCATCTGATCTTTTTCCACATCTGCACAGGCATGCAGCAAAAATAATGAGTATGTTTGGTACGATGTACTTAAATGAGCAGGTTTTCTCTGTTCTAAAATGTGTGAACCCAGCCATAGATCACAGCTAAACGATAAGCATTTGACATCTATGGTTCGCCTGCATTCGAGTAGATCGATTGTTCCAGATATTACTCGTCTAGTGCACAAACACACATGTAATGCCTAGCATTTTAAGTTTACGTCTGTTCCTAAAACAATGTTTCTGTTTAGAACTTCTCTTGTCAATGTAAATGCAATAAGTTGATATATATCATGGGTGTCTAAAGGCCTATAGAACCAAGAGATATTACACGTCAAGCATGCTCTGCTAAGGTCAATAACTTTCCATATAAAACAGGAAAAACGACCTTAAAGAATATGCCCTGCGGGTTGCTTACGCCAGGGGTTACCTCGTATGAGTTACAATTGGACATCTATGATTTATATTGCTTATACAGGGACATCATTTTATTTTTACTAACATTTCTGATATTAACCTGGCTATACCTTTGTATCAACGGTTGCTAACCCCTTCCACGGCTGGAGTTCGATGGCGTAATATACTGTGAATTTTATTAGTAACAACAATGTACTGTTAATCTTAACTAATATTTACAAAGCACTATTTACAAATCAGAACTACCAGTTCTCAGTTCACAGTTCTTCTATCTCAGTCACTCGAGTTCACCGTATCTCGAACCACAGACCTTCAGAGACAGTTCACTGTACTCGAACTCGGGTCCCTCCAACTGCGGTCCACTGCACTCGAACTCAGGTCCCTCCAACTGCGGTCCACTGCACTCGAACTCAGGCCTTCGGATGCTGACGCAGATGCGGACGCACACTCGAGTCGAACTCCGGCACACAAGTCTGGCTTGCTTGCTCTGGCTTACTCACTGACTTAATAACTGAAAACTGCAAACTGGAAAACTGCTGTCGTTCCTTCGCGTCCGGAATTTATAGCAACAGCGACGTAGCCTCGAAGGCTCCACGCGTCTCTAGAGATGGCACTCCAGAACAATCCCGAGCCCTCTCCTCTCCACCAGCACCAGATGCGCGCGCACTCCCGCTCCACTCTCTCGCCGCGTTGGCCCTTTTCCCCTCTCCGCCGCGCGCCATCCCAAGTGCTCCGCGCGATCTTCTCTCTTGCGGGACGCTGGTCGTGAGTTCGAATCTCACGTCGCTGTCACAATACAAACAAATCACTTTACTAGGTATAGGAGGGAAGAAAAGTAGTTCATCCATTTACGTAAACTATGAAATATCACGCTTTTGAGTTTGATAATTTTCATTAGGTTTTTGTTTAATCAGAATACAGTACAGTATTAACAACGAGTGTTTTTACTCACGAACTGAGCTGTCCATGCGGACGTATTCATTATGCAGTGTATATTATAGTGTCTATAGCACATTAGCGTACACTATAGAGAATGAAGTTAAATTGAAAAATAATCATAATATGGATATTTAAACACATTTTTTAAAATGGTGGCCGTTCATTTCGATACAGGCTTCAGTTCTAATGTGTGTAATTCCAATTACCAGTTTCGTCCTTCGTACTAGTAACTCATGTTGAAATAATTCTGTACCTACTCTGTAAAAGAGTACCTTACGTACTGTAAATTCAATCTTCACTTCTGCTCGATCCAAAAAGATAAAATTACTCAGACATGCTATCTACTGTCCTTCCAAGTGGTTATGTCGCAGGATCGTAGAAAGGAGGGAAATCACGTGACAGTTAATTACTTAACGAGGCCCTTTTAATTAAGTTATTTTAAATAGTTGTATGGGTATAATATTACGTATAGGTCCAATTCCTAACAGAAATTAATGTTCTCAGAAAAGATCTAAGACAGCCCAGCCACTAGCCTTTACAGAGAGGCGAATAGAAGCTGGTGGGGAAAACCGGAATGCGACGTAGGCAAATGGACGACAGTACCTGTGCGAAAATGATGCAATATTGAAAGCTCTTTCGTCATTGGAAAACGCGAACATATTTTTGGAACGTACTGTGGCGGTAAAGCTACTATGTCTGTATGTGCGGTCTTGGATATGTGTGGAAGACGGTTGAACTTCATTAGTAGAAGGGGTGGGAGTGAAGTACATTCAAAAACTCAGGTACAATAAAAATTGAAGTAAAAATAAAATGATGTCTCTGTATTTTGTTTGAAAGACGATCCTACGTTCTCATCTTCTTGCCCTGCTGGCTCCGCTGAGTTGTACTCGCTCCCTGCCTGCCCAGTCTGCAACCTCTCGTCCCGAGCGAGGCTTCAGGACGCTCCGTGAGCACCCCACTCCTCCTCCCCCACCGTAACGATACCAACCTTACTGTGCGCTCGCGAGTTATTTCTTCGAATCTCCCCCTTCAGCTGAGTGCTCGCCTTCAATGAGCACCGTTCGGACAGGGTTGATATACAGGGCGCACAATGGGCCAACGCAAACCTTAGTGCAAGGGCCCGTCCCGGATCCAGCCCTCAAAAAGCTAAGCCAAGCCACGTTAGTGGGTTCACTGGTTCATCCTGCCATCACAAGTACAGGGACATCACTTTATTTTTACTTGCATTTTTATTGTACCTGCGTTTCTGTAATCCACCCCTTTCAAATGACCAATGTCAGCCACACAAACTTACGGCCGCTGTTGCATTCGAAGTCTGCTAGCAGTGAAGTAAACAGTACAGAGTATAGTGTGTTTCAGAAATATGGTTGCGTTTTCTATAGAAGAAAGAGCCTATATTATTACTTTTACAGGGGCAGGTATTTATGGAGATTAACTTTATCATTTGTTATAGTTATATACGAAGTAATTTAATGAGTTTATGAACAATACAACTGAAGAACGTTAGTTCGCTGATCATCCACCATGAACCCGTATCTGCTAAGAATGTAATTTTATCATTTGTGTTTTTTAATATTGGTGTCACGGAGATTGTTGGAGATTTATTTGTACTCTTGGCAGGTATTAATGGAAATTTTGAAAAATACAATTATTTTGAAATTGGAGTATTAACTCAGTATGAATATTATTTTCCAAATAATTAATATTAAATCTTTTGATTCTGGTAATGGTGGTATGAAATAGACAATATATGTTGGATTGAGACTGTATTTAACACAATACAGGGCATTAAACATTTAAAAAAACTTTCAAATTTACACTTTAAAATTATTAGTGAAATGTTGAATCTTCTCTTTTGTTCACTAATGTAATCAGAACACCTGGACTACCATGCCTACTTCGATATTATAACAAATTCAAAAGAAAAAATTTCGAAAAAGAACTCAGAATATGAAATTCGCTATAAAACGTCACAATAATAAAACACTGCGAATGTGTTCATTTTAGTTTTTAATTGGTTATTTTTACGGCGCTTTATCAACATCTTAGGTTATTTACTCTGAATGAGATGAAGGTGATAATTGAAATGAGTTCAACACCGAAATATGCATTTGCTCAAATTGTTTTGAGGGAAAATGCGGAAAAAATTCAACCAGGTAACTTGTAATGAACGGAATCAACCATTTGGTTGCAATATGTTTAAAATTTCAGATTAGAACTCTATTTTTATTTGTCGTGATTGTTTTATCTGCATATTATTAATCAGAATGCTTAATTCGTAAAGATTTGTAAAACATTGTATAGTTATGTCGTGATTTTCCATCTCCATAAACACCTGGCCCTTTTATTTGGCACAGGATATTGTAGCATGACTGAATAACTTTATGTGTGGACTGAGCAAAGTAATATGCTGAATAAAGTAGCCATTAAATAATGAATACAACCTGAAGAGTTTTTGTAAAAAAACTGTAACAACTGCATTTTGATAAATGCCGTAAAAGTAATAAACAAACTTAAAATCGTAATTCATTTTTAAATAAATGGGTACTCTACTTTTTGTATGTTAAGCTAGTCAAAATAATTTGCTAACTAGTAAACCAAATTACTGTAATGGAAGGGGGTATAGTGCCTAAAGCCAGTTAATGTTTTGTAAAAAATAAAGTGATGTTATTTAAAACCTACAACTAGATAAAAATTTGATAACTTCATGTCATGTAATCAAAAGCAAAAGACAAAACTGAAAATTTGGGGTAATATCGTATTTCCTAACCCGCGCAAGCGTGCTAAAATGGATATCGACTGGTTACTTTTCAGGATTCATATCATATCAGTCGCTAACACTGGTTTAGAATAAAATGATTTGTTGATCATCCATTGAAGCCCGCGCTGAGAACATGAATATGGCCCTTATAGTTCTAACACAGGCCATCTAGTTGTCATGAGAGGAAAATAAATTTTCAAATCCCTATTGAGATTAGTATCAGTATCAATTTTATTTATCAATTTATCTTTTGAAGAGGTGGAAAAATTCAAATACCTGGGAGCAATAGCAACAAATATAAATGATACTCGGGAGGAAATTAAACAGAGAATAAATATGGGAAATGCCTGTTATTATTCGGTTGAGAAGCTTTTACCATCCAGTCTGTTGTCAAAAAATCTGAAAGTTAGAATTTATAAAACAGTTATATTACCGGTTGTTCTTTATGGTTATGAAACTTGGACTCTCACTTTGAGAGAGGAACATAGGTTAAGGATATTTGAGAATAAGGTGCTTAGGAAAATATTTGGGACTAAGAGGGATGAAGTTACAGGAGAATGGAGAAAGTTACACAACGCAGAACTGCATTAAATCCAGACGTAGCATGTAGCACGTATGGGCGAATCCAGAAATGCATATAGAGTGTCAGTTGGGCGACCGGAGGAAAAAAGACCTTTGGGGAGGCAGAGACCTAGATGGGAAGATAATATTAAAATGGATTTAAGGGAGGTGGGATATGATGACAGAGACTGGATTAATCTTGCTCAGGATAGGGACCAATGGCAGGCTTATGTAGGGCGGCAATGAACCTCCGGGTTCCTTAAAAGCCCGTAAGTAAATAAGTAATAATCAGGGGCGGATGCAAGGGGGGGGATTAAGGGGATATATCCCTCCCGAAATTTTGAGAAAAATACGAAACAAGAAACAAAAATAATATTAATTTTAATTCGTGAATGTACATAGGAATTAGAGAGTTTTCCACGTAAATTCTCTTTGCTAAAGTGTTAAATTCCAAGAAGTGCAGAAAGACAAACACAGCATTCTTACTTCAAGACAGAGAGTCATGAAGAGTATTTTAAGCTTTCAATTTTCCTTCTCTTCTTAGACTATTTCATTAGTCAGCTCGAGGACAGGTTTTTAAATCATAAGGGAATCCTAAAGTCCATACAAACTTTGCTGCCTAAAAATATAGTGCGAGCATCAGATGAAGATTTAGAAACTGCTGTTGAGGCTATAGTAAATCAGTGGCCCAATGATGTTGATGCATCACCAGAGTCTTTCTTCAATGAATTGAAGATGTGGAGAAGAAATTTCCTTGATCAAAAAAATCTTCACCTAATACCTATTGATTTTATATCATCTTTGAACAGGTGCAATTAAATTATTTTTCCCTGCACTCGCAAGGCGCTGAAACTTTTCTGCACGTTGCCTGTAACTACAGCAACACCAGAACGGTTGTTCTCAACATTGCAGTATTTGAAGACTTACTTGAGGAGCAGACAGATTAAATGGACTGGCCTTGATGTATATACATAAAAATGTAGAAGTAAAAGCTCATGAAGTACTGACTGAAATGTCTAAGAAGCCTCGTCGCCTTCTTCTGTGAATGTCATTCTGTCATTGTTTTTGTATTGCAGTCAACGTAAATGTTAAAATTTAAAAAAATTATGGTTTATTTAACAACCCTCGCAATTGCAGAGGTTATATCAGCGTCGCCGGTGTGCCGGAATTTTTTCCCCTCAGGACTTCTTTTACATGCCAGTAAATCGACTGATATGAGGCCTGTCGCATTTAAACACTTAAATGCCATCGAGCTGGGTTTACAACCCGCAACTTCGAGCACAGAAGGCTATACCGACTACGCTACTCAGGCCAACTTGTAAATGTTTGTGACTCGGAAACAAATTGTGAGTATACAAACTTATTTCTCATTACTCCATTTTTACTGTCTCCTCAAATCCCTCCCCGAAAAAAAATCCTGCGTCCGCCCCTGGTAATAATAATAATAATAATGTAGATTCATTTTCCGGGCTGAGAGGCCGTGGTCTATTAGTTGGTTTTATACCAGACGTTTCGTCTGCAACTGCGGCAGACATCTTCAGTGGAGTGGTATCCGAGGTCGCAAGACTCTTCTCGGCGTACCTGAGGCAACTGATCCTGTGTCTAAAAAAAATCGAAAAATCGAAGGAGAATTGGGAGGAAAATTTAAAAAGTACGCAAAACGCGTCCTTGCAAGGGGTTGGGGCTGAACAAAACTAAATATTGAGCTCCAAGCCTGTTGGCCACTAGTCTCACTCCGGGTTACGCTTCCCCTGAAGGAGCCTAGAAAATTTTGAAGGGAAGCCGAAATTGGACGTAACCTTAGGTACCACATACGCGAAGATTGATCAATTGATCACGGAACGGGGCGAGGTGGAGTTGGCTGGTGTTTGCCGTTAGATGGCAAGACGCCGTCATCTGTGTTCAATGACAAAGCATGTGAAGGCCTCGGAAGAAGCGCCGTGAAATCTAAGCTGCAATTTGAGAGGTCCCTGTCCTTTCAATTTGCGACTTATTGAGTGACCTGTGTTTAATGACTATTAATATTATCTGAAATAGGGCATACATAATTTATAATAAAGGTGGAATATATATGGGGAAGGGCATATAGGTCCGTGGCCCATTCTTATA
This sequence comes from Periplaneta americana, assembly GCA_025594305.2. Lineage (NCBI taxonomy): Eukaryota > Metazoa > Arthropoda > Insecta > Blattodea > Blattidae > Periplaneta > Periplaneta americana. Next base: position 20,048,688 of record JAJSOF020000040.1, on the reverse strand, counting down.
GGGCTCATCCCGACATTTGTCTTTGAGGAAAACCACGGAATACCTTAGGCAGGATGAGTTGTCTCATATAAGAGACTAGCCAATTTTTTTCGACACAGGATCAGTTGCCTCAGGTACGCCGAGAAGAGTCTTGCGACCTCGGCACTGAAGATGTCAGCCGCAGTTGCAGACGAAACGTCTGGTATAAAACCAACTAATAGACCACGGCCTCTCAGCCCGGAAAATGAATCTACATCTATAGACTCCGGCCGTGAAAGCCTACACTGCAAAAATAATAATAATAATAATAATAATAATAATAATAATAATAATAATAATAATCATGTAAGTTAGAAAAGGAAACTCCAAAATCAATTTCTCTGATTAGAAATTCTTTTGGTAATATTTAGAGCAATTCGCCGAAGTTTTTGCCATCGAAGTGGTTGTATACGTACCTTTCCCACAAAAGACATTGTAGTCCGTGGGCAGTCAGTTCCGCGGTGATGTAACCGTCTCAACCGCAAAGCACCGGCGTTACGTAGGCTATTGACTGTGTTGTTTGTGGCTTGTTATTTATAATGTGAGGAAGTTCATGGTCGTCGCGAGCCTTATTTGGTTCTTTGAGGGTTGTGCATGATGTCGTGATGGCGGGGTGAATACAGCCTGCAGGAGCACGCCCCTTGTAATTATACTCGCCATAGCGGACATTTTTGGCGCTCTGACGTCATTATTGTTATTGTTGTATTTGCAATTCGGACGGATAGCAAAATGGCACGGATCTGAAACACGTTATGAGTACTGCGTTGTGAGAAAGATCCAAGCTCAATGTCAGAGTCGATTACACTACCACCACCACTATAAGCAGAAGTCATCGTATTTGTTTGTAATAAGTTCTCTACCCCTAATGTGTCCTAATGAGATACATCTCTTTCGGGCTTTTCACTGTGAATTCTTGCAATTCCTCGAACTGATAAGCCGCGTCTGTGGCCGAACGATATTGAGTTAGTCTTCAATTCAGACGTCCCAGCTTCGATCCCCAGCCAGGTCATGATAAAAACTTGTGGTGGACAAAGCAGACGTTGCAGAGTTTTTTTCTCGAGGTACTTCCGTTTCCCTTATCCCACCAACATTCTTCACATTCCCCTCATTTCATCTATGATCTGCAATAGTTAAAAATAAACTGGAGTGAAGTCTTAGGAGTAGTGCCGGTTTCCGATGCCAATATAGGAAGAGTTTGGGGCTACTGATTTGTGGATGGTTCTATTAGCGCCGAGGCAGAATGGTCCACTTGTCAGCATCGTATTCACGAATCCCAACCAGGTCACCTGTCAGATTTGGGAAATCATCACATAGGCCTATACAGGACCAAGCCTAAGTGCAAGGACCATTTCCGGGTTCAGTCCTTTAAAAGTCAAGTCAGGTCAAGTTCTTGAAAGGTAGACTGATCTCGGAATGAGATAAGTGGGCTGTACGTTTGGAGTTTACACAAATTCTACCACCATGAGGATGCAATAAGTACGTGTTATAATTTGTCAAACTTCGTCATTCGTTCATACATCATTCTACGGAAATCTTAATATATACAGAGTGATTGACGAGGATTTACCGTCACTTACGGAACTTATTTCCGAAGACATTCTGAACAAAAAGTCATATAAACTTTTGTCCTAATCTCAATATTTTCAAAGTTATATTAATTTGAAGTTGTTAGTAAAATACCTTTTTTCTTTAGATTTAAGGGTAAAAAAAATTACAAATAGAGAATGAACTATTCAGAAGTGTCATTCCTTTAATTGACTAGCGTTCTGAAGCTAAATATGTGTTATTTGTTTTGCAAAGATTTTATTTTTCAATTTTTAACTAAAAATGACAATATTCTTACGCACTTACAACTTCAAATTAGTGTAATTCTGAAAAATTTGAGATTAGGACATGTTTATATAACATTTTGCTTAGAATGTCTTCGGAAATAAGCTCCGTAAGGGACGGTAAATCCTGGTCAGTCACTCTATATAGAGAAAAAAAGAAGCGTGTTATATTATATACTTCGTCCTTCAGGGAATTTTAGGGGAAGTTTGTTTAAATTAAATTAATTTCAAATAGAATATAATGCATTCCATTTGCCAAATGACTTTTGTGTCACACAGTATTTCTTTGGAGTCTTGTGCAATACCTGGACATTTCGGGTGCTATTCATAGACATTTCGCAGCACGCGCTACGAGCGTACTAAGCTAGCCCCGGCTATCCACTGGTTAAGGCTGGTTCACAATAAACCGGAAACGAGAATCGGAACGAAAACAAAAACGGTAAAATTGTTAAAATGTATACATTTAAATGAGCATTCACAATTAACGAAAAGCTTGCCGGAGCCGAGATCGGGAATGGAGAGTTGGCCAAGTTTCAATTTTGGCGTTCACGTTTCCGATCACAGCCCACTAGATTCATTCTATTGCCATCTAAAAGCTATTTTGTCGTCGTATATTTTATAGCAAGAAGACCGTGACATAACCTATGCATTATTTTGTTCTGTGCTGTGCATCATGGAGCAAGTTTTATTTGATGAGATTCTAATATTGAGTGTTGAGGAAAATCCTCACGTTTACGATAAGCGGCGCGCCTCGTATAAAGATGAGAAAATGAAGGAGAATACGTGGCTTTCAATAGCTGCATCTTTGAACACCGATCGGAAGCGAATCATATTTTATTACTGTATTGGTTGTATTACACACTACATATTCACGCTTCAATTCAATAACTACTGTTGTGTTCATTATTTGTTCATTACAAATGTTTCTTCTCTAATTATTTTATGTTATGGTAGACTTAAAATAGGTTGTGATAAGAAAGATGCGCATATTTATAACCGTATCTAATGAAATGTTTCAGTTGAAATTTGAGTTGGTTAACCTGTGTTTATGTTGGCTGCCTTGTACTCATGAAGAACGCCATTGGTCAATTATACACAAATAACATCAGAATGGGTAATATCGACTTTACATATCGTTATTGACATACATATCGATATGCATAGTCGTCTACGTTCTCGGTTTATTGTGAATCAAAAATGTTCATATTCACGTCCTCTGCTTCTCGTTTTCATTCTGGTTCTCGTTCCCGGTTTATTGTGAACCAGCCTTTACTAGTACAGAATTCAGATCATATCCTATCGCTAACACTGATTTATGAATACGAAAAACGCTGATAATCCACCGAAAGCCCGCGCTAAAAATGTCTATGAATACGGCCCTTCGATACTTAACATAATTTTAGACTGGCACATAGGCTTAGTTCAAGTGTCAAGACGTGAGTTTAGCATCAGAGACAACGGAGAGAAGTACATACCGCCAACGCAAAAATATATTCATGCCCAAGGCGGGATTCGAAACCATGAACTGAGTTACCAGGTACTATGAACGTACATCGCAGCTGGCGTAATAAAATACGTGATTCCCTTCCCTTCCTTCTCAAGATATCCTCAATTTGTCTTTGTTTCTTTCTCAAGCATAACTTTTTTATGAAACAAGTTAATTACTCGTATATCAAATTACATTAGGAGGAGTTTAATACAACGAAATGAGTAATCAAACGATATCATTTTAAAAGTGTTTCTTGTTGATTACGGGACATTTGCATTCCAGAACATCTCCATTACTTTAAATCTGTATGAATTAGGAAAAAAGAGAAAAGAATCGCTTGTGCAGCAGATCTGCGGAGTGGATCTGCTTGGTGTGAGGTCTTTTAAACATGGTCGGTCTCGTCAAGAATGTGGCACAATGAAACCTCAATAATTCAGCCAACACTTACCTGAATCTAAGAATGCAACAAAATTTCATGAGTTCGAAAACTTTCAAAGAACGCATAAGTAAGTTGATTAATTCAATTTGACGCTTAGACCTATCATTCTTGGTTAAACGAAATGTATAAGACGTATCGTGAATCTGCAAAAAAAAATAGATTCCCATATTTTCACGGAAATGGAAGTACTGGGTGTTCATTTCAAAGTGTGTCATGACGTCACTGTTCTGAAGCGATTTGAAGTGAGTTTCAGCTTTTATGTCAGAGAAGTTCTATTATTCAAGGCGTTCAATCTGAAAGAACGCGGTATAATGAATGTCGTAGCAACAGATGGCGGTCTGTAAATTAACCTCTTTCGAACTGTGTTTTTGACGCAGGATATTTGTTATCATCGATTGCGACGGCTATTTCAAATTCTTGGTTAAATGTCAACAAATATATAAGATGTATCAGTGAATACGTGTTTCCAAACAGTTCACAAAAAGTATCGGTAAGTAATCTTCAGAATTAGGCAACTTCTCTCGCATTTAGGTAATACGCTCTGCGGAAGTGTAGGAAGATTGAATTCTCTAGGCTCATCGGATAGCCACATGACGACATACAGCGAGCCATGACACATTTTGAACTGAACACCCAGTAGTATTTAGCTTTCCTAACAAATAAAATGTGAGTTTTGACATAAAATTTGTCTACCCGTCTGTTTGTTTGTCAGTATTCTGAAGTACCGAGACATGTCAGTCTTCACCAAGTACCTGTTTTACTTAAAGTGCACAACATAATTCTAAAAACAATATATTTTGAAGGGTAACCCAAATTTATACGATTTCTTCCAATATTTTTGACGTGTGCATATGGGACGTTCCATGTGAAATCGGACAGCAAAAAACCTTACAACTGTGAAATTGTTTGAAAAAAATATGTATATATGTATAGATGGGTAGGAGATACTTTGTTGTGAAGTCTATTCTCGTTCAAGTCCATTAGTTTTCTTGTTTTAATGCGTTAAATTTATCATAATTCCGTAAAAATCTCCAGTTTCAAAGGGGATAAACTTGAAACGACTTATGATAGATATTCCAACAAAAGTTCATATTATAGCTGACTATAGCTCATAACCAGAGATCGGAAGTTTAGGCATTATGAATCATTAAAATAGGGAGGCAGAAAGGCATCATAAATAGCTAAAATAGGCAGGCAAAAGGCATTATAAATAGCTAAAATACGCAATAAAAGGCAATTACAACCTTGCACTTTCCACAAAGCAAGAAAATCTTTACATAAGTCCAATGCAAATTGAGATTTTCGGCTCGATGTTGCAATTACTGTTGGAAGAAAAATCTTCTTCCCAATAGCCTTGGAAAGTGCATTTTTGTGTTTGGTGTACTGATATGTTGCGATATGAAATATTTAGCTAGCTACAGCAACGTCGCAATGAAAACTGAAAGAAAAATAACCGTTAAAAATACGTTAGACCCGCACTCATTGTTGCCTTGTCAAATAAACACAAGCGATAATTAAAACGCTTACTGTTATACATTTTTGCACGGCAGCACGCACTGTTGCAAAGAGAATATGAACTGACTGAAAGACAATAATATACATTCGGTGAAGTCACTTTCATTGTTCAAATATACCTGTAGGCAATTTTTAATAATAAAGTAATAAATAACAGATAAATAATCAAATAAAGGCAAAAAAGCATTTATTTTGTAAATTAGGCATTTATATTTAAAAAAGGCAGAAAAAGGTAACATAAAACTGCGACGTTTCAATCACAAAGGTATTTCGTACAGATTTACTTTCAAAATGAAGATAGGTTTAACACATTTAAAAAGGCATTCTGCCAAAGTTTCGGTCTATGCTCATAACTATGCATACACCATATTTTATATGAGTATTAATATTTAACAGGGATATAAATAGGGCTTATATATAGAGATGGCAGATATTTCACATACCGACATTTTGTCACAGGTATTTTTTTGTCACAGATAAACCTGTGGCTGATGACGCGAAATATCTGTGACAAAATATCGCTATCGAAATCTGCTCCGTATTCAGTACTCCGTCACCGTTGCAACGTCTGTGACTGATATTTTCTCCTCTACGTCGTGGGTTTGCGCATGCGCATGATACAATAACAGTAATCTGGCGGTGGTATTTGATTATTTTTTCGTGATATTTTGTTCAATATTTTTTTTTTCAAAGTGATGATGTGTTGCAAAGTTATTAGCGGCATTATAATATAATCATAAATATGACATTTTGTTTTCATATTTTAGTCTGTATATATGTTTTATAAATATTTTATGTATTCCCCCGAGATCTTCACATTTTCATATTAAGCTTACTGTCAATTTATATTAATGTGTAAGTATTTTCCACTTAATTAAAACCGAACGAGACAAAACTGACTAATATGATGGGCAACTTATTTCGCTAAACTAACCTAGGTAGTGTCCTTCGTATTCCCCTTATACACCTTGCATATACGAATCTGTGACAGGTCAGGTTTGGTTGGTTTAAGCTTTTATTATGCCTAGACATATGCGATCAACGACTAAACTAGCGTTGAGGTAGTTCCCTTCGCATATACACCTTGCATATACGAATCTGTGACAGGTTAGGTTTGGTTAGTTTAGGCTTTGTTATGCCTTGGATATACGATCAACTGCATCTCCACAAAAAATCAAATTCAACGATTTTCACTTCCGAAATCACCTAAACTACCTCAGCGCTAGTTTAACTCGAGGAACTCTCTCTCCACAAAAAAAATCCTTATAAATGCAACGATTTTCACATCCGAATTCGCCGAAACTACTTCAGCGCTAGTTTCACCATCTTATTATAAATTATATAATGATTACACGATTTAAATAATAATAATAATAATAATAATAAATAATAATAATAATAATAATAATAATAATAATAATAATAATACCACTGGTTACCAATACTTTATCTTGTGTAAAATCCTGTCTGAACAACAGTTTTGTTTTGTAATTATTTTCCATTGTTTTTCCGAATACTGATGTTTCGTTAATTTTTATTCTGACTCAATATTATAATATTAATGCACGACTTAAAATAATTATTTATCCATTACATTATATACAATAGAAAGGATCAATTTTTAAAACGATTAGGAAAATCACATAACCTCAATTTCTCCATACCCAACTACATTAAAAAATTATCAACTGATTCCATAACTAAAATCAACTACGATATAACCTCTTGGTATATGAGGTTAACTTTTTACATGTTTCTGTTGAGTTAGCTTAGTATTTATTTGCTAATGGTACATGTACATAACTTATTTGTTGCATTTTCCCATATACACCACTGATATGTGGCGTGTATAGAGAATTCGTATTCACATTGCACTGCTCGTCAATATTTCCTGTTAATTTTTATCGGTGTGACAAAATATCGGTGTAATTCATGCATATTGTACTTACTTATCGATATAAAATATCGGTGTGACAAAATCACAGATAAAAGTCACAGATATTTAATTGTCACAGTCACAGTTGTCACAGATACTTAGAAATATCGTTTAAGCTCAACTCTACTTATATATATCGACATTTGAAAACAGTTACATAAGAATATCAATTGGTTCCTCTCTCTCTCCGAAGAAATTATACAAATTTTAATTTCCGTGTTGCATACAGAAGTGCTCATGTAAAAAAAAAAAAAATTCGTTAAATTATTTTATCTACGTCCAAGTTCCGAGTCGGGTGACGGTGCGCGCTTGTTTCGCTCTGTACGCGTGACGTAGGCAAATATGTTCCTGCACTGCTAACAGAACGGTAGATGAGTTTGTCCTTGTGAAATCGAAGGGAAAATTAGGAAAATTTACTTAAAAATTTGTAATTGTCATTTTATTTGTTATACAAGTAGAATAGAGAGAGAAATTAATGTTTTTTTTTTTTTTTTTTTCGAAATATGACATCCCTAGGTATAATAGTTTTCTTACAAAAATTCGTCAAATGTATCGCATATGACGAATATTACGTTCTTTATGCAGCCATAACTGCCAAACGTTTTAAAATTGAAATTTCAGTTTTTTATGAGTTGTTTTTCCAAACTATTTTCTTAAAATTATTATAAGTTCGCTAGAATACTGAATTTACAGGATATTTCAGAAGATTTCCCTTAATGACTCTTAAAATTTCAAATTAATAGCGTTAAAAGTCGATGAAATACAGAGAAAAAAGTGGGCTATTGTACTTTATAGGAGATTTACAATATCTTGTTACATATTAAGAGTGATAACAGCGCACTTCCAGACGAAAAGCATTGGGAGAATAAGTTACACTTCCCTTTAAATTGTGGCTCGTTTAATCAAAAATAAAATTGATGGTTGCCATGTTTTCCCATCTTGGAAATAGCACGGGAGCATTCATCGAAATAATTGCCAATTCGAAATAAAACAATCTATTGTGCAATGTACCACAAAAAGCACACTATTCTCAAGTTGATAACGGTTACACGTGTTCTATGTGCTGCGATTGTTGTGTACGAAACAAAGTAAATTATGTCCGAAAAACTTCCGAAACATGATGTAGGGTAAAGGTTGGTAATATTGTGATAGAGTAATATTGTGATATTTATTTTTGAGAATTTATTACAATTTTATTGAGCGAGAGAAGACCGGTTTTGTACATAAACGTGTCCGCGAACATTCCCTTAATACGTTGACGCAAAAACCTATCTTCCTCTCGCTAAGTTAAATTGAAATAAATTCTGAAAAAGAACTAGTCTGTCACAAAATTACCAACCTTTACCCTATGTACCAATCTACAGTATGTCTTTACCTTTTGCAGCGATCATACATGCATATACAGGGACGTCATTTTATTTTTACTTCAATTTTTATTGTACCTAAGTTTTTGAATGTACTTCACTCCCACCCGTTCTACTAATGAAGTTCAACCGTCCTCCACACAGATCCAAGATCGCATATACAGTCATAGTAGCCTTACGGTCATAGTAAACAGTACGTTCCAAAAATATGTTCGCGTTATCCAGTGACGAAAGAGCTTTCAATATTGCATCATTTTCGCACAGGTACTGTCGTCCATTTGCCTACATCGCATCCCGGTTTCCCCCACCTGCTTCTATTCACCTCTCTGTAAAGGCTAGTGACTAGACTGTCTTAGCTCTTTTCTGAAAGTATTAATTTCTGTTAGGAATTGGACGTCTACGTAATATTATACCCATACAACTGTTTAAAATAAATTAAATAAAAGGGCTTCATTAAGTAATTAACTGTCACGTGATTTCTCCCCTTTCTACGACCCCGCGACATAACCACTTGGACGGAGAGTAGATAGCGTGTCTGAGTAATTTTATCTTTTCGGATTGGGCAGAAGTGAAGATTGAATTTACAGTACGTAAGGTACTCTTTTACAGAGGAGGTACAGAATTATTTCAACATGAGTTACTAGTACGAAGGACGAAACTGGTAATTGGAATTACACACATTAGAACTGAAGTCTGTATCGAAATGAACGGCCACCATTTTCAAAAATGTGTTTAAATATCCATATTATGATTATTTTTCAATTTAACTTCATTCTCTATATTGTACGCTAATGTGCTGTAGATAGTATAATATACACTGCATAATGAATACGTCTGCATGGACAGCTCAGTTCATGAGTAAAAACACTTATTGTTAATACTGTACCGTATTTTGATTAAACAAAAACCGGTAATGAAAATTATCAAACTCAAAATCGCGATATTTCCTGGCTCACGTAAATGGATGAACTACTTTTCTTCCCTCCTATACCTAGTAAAGTGATTTGTTTGTATTTTACGTCAGTATCATCGAACTCCAGTCGTGGAACGGGGTAGCAAACGGTGTTTCCGGTTCTGAACCGTTGATCCAAAGGTATAGCCAGGTTAATATTAGAAATGTTACTTAGTGGCTTTTAAGGAACCCGGAGGTTCATTGCCGCCATCACATAAGCCCGCCATTGGTCCCTATTCTGAGCAAGATTAATCCAGTCTCTATCATCATATCCCACCTCCCTCGAATCTATTTTAATATTATCTTCCCTTCTACGTCTCGGCCTCCCTAAAGGTCTTTTTCCCTCCGGCCTCCCAACTAACACTCTATATGCATTTCTGAATTCGCCCATACGTGCTACATGCCCTGCCCATCTCAAACGTCTGGATTTTATGTTCCTAATTATGTCAGGTGAAGAATACAATGCGTGCAGTTCTGTGTTGTGTAACTTTCTCCATTCTCCTGTAACTTCATCTCTCTTAGCCCCAAATATTTTCCTAAGCACCTTATTCTCAAACACCCTCAATCTCTGTTCCTCTCTCAAAGTGAGAGTCCAAGTTTCACAACCATAAAGAACAACCGGTAATGTAGGCCTAACTGTTTTATCAATTCTAACTTTCAGATTTTTTGACAGCAGACTGGATGATAAAAGCTTCTCAACCGAATAATAACAGGCATTTCCCATATTTATTCTGTGTTTAATTTCCTCCCGAGTATCATTTATATTTGTTACTCTTGCTCCAAGGTATTTGAACTTCTCCACCTCTTCTAAAGATAAATTTCCAATTTTTATATTTCCATTTCGTACAATATTCCCGTCACGAGAGAGACATAATCATATAGAAATGTTAGTCAAAATAAAATGATGTCCCTGTATTAATAAAATATACGTGACAGGCTTCAAGGTGAAATCAAAAAGAGTATGACGGAAGACTGACCACATGCCTCTTTTGTATGAGGTTGATATTATTAAAGGAGTGAAAAAAAAACAAATCCTGATATTATGCCAAGAAAAAAGTGAATAAAAATAAAAAGAATAAAATTGTATTTTATTTTAGCAAGAAAGATATTATGATGAATTACACGTAAATCCGAAGTTCGTAAAAGTATTTCTGAACATCCTGTATATTTCAAATCTGTGCCTTAATCATTATTGTTACCAGGAGATTAATATGCAAAATCCAGTCTCAGAGATTTAGCACAAGACTCCACTTACTTCATCAATGATTGGTCTCTGGAGACTGTCTGTAGGCCACCAGATTATTCGTACATAGGCCTACATGTACCTATCTACCATAACAAACTTCAGGCACGTCTCAACGAGAAACCCTTAATCACAGGAGGCATAAACCCAATCCATCAAAGTGCCCAAGTTGGCAGCATGCAAAATGTGATTTTGCTGATATGATCGAAGGGTTGACTGCATTCTGAAGCAGATTATATCGCCGTGTATGAATAAAGCATGCGTGACGGGCTTCCAAGTTGAAATCAAACAGAGTTTGGAATTTGTCCACGTCAATCTCCCCTTTCTAATTCGCTCACACATTTTCTGTCCATTTCGCTCCCCACCCCCGCACTTAGCTGTATCCCTCGAGAGATCGGCGGGACGAGAGTGGCGTTACCATGGCTACGCATCCGTCCGTCTCTCTCGCAATACGGAATCAATATTGCTGGAGCCGGCGAGCAACCTTCCCTACCTGCTGCCACTGTTACTTCATCCAGCTAGCAAATTCCATTCCCTTTTAACTCTTCCTCATTTGCTCTGTTTTGCCTGCGCGAGTTCGTTTGTTCTCAACTTGGGACGAATCCTGTCTCGTGCAATGAGCCCTTGTGTTTCTACTCGTGGGTGGTATTTTTACAGGGACATCATTTTATTTTTACTAACATTTTTAATATTAACCTGGCTATATCTTTAGAGAACCGGAAACACAGTTTGCTACCCCCTTCCACGACTGTAGTTCGATGATACTGGCGTAAAACACAAACAAACCACTACGCTACCACTTAATGTAAAGATCAGTCGTGTCGCCGTCCTCTTGGATTTCAAGGCGTTCTTCCATTTTTTTATTTTTCCTGCTCTCCATAACGGCCACACGACCGACCTGTTCGTAGCATCTTCAAATCTTCTTGAAAACTGTATCTGCAATGACAGAAGAGTTTTGCTGTTTCCTTGGTTCACACACGCCTCTTTCAACACAGTGATTCTAGACACATCGTGGAGGCTTTTTGCTATATTCTGTTCTATGTTTTTAAGTGATATTACAGTTGTAACTTTGGTTTTTAACGTCATATACCAAGTGTTCACTTTTTATAACATGTTCCATTCGACCTACACGACCTGAAGATGCCAATCAAAATTGGCGAAAACGTTTGTTTTTAAATCTGTGTAAATGTTATTATAACATGTTTTATTGTGTTTATGTTAAGTATTGACTGAATAGAACTCATTTTTCAATTAACATTGAACTTAACGGAACCAATATGCCTTTGAAATTACAAACAAACCACTTTACTAGGTATAGGAGGGAAGAAAAGTAGTTAATCTATTTACGTAAACTAGGAAATATCACGATTTTGAGTTTGATAATTTTCATTAGGTTTTTGTTTAATAAAAATACAGTACAGTATTAACAATAAGTGTTTTTACTCACGAACTGAGTTATCCATGCGAACGTATTCATTATGTAGTGTATATTATACTGTCTACAGCATATTAGCGTATAATGTTAAATGTTATGTTTTATTTAACGACGCTCGCAACTCCAGAGGTTATATCAGCGTCGCCGGATGTGCCGGAATTTTGTCCCGCAGGAGTTCTTTTACATGGCAGTAAATCTACTGACATGAGCCTGTCGCATTTAAGCACACTTAAACGCCATCGACCTGGCCCGGGATCGAACCCGCAATCTTGGGCATAGAAGGCCAGCGCTATACCAACTCGCCAACCAGGTCGACTTAGCGTACAATATAGACAATGAAGTTAAATTGAAAAATAATCATAATATGGATATTTAAACACATTTTTGAAAATGGTGGCCGTTCATTTCGATACAGGCTTCAGTTCTTTTGTCCATATTATCGCACTATAGACTACTGTGCATTAATTCCAATTACCAGTTTCGACCTTCGTACTAGTAACTCATGTTGAAATAATTCTGTAGGCCTCTACTCTATAAAAGAGTATTTTACGTACTGTAAATTCAATCTTCACTTCTGCCCGATCCGCACAGATAAAATTACTCAGACATGCTATCTACTGTCCGTCCAAGTGGTTATGCCGCAGGATCGTAGAAAGGGGGGGAAATCACGTGACAGTTAATTACTTAACGAGACACTTTTATTTAAGTTATTTTAAACAGTTGTATAATATTACGTAAACGTCCAATTCCTAACAGAAATTAATGTTTTCAGAAAATAGCTAGGACGGCCCAGCTTTTACAGAGGGGCGAGGAGAAGCAGGTGGAGGAAATCGGGATGCGACGTATGCAAACGGACAGTACCTGTGCGAAAATATGATTCAATATTGAAAGCTCTTTCGTCACTGGAAAATGCGAACACATTTCTGGAACGTACTATACTCTCTAACTCAGTACTGTTTACTATATGCGGCCTTGATTCTGTGAGGAGGACAATTGGAACTTCATTAGTAGAAGGGGTAGGAGTGAAGTACATTAAAAAACTCAGGTACAATAAAAATTGAAGTAAAAATAAAAAGATGTCCCTGTATTATAGCGGTGAAGAAAGAACAGTGTTAACTCATGAACCAGTCTCCAAAAAATTGGGACTAATTTTTGGTAGTAGAGGTATATAAAAAAATACATGATATAGGTATGTTAAAAACTTTTGGTATTCACCAAACTGTAGATAAGTCATCATTGGCATCATGGAAGCCTTGAGCAAATTGAATTATCACCTCTATTTTAAATCGTATTACTTCAATTTAATATGCATTTTCTTTGTTTGATACTCTGTATTATATATAATAATTATTTTAATAGTATGATGTTTATTTGGTTAATATTTTATGGGCATTATTCAAAATTTTCAGTTTTAATGGAAGTTTGCTATAATTTCTTGAAATTTTGTCATTTGCTACAGGGTGTAACAGGATCTCACCGACAAACTTTGAGGAAATCACAGGTCACACAGATTGAATAATTTTTGTCAACGAACATGTGCTCGATGATACCCCCTTCATGAGTTATGTTTTCTTTTAAAGAGCATATTCCTCATCGCTATAAACTTTAAGTCTTTATCGCCTCTGCTATTATCGCCGCGGCCTCATGCTTAACATGTCGGCATCATACAATAACGTGCGGTGTGCTTTTAAAACATAATTTTGCCGACAGATTGTTGCTCTGTAGGTTTCACTCTACTTCCTCGATAAGAATAAGCACTAGTTTTTTATTATTATTATTATTATTATTATTATTACTATTATTATTATTATTATTATTATTATTATTATTATTATTATTATTATTATTATTATTATTATTATTATTATTTTATACAAGTATGTTAACATTCATAACAATAACTCTTTAATAATAATTTTTAATCTACCATGTTCGCCCTCAGCACAAGACATTGTAACCTCGGTTTTAGTCCATGATGAGATTAGACAATAGGTGTCATTTAATAAAAGCAGCTTATTGGTTGCAATATTGAAATCTGATTGGAGCGGCGATGAAAACAATAATGCAATTAAATTTCAAAGACCTGCCGAATGTTATGCTCGAGGCCGCTCAAAGACCTGACGAATGTTAACCATGAGAGCGCGGCGATAATACACTTCTGTACCTAGTTTGTTATTGGTCTGTGTGGTGCATCTTCAGTCCGTCTTATCATTCAACAAATCCAACACAATCCTGCCATGTTTGACAGAGATGGATGATGAATGCTGGGAAAGTGTCAAAAACGTAATTTTATTGTAATTTTTAGTAGGTTATTTTACGACGCTTTATCAACATCTCAGGTTAATTAGCGTCTGAATGAGGTGAAGGTGATAATGGCAGTGAAATGAGTCCGGATCCAGCACCGAGAAGTTACCCAGCATTTGCTCATATTGGGTTGAGGGAAAACCCCGGTAAAACCTCAACCAGATAACTTGCCTGATCGGGAATCGAATCCGGACCACCTGGTTTCGCGGCCAGATGCGCTAACTCTTACTCCACGAGGTATTGTAGAGGGTATGTAATTATAATAGATTTTGAAAATTGTCATAATATGCTCGGAAAGTTAAAAATCATTTCTTCCGACAGTTGACTAAACAACAACAGCTCCTTAAGGACGTATCACCGTTATCGAACATAGGCTATGTTCATTAACAAAAATATGAGCCTCTCTGTGTGACCTATCATTCCTCAAAGTTTGTCGGTTAGAGCCTGTTACACCCTGTAAATGTATTTCGAAACTCAGAGATTTCTGTTTTCCTTTTCTTCTTTAATTAGAATTCAGGATCCTTGTGATCTGCCAATGTTATTCGTCTGTTTTCGTACGTAAAAATATGCATGAAACTAGTTCTCATTCATTCAGTAACGGTTAAACGTTTCTATTCTGGTACAATAAAATTATTATTTATTTGAAAACTTTGTTCTGGTTTTCTTTAAATTTAATATATTGGCGAATCACTGAAACAAATGTACCATCACCACCACCACCATAATGAGAAATGGCTTGTAGTGTGGAATACGAATTGACAAGCCCAGAAGCACATAGGCCACTGATATTGGCCCATTGTACTACCTCTAAATTTCCACGTTGGGCAGGAAATGGCAGATATATAATGCATAACATAGTCTACCTACATACCTATATAAAATACATACATACATACCTATTGTAGTCCACTGCTGTGGAGTAAAGATTAGCATGCCTGGCCATGAAACAAGCGAGCCCGGGTTCAAATCCTGATTGGGGCAAGTTACCTGAGATACATACAATACATAGACCTACATACAGGACCCTTAATATATATGGCTCCCGTAGCACGGGATCTGGCTACCGGGCGATAGTTCGAGCATCAGCCGGTAAAATGCCGCCTACAACGGCGGAAGCAGATATGGATCATGAAACCTACCTTACAGTCGAGATTAGATATTGAAAGGGTATCCCTTCAACCCGTATAAAGCTTGATATTGCAAGAATATGTTGTCACTGAATCGTCTAAGGTCTTCAACTGAAAATCTTATTTCATGCTCAATATTAGCCTGGAGTTCCTCTGATTTGTGAAGATTCATGCGGAAAGTTTTGTCTTTCCTCCGTTTAAACTGTTCATGTTTTTCTTTGTAAAAGTTACTTTAAAATAGTTTTGCTCATTTTGCTCGAAGAGAGTTTAATGAAGTTTACCATAATCCAGTGTCCCCTTCAAGAATTGCTATAGTGATTAAATTTGAACCCACAGGTTCAGTGTTAGACAAAAACATTCCCGAACACCAACAAGTTTAATGGAAGAAAGTTAAAGTGTTTTGCAAGTTAGATCTGTGTTTCTCAACCGCCGGACCCTGGCATCAATTATAACGAGCCGCGAATATTCTCCTGGAATTTGTCATGTTATTTTTCTAAAATTTTTCGCGAATTAATATTTCATAGTGGAAATATTCTTACGAGAATAATTCTCGTGATTGTGACGAAAGGCGCAGATCCAATGGTCTCTGACTTCTAAAATCTAACTAAATTACATCTGTGTAACAAATGTTATTATCCAAGCCACTTATTTCTGAATGATCGGGAATTCTTCAGGCATTCCGAAAAGGTAATACCGCTGTTTATGATAGAACATAAAAATTTCCTGCAAACCGACTGCAACAAAACATATGGATTGTGATCCCTTTTTTGAACAGAAAGAGACAGTCTTTTCCCATGAAGAAACTTTTCAACTTCTTGAATTATCATCAGATAAAGGACTGGAAAATACTTTTAAATGTAAGAGTAATTCGAAATTCTGGCTAGGAATTGAAAAATGAATATCCAAATTTACATGAAATAACAATCAGATTTTCCTCCACGTATCTTTGTGAAACCGCATTTTCTGACATGACCGTGCTTAAAACCGAACAGAATAGCCACCTGGAACTTTCTGAATGCCTCCGTTTGGCTATCACTTCAATAAATTATCCCGGAATCAACAAGCTAACAGAGAGAAAATAGCAACAAAAGACTCATGTCACGCCATTTCCATAGTGTACTAATACCTTTAAGTCTTAAGATTGTGCAATACGTAATTATTAATACTTAAGTTAGTTAAATGTATGAACTTTAAAAAAACTGGAAAGGCATTTACGAGTAAATATGTTCGGACCGGGTCCTGTCTTATAGAAAAAGTATTTGCCGGGCTGCGGTCTCTCGAAGGTTGAGAACCACTGCGTTTGAGGAACTCCAGGCTAATACTGAGTACGAAATAAGAATTTCAATTATTGATGAGCTTAGACGAGTGACAACATATTCTCGCGATGTCAAGCTTGTATAGGCTACGTGCGAAAGGACGACACTTCCAACATCCACTGTCAGATAGACTTCATAATCCACTTCAGCTTCCGCCGTTGTATGTAGCATATTACCGGTTGATCCTGTCGCCCGGGAGCCAGAAGCTCTGCTACGGCAGCCATATATATTAAGGACTATATACATAAATTACTTGTTTTAAAACCGCTCTTCTACTTCTAACGGTACAATAATCCGTCTGTCCCATCCTTTTCCGTCCTCGATCCATCTATTCATTCAGACACACATACCCATCCACTCATCAATCCGCCCACTCTTCCTACCTCCTATACATCAGTCCGCGAATCTAGTCTCTGTCCCACGCAGCCATCCATTCAACCAGTAAATCATACAATCACTAACTTCATCAATCCATAAATCAGTCATACATCCACTCATTCTAACATCCAACCAATCAAACCAATTTATCTATCCATGCAGTTCACGTATCTTCTACTATCAACCGTTCGTCAGTCCATCCAGCGATCCTTACACTCATTCTTTCATTCAGTGAACTAACAACGATCCGTGCAACTATTCAATAATTCATTCACCCTTGAAGCATAGTTCATTCAAGAGCTGAGTGCAGTGCTACAAACGGAAATCCTTTGTGCTTTGTGACCGTTATAAATACCACAGCGTACGTGTGATTCCGCGTTTTAGGAACCGAGACACAAAGTCAATATGTACACAGAGTTCGCCTTACACATGTACTTTGTGTTCCGAGCTCTGTCGCTGGGTTTAAATGAGTCTGTGAAAGGGAAAAGATGCTCAGAACAGCTCACGACTTTGCTTTCAGATTTTCATTACAATACTTCAACTTGATGGTTAGCCTCAATCACTCTTGTTTCATCTTATTTTACTCACATATTTTCAATAACTCTAAATATAAAAAGAAGGGTTTATGAACTAAAACAAGATAACAGACACTGGCGTCTAACAAGGGAAGGGTTTCGGCTCGAACAGGAATTTTTGGTTAAAAATTTGTACAGACGCTTACCTCACAATGGTGATGAAGACCGTAAAAATATTCATTTGTGTAACTCTCCGTTTGGTTGATATTGGTCAATACACTTCTTTAAAAATGTAGCCTACATGATGCATGAAACAGCATGGACCAGAGCAAGCAGATGGTGCGTTGCTGCTGTAGACAATTTTCAGCAGGACGCCAAAATGTGCATGACGAGGAGCACAGTGGGAGGCCAACCAACATTACAGACGACCTTGAGGAGCAACGCAGCATCTGCTTGCTCATAACGTTAGGCCCATAGACCTGGCACAGCTGACGATCTATTTCAATCGGCGCTATGCCCTGTGCATTCAAAAACTTTATCACTGACCGCACTTCAAACTCGGCGGGAGCTGGAATAGGAACGTCCATCTTCAACCAATGCAACGAAGCTACTGAGAGCACTCGGGCAGTTCCGCTAGCGCATGCGCCATGCCAGGACATCATTCTATCACGTACACGCAGTCGCTTCGCGCAACATATGGTTTGCTAGCTGTGGGACGAGTGGGAAAGTTACTTTATGAACGCGCCTCGTATTATAAATGTCTTTTATTTAAACGTTTTCTTTGATATAATTTATTTTCATTGTACGATCGATCAGGATACTTCTACATTATTTATAATCTTTAATTCAACGAAAGTTCTGTGCATTGTGTACAGTAGGCCTATATGATTCCTATCCACGCCATCAGGGTTCAATTCTCGGCGTGGGGAAAGGACGAGATTTACTGTATTTTCCACCCACGGGGCTGGTGTTTGTCTCAGCGGTGACCCTGTGTCGTGATTACCACACGATCAGGACGACCGGGCATGTGTGCCTACCTAGTGTTGATCCGAAGATATAGGCCTACCCTCCTCTACATCACATTACATCGTAAGCCTATATCAGAAGGACAAGGTAAAACATGATAAAGAAGGAAGACGGAAATTCATTGATAGATAAAAATATAAAATATACATTACTTACTTACTGGCTTTTAAGGAATCCGGAGGTTCATTGCCGCCATCACATAAGCCCGCCATCGGTCCCTATCCCGAGCAAGATTAATCCAGTCTCTATCATCATTTCCCACCTCTCTCAAATCCATTTTAATATTATCTTCCCATCTACGTCTCGGCCTCCCCAAAGGTCTTTTTCCTTCGGCCTCCCAACTAACACTCTATATGCATTTCTGGATTCGCTCATACGTGCTACATGCCCTGCCCATCTCAAATGTCTGGATTTAATGTTCGTAATTATGTCAGGTGAAGAATACAATGCGTGCAGTTCTGTGTTGTGTAACTTTCTCCATTCTCCTGTAACTTCATCCCTCTTAGCCCCAAATATTTTCCTAAGCACCTTATTCTCAAACACCCTTAACCTATATTCCTTTCTCAAAGTGAGAGTCCAAGTTTCACAACCATAAAGAACAACCGGTAATATACAGTAACTGTTTTATAAATTGTAAGTTTCAGATTTTTTTTCAGCTAATTAATTAATAGTGAAAAGGAAGAATCGGTGGATATTTTTATTGTGACTGAGCAAAAAGAATTATTTGTAAAGATGTTAGGAAGTTATCAGTACTAATTTTTGTATTCGTCAAGCAAAATATTACGCATTTCAGAGAAACTGGACGATTATTTCGTTGTTCTAGAGGTAGTGAATTGGTGACCCCGGTACAGGACTTCCTAGTAGTGAAGGAAACACCTGGGTTATGGCGCAGGGCAGCTATGTTAAAGTCTAGCGCAGTCGTAAATCTAGGAGCGAATATAAAACTCTGCCGTAAAAGTCTCCGAACATGTAGTTGAAACTTTTTTCCTTAATGAAAGCTGAGGCCAGCCGCACAACAATGTAAAAATGTTACACTCCTAAGTGCTTTCCGAGCCCATATTGTTATTTTGTTTCATAACCAATGTCAATTCGGAATGATGCGGTTTCTATTCATGCACGATACAAGCTTTCTTTTTGAGCGTCATTTCCATGTCTGTTCTATGAAATTAATCATCCGTTTCATATGTGAGCACGTACTTAATTTGCACCATCATAATCATCATTTTCCTTCACAGATTCAACCTTTTTTTTTTTTAAGTATCGTATAGAAGTGTGCCAATTCTTTTCCCGGTGAATATTTTTTCTTCAATCATTCTTTTATCATGCCGATTACAGTTTATCTTATATTTATATAAGTTATTTTCTCAAGTATAAATAAACGGTACAACGTAAGTGAGAGATTCTTAATGTGAATTTTATGCACTAACTAACAAAACCGCTATTTCAAATGACTTCGTATAAAATAAACTGCATGCAACTGTTTAACAGACATGCTTCCCTTCTTAAATCCCAAGCCCTCCATCATTTTAACGTAAAAATTGAGGCATTCCCTGGAATAACACTTAACATAGGTACGTTACGTCGTTTTTCAGTTTCCAGCATACATTGGGTGGTATTAATAAAGATGAGGAAGATGAGTTTGCTTCAAATTTTGTGAGCTTCCTCCTTTTCCTATTAATAAAGTTGTGGAAAATGAGCTGGCCCATCAAGAATTTCCTCCACCTTTGAGCAAGGAGTCAGCACGTAATAGTTTCCTCGCATTACTTATTAATAAAACGGAGTTTTGCTTCTTGCTCTGAAACATTTGCTTCAAAAAACCTGAGGTACCTAAATAGGTAACTCAAGCTTGTAGAGTGAAGCTGTTGTATCGAAATGGCTGAGTTCATGGCTATTCAATGGCCTCAAAAGTTGTACAAGAGGCACAGAGATTCACTTTCGGGAGATTACAAAACTTCGTACCGATTTAATCAAGAAACTGTGGATTGTTTAACCGACTATTTCTTAGGTGACACAAACCAAACCAGAGGCAGTGCATTTAAATATTTCCTTAACAGATTTGCAGAGGCTAATGCTGTTGGAACAATTGGAAGCATTGAAGGAACACAGAGAGTATTACTGTATAAGGAAAAGCGTGCAAGACTCATTGAAAACTATCAAATCACAGCTGATAACATACGGAATGTCGAATACCTCTTTATTTACAACTTACACACAAATGTAACTTACATGAAATTATCAGTTCAAATATTATGCACTGGAATGAAATAGAATTTGGGAGAGGGGCACTATGACCCAGCACTGCGACCTAACAAGATACATTGCACTAACCCTCAAGCTAGGCACATTCCCAAATTCACACCGGCTGACTATACTAAGGTTTTCTATGTATCCAGGTTTCGAGCAAGCAACTCCACTAATAGCTAGGCCAGTCCCGTCCTTACGTCGCTAGCCGGCATTCGAGGAATGCTATGGAATAATGACTGAATGGAGAAATGTTGACAGAATGATGTAAATTCCTCATTAGTGAAAACGGGAGAACCCCGAGAAAAACCCAACTGCAACCTTGTCCGCCACAAGTGTCACTACGGATTTTTCAATTAAAGATCCCATACGAACCCGGACAATCATTCATCTTTATGTGCTTGTTTCCCATCTTTTTTTTAAATCTGGTTTTCATATTGGACTCTTTGTGCCTCGGTTATTGGCACCTCAAACCCTTTTTCATACTTCTCTCTGATATTTGCAAATGCTGCAGATTTCTTTTGCCTCGATTCCGGTAACATTGACTTCTTAAATATAACTGGAAATGTTTTATGATATCCATAAATAAGATAAATCTTCTCCCTTTTTCCCAACGTCTTCCTCTGTATCACTCATAGCTCAATCACTAATCCTTTCGATCGAAATACACGTGGCGGTATCGTTTGTTGTGGCTGGCCTGAACCCGTTTGACGACTCTACTGATACGAATTCCCACGCTAAGTGAAGCAAACTCTGTGAGCAAGCTTTGGCACGTAAGAGCAAGCTCCGATAGTTTTTATTAATACGACATTTCAGAGCTTCCTCATAGAAAAAGCAAGCTCGTTTTGCTCATGAGGAAGATGAGCATAGTAAGGTCTTCGTTTTTATTAATACCACCCATTGAATCGATAATAACACCTCTCCCTCCTGACAAAATATTATTTCTAGAAACATTTCAGTGTCGTTCTGCACAATGCTGTTATAAGACTGCCATATTAAAGGTCTCATGAAAATACGGGACACTTTTACTGTCGACGTTTTTTCGTGAGGAAATTAAAGATAAAAGTTACTGACAAAGGTATTAAGTAAGATTTTTTTTTTTGAGAGAGGAACATATTTATTAATAATACTATACACTTGAGCTACATTAGGCATTGCAGCCCGAAAGAGCAGAAGCTCGTGCTCGGGCGCAGTTCAGATCAGTTATACAAAATATATCACAAAATTACGAGAGTTCATTGAGCACAATCACATTAATAAATGGTAAAATACATACAGCATGTAATAATAGGGTCTATATACAAATAGAAAATACAAAAGTACATGAATATTAGAGTATCAATTTTTAACTCAATTAGCTTAAACAATTAAATAATTAATCTGATTTGTTTCTTAAATCTATGTGTGTTAAGTGTACTTAGCTCAGGGTAAGCTCTAATTAATGTATTATATATTTTGGGTCCAAAATTTCTGCTGTGTTTTAATCCAGCAGTTGTGTGGCATTGGGAGTATTTAGAAAGAAAATGTAGTTTTGTCTCGTCTGGTATTCATGAGGATCAAATTTAAATTTATTGTGGTTTTTATGGAAGTAAATCAGCAATTTTTGTTTATAAATTTGTTCTAGATTTGATACGCCAAATTCCTGAAAAATTAATTTTGTTGGGTAATCAAAAGGTTCAAAAGATTGAAACAAAGGAGTTAGCAAAAGATAGACAACTATTGCCTTTAAACAATATTTCTTCATGTCAATTTATTTACGTCACTTGACAGTAAATAGCACTTATCGCACTCCCAATAAAATAGTGTCGTCGCTCGAAAATTATTTGTAAAGATACGCTATTTCCTAGTAAAATACTGCTGTAAAAATGTTTTAATAAATAGGTACCAAAACCTTTGATAATATACTATTTTATAATTGTACCTTCAAACCTCCAACCAATAAAATAGAGCTGCAAAAAATTACGAATGTAATGTGATTTTCGACATACGACAGTAAATCAACTGGGAGTGCGTTATGCTTTTGTCTAACAGTGCTCTTCATACGTACATAGTTTATTCATCATTGTTGATTTCACAATCAAACATTTGTAAACATTTATACAAATCAGAACCATATTTTTGGTCAATCGTGTTTTTAACGACTTTACCGATGTTCTTGGTAGGCCTTGTAAGTTAAACTTACAGCACACGTGCGGTAAGTAAACAACAAATGAATAATACCTATCGACAAACACAAATAAAAACAAATGAATGACACCACATACCGTTCAAATAACAAACAAAATGAATAATAATAATAATAATAATAATAATAATAATAATAATAATAATAATAATAATTTTGTTACTAAGAACGGATAAAAAATAGTATCCAATACATGTGTGTTAAGTGTTACAGAAACTCGAAATAGAAAAGACTCGACTTCATCTTTTTCAACATTAATTTATGAAGTGAATATCAGAGAAATGCTTGAATTTTACATCTATACTAATAATAAATCTGTAGCCGAAATTTTTCTGGTAATTTTCGATTTTCCAAAAATAATTGGTCCTAACATATATAATTAACCACCCTGAAACCGAAAATCGCATTTTTGAAATTTTTGTTTGTATGTCTGTCTGTATGTTTGTTACCTTTTCACGCGATAATGGCTGAACCGATTTCGATGAAAATTGGAAAATAAATTAAGTTCGTTGTAACTTAGATTTTAGGCGATATGACATTCAAAATACTTTATTTAAAAGGGGGGTTATAAGGGGGCCTGAATTAAATAAATCAAAATATCTCGCTTATTATTGATTTTTGTAAACAATTTTACATAACAAAAGTTAAAAATGATTTCCGATAAGTTTTATTCTTTACAAAATTTTGATAGGACTGATATTTAATGAGATAAATGAGTTTTAAAATTAAAATAACGCCATCTAAGACGGTGCAATGAATTAAGAACAAATGACTTCGTCTATAAGGGGCCTTGGACAACAACAATCGAAACAGGGGCCTTGGACATCAACAATCGAAAGCTATGAATCATAGCCTACAGAGAATGTTTCTGTGTTTGTATGAAGTAATATCAGAAGCTAAATTAACCGATTTGTATAATTAATTATTATTTCACCATTGGAAAGTGTAGTTTCTCTAGATGGACATAATGCTATAATGTTATTACAGTAACGTCTGAGTAAATCGAGGACAGGTAAGATTAAAATAGCTTCTTATGCACAGAAAATTTGATAGGCTATTTTGTACATTCGTTTCTCTGTATTTCTTAAAATAATATTTATGTACACTCATTTTAATCTCAGAGAATTAACGAACAACGAGAGTGTATTGATTTAGTATGCAGAAATAGTACGTTAGCTTAGCAATCTATTATTTTATAATTCAAATTTTAACTATGCTCAATTGAATCGTGTTAAAATACATAAAATATATATGCAATAAATGCAATGCAAAAAAAAAAATTGGGTAATGAGCGAAGCAGATTATCTTGCGCTGTTGTAAAAGTTGTTCCCTGGATCAAACGTCCTATTTTAATTATGTAATTACTTTATATTTATTTCTAACAGGTGCAGCGGAGCGCACGGGTACGGCTAGTTATAGAATAAAAATTGATTAAAAAACGTGACTTTAGCGCGTCCCGACAAAAATTGTGAGGGCGTCGGAACCTACATGCAATTACTCATACTGTATCTACGAGAGGATCACACAATCGCTATCGTAGCGACAGTTACCAAAAGAACGTAGTAATCGAGCGCTAGGACATAAAAATTTGCTTTTATTAGTTTTTATTCATGAACTAAGAGACCTTTACACGTAAATAAATAAACTATAATCAGTCGAAGACTTGCTTCCTCGTAAGATTTCAGCAATACTTCAGCTTTTTACCGCCCAAATGTCCAACACTCACAGTCGTGTTCGAATCTGTGATACTCGAGTCCAGAAAAATTTACGATATACCGTCGAGGACGATGTGCATGCATCACTGTGTCTTCATTTCACACATCTCATCCAACCAATCGCCTGCACCTGAACTCTGCACGCTACGGAACCTTTCTTCTCTCAGCATCCCCTACATCTCAAACAATGGACGTAACAAGGAAGGGTGAATATCATGAAAGGGAGGAGAATCACTGACAGATAGGGGTAGAATGGAGAACGAGACCCTGAAGTCGGGGTATTTACAGCACCACTGCATCTTTCTACGGCTCTCTCTCCCTTCAACAAGAAGACTGCGGGGGTTACCATGGTAACGAGTGAACCACAAACAGAAGACGAACAAATTATCGCAAAGATATTTCCTTCTCACTGTTTCAATCACGACAGAGGATACGAAAACTGACTCAAAATGTCATTTGCAAAAGAAAAGTGAATAAAGAATATGTATATCTGGAAGTGAGAGTCTTAAATGAGGTTTCTAGATAATCTTTCCCCTCGTTTCGTAAAAGGGATTTTAAGATACAGTAATGAGATTTACACTTCCATTTTAGTTTCCATTCAGCTGAGAAACTGATTAATGATATAGCATTACGAACACACTCGTTGACGAACGGAATTGTTGGAATGTACAACTCAGAGAATTAAAAATTCTTGTCTGCAAAATCCAAGTGTTATACAAAGCTATCTCCCCTTGACAAGACTGAAAGTAGAAACTTCCTGTTTAGAGTTAATTAGACGTAAATTACACAAGTGAAAAGGAAATGAAAAACAGGAGTTCACAACACAAGTTATCACATTATTATGCAAAAAGAGGAATGCAGCTTTTAAAACAAACGGCAATGTCCTTAAATGACTTCTAATTCCACATCCTCTTTCTCACACAGTAACTCAGAAACTCATTCCAGAAGCCGAACATAACTATACACACAACTAAACTCTTACTAAACTCCGTCGCGACTCAATTATTCAAACCATATTTTCTATCTTCTTCAGTCTTTCCATACCATTTCCATAATTAATAACCTATTTCGAATCTTGTTTCACATCCAGATATGCCGTTAGCCGAACAACGTCGATGTTTCATATTGGAGATCCGGGTTCAAATCTCTGATAATCCAAGTGTGGTGGATATTCAGAAGAGGTTTCGTGGCATGCCAGTGCCAAAATTTCACCGTTTCTAGATCATCATAGTAATGACGATTCACATCCCTTGGTGCACGAGAGCAATGTTGGAGAGAGAAAAGTGATTTACAATTTCAGCGTGTTATCCTATACATAGAGGAACACTTGAGAAGTGAAATGATGCATTAAAGTACCAGCCTTTTGGGAGAGATGTGCATTCATTCCTTGCCCTGGGTCTACCAATTGTTTGTTATGACGATTTAAAATATAATCTACATAATTCCAATTATCAAAAAGCGCAGCTGCTTGGTTCTCGTCTTACCTCAACGAATGCCAGCATTGTTTTTCCAATGAAATTCGAATTTCCTCTTGGCATATCGTTGACTTTGGAGTCTCACAGGGATCTGTGCTAGCACCACTACTATTCACTGTTAACGTAAATCACATCCTCTCGACTCTAAAACACTGCAAACATCACCTTTAAGCATATGATTTACAAATCTATAGCCTATCCATACATCCCATATTCACTCAGTGATGCAATACGCAATCTTAACGAGGACCTTGAATGTACTATTTTTGTATGGACCAGAAAGTTGGGATTGAAATGCAGGAAAGTCACAACCAATCCTATTGGGACATCTACGTCTATTATGCAACATTACTCCTGCCCTTCCAGTCAATTAAATGACAGTCATTCCTTTTGCTTCTTGTGTTAAAAATCTTGGAATTTACCTCGATAAGCATTTAAATCGGAACACCCAAGAAGCTCATATTATAAAAAAGTTATGTACTTGGTTATTTAATCACGCTATATCAACTACTGGGTTATCTAGCATCGATGGAATTGGTGATAGCGAAATGGTATTTGGCGAAATGAGACCGAGGATTCGACATAGATTACTTGACATTCGCCTTACGATTGGGGAAAATCTCGGAAAAAAGCCAAACATTTAATCAGTTCAAATGGGAATCGAATCCACACCCGACCGCAACTCCGGATCAGCAGGCAAACGCGCTACCGCCTGAGCTATACCGATGGCCTCAAAAAAGTGATTCCCATACTACATTCCTTAAACAGTATTCGAAAATTTCTCTCGCTATCACTAAAAAAAATTCTAGTGGAAACACTAGTAATGCCTCACTTTGATTATTGTGATTTTCTACTGACTGACCTCAATGTCAACCAGTCGCAAAGATTACAACGTGTTCGTAATTCTTGTGTTCGCTTCGTCTGCGATGTCCGTCGCGCTGACTACATTACCTCATCCTTCCAAACTCTAAACTGGCTACGGCTTAATGAACGCAGAAATGTTAATCTTTTCCAAATCCTTCACACTTATACACCTACCCACCTTGCCTCCCGCTTCAGTCATCTTCCTCGTATCACACACAAACTCTACACGCGCATGCAAAATAGGCTTATACTAGCCATACCAACACACAAAAAATCATCGTATTCATCATACACTACCAACACACAAAACATCATCATATTCATCATACAATATCTCTACGTAAAGATTAATTTTTGGTCCTACAGAATACAGCTGTTGATATTAGAGGAGAAAAATTCGCTCCACTGCCGGGGATCGAACCCGGGTCCTTGGTTCTACGTACCAAGCGCTCTAACCATTGAGCTACGCCGAAGTTCAATCCACAACACCGGATCGAATCACTCTTCTCCAGTGTTTTCCCTTTATGGCCAGACTCCAAGTTCGACATATATTTTGACATTATAGATGGAGCGCACTCAATTGAGTGACTTGGTGGCCGGGATTCCACAGTAATATGCACTATTGGGCGAAGAATCTACGTAAAGATTAATTTTTGGTCCTACAGAATACATCTATTATGGTAACAATTGATATTAGAGGAGAAAAATTCGCTCCACCGCCGAGGATCGAACCCGGGTCCTTGGTTCTACGTACCAAGCGCTCTAACCATTGAGCTACGCCGACGTTCAATCCACAACACCGGATCGAATCCCTTTCCTCCAGTGTTTTTCCCTTTTGTGACCTGACTCCAAGTTCGATATGTATATTGACATTTATATTAAGTCAATTGCCATTATACAAGGAGCGCACTCAATTGAGTGACTTGGTGGCCGGGATTCCACAATAATAAGCACTGTTAGGCGAAGAATCTACTTAAGGATGTATTCTGTAGGACCAAAAATTAATCTTTACGTATATTCTTCGTCCAACAGTGCATATTACTGTGGAATCCGGCCACCAAGTCACTCAATTGAGTGCACTCCTTGTATAATGTAAAAATACATGTTGAACTTGGAGTCAGGCCACAAAGGGAAAAACACTGGAGGAGAGGGATTCGATCCGGTGCTGTGGATTGAACTTCGGCGTAGCTCAATGATTAGAGCGCTTGCTACGTAGAACCAAGGACCCGGGTTCGATCCCCGGCGGCGGAACGAATTTTTCTCCTCTAACATCAATACACTATCTCGCTATCGTGCTTGTGAAGTACCCTACACAATGCCATCAGAGACTGTCGGAATTTAATAGTATTCAAAAACAAACTTATTAAACATCTTACTGCGTTAAGTGCAATGCAGTAAACTGAGTATTGTAACTCACTGCAAATATTTCGAAATTGTTACTGTTTCGTTTCTCTTGATATTTGTAAATCAGACCTAGTCTTAGCTACTTATTTTTATATATTTTGTCATTTTCTTTAATCACTAATATATTACGCAGTCAATATGCATTAGTACTTTTTGTGCCCATTGTGATCTTTCTAATAGCATTTTTTTTACTCCCCTATTTTTGTATTTGTAATTTTATTTCTATTTCTTATTCACGTCTTCTCTCTGCATTTGTTTTTTTCTTGTATATGCCTATTTGTATTCTGGTGGTGTGGTATGGAAGATTTGTTGGCCATAACTCCACCAGATTAAACAAATAAATAATAGTAAATAAATTCAGCCGGTACATCCCCATTTCTTAGCCATTCTGTTCATGTGACTCCCTGAACAAATATTAGAAATCTCATATTGGTTCTGTAATATACTTTATTTTTGTACCACCGTCTAAGTTTCATTTCAATTCAGAGCACAAAATACTTCAATCTCCTTGCAAAATTTTAATTTGGATTCTATTTTCACAATATAGTATAGTAGAATTTATACCTTAAAGTGCAGTCGGATTCAATTTTCGGAAACAGAAAAACTTTTCATTACCAACTAACCTGGTCTGGCCGCGTCTATGGCTGAAGTGCTATCGTGTCTTCCATCCAACCGGTCAGAGTTCAATACCCGGCTTGATCGTAATGAAATTTATGGATTTGCACTGGACAAAGCTAATGCAGTTTTTCTCGGGATACTTCCATTTCCTTCTAACATTTCACAAACACTCTTCGCCTCCCCTTCATTTCATCCATCATCTGCAATATTTTAAAATAGACTGGAGTGAAGTCTTTACGGTTTGATGTTGATATATTCGTCGTAGATTTGGCTATGTCAGGGTTGAGATAGAATGGACCACCTTTCATCACTGGATTCACGAATGTAATAAAGACCACCTGTCGAACATAGACAATCACCATATATACAGGGTGATTCACGAGGAAAGGTAAAACATTTAGGATATGATATCTTAGGTCATTTTGAATGAAAAAGTTCATATGAACATAGGTCCGTTTCCGAACGATGGCGGAGCTAGATGCATTTTTTTTTTTTTTGGTAAAACGTCTCGCCCCAATGTGAATCAGACGTTACCATACGCTGTTGACTTGAGAACTTGAGGCAAGGCCACCGACCGAATGACGTAACATTGGAATCTGCATTTTGAGCGATGTAGATAAGAGAAAGAAACCGGGTCGTGGGGCCTGCCCTTGTTTAATGTAATGATACAGAACCCGCGCATAAAAAATACACTATCGTTTATCAGTTCACAGCAGTTGTCAGCTACCTACATTACAGTAGTTATACAGGTACAGTTATCGGAAGTGTTCAGTTATGTTTTTCAAGATTCCTTATAAATTTTCGATTACAGAATACGCCGATATTGTGCATGCTTATGGTTTGTGCGATGGAAGTTCCTTGCGTGCCGTCGCTGAATATGAACGACGCTTTCCGAACAGAAGGATACCATATCGAAGAGTACTTACTGTCTATGGGGTTGGATGAAAGACTTGGTATAGCAAAAGAACGGGGAAACTAGAGAGGTGCTAATCGACCGTATTTTGGATGCGGCATAAAGACAGCTTCGTGCAACTCTCCGGAGCGATGAGCGCGATTCACGCCCGAGCGCAACAGTGCATTGGAGCAGAAGGAGGTACCTTTGAAAATGTGCGAAAACATCGATCCGCGACTTCTACAATATTAGGTATGTATGCATGCGTGAATATAAACTTTAAATTTGTCCGTTATCTGTCTCTAAATGCGAGTTAGTACAGTGAAATCTCAGAATTTCTTGTGAAATCAAAGAGCCATATCTCCGTAACCGTTCGAAAACGGACCCATATTCTTAGGAACGTTTTGACTCAGAATGACTTCAGAATTCACATCCTAAATTTTTACCTTTCCTCGTGAATCACCTGTATAGGGCGCACAATGGGCCAAAGTAAGCCGAAGTATCCGTCCCGCGTCCGACCTTCCAAAAGCAACGCTAACCTGGTCTGACTTCTAGGTTAATTGGGAAGAATTCTTCATGTAGTTACAAAGCAGTGTTATCAATGTTATTTCCTTCCGGTCGTTACATGATTATCGGATGAATGACACAGACCACAGAACAAACTATTATCACGAACGTGAGCAGATATTTGCACTGTTATTATAACTGCATTTTTCAAAATTAAGTTTAAAAGCATTTCTCTAACGGGAATTGTGGAAAAATTTTCTACTGAAGTGTTAGAAATAAACGAAAATTCATTCATTTATTTCATTGCTCGTTTGTCAACTTAAAGCACTACTTTTACTACAGCTTTCCTTTACATATTAGAAATTTAAATTGTCGTGTAATATATTTGCTGCACCATTCAAATTATTTGCCCATAGATCACATGATAGCATTCACTGAAACAGCTTTCATTCGAAATAAGCCACGCACGTTGGTGAAATTCAATAATTAACAGAAAGATGCGTCCACAAATTGCGCGCGTACACCGAAGGACAAATCTGTGTAAACAGTTCCCAGATACTTGCAACTGTGTCCCTACCACTCAATGGCATCATAAGTTTACTAAGAACTAACGGGGACTTAGTGCGAAGTGACAGTTGCAGAACGTCTGCAAAGCAGCTATGTTTATCAGGGAAGACAGACACATATTTCTTTCTCAAGAATTAGGCTATTTCGCTGCAAGATGATGACGCATGACACACGTCAAATGAAACCATAAAAAATTATTCAAATATTTGTTTCTGTGACCATCTGGTTTCAAAAGTTCTATGTCTCCACAGTCACCAGATTCGTCATCACAGATTGTTTTGAACTAGAACTGTATACAAAAAAATTGAGATGATCTACCGCAGCTTCGTCGCAACGTAGGATGTCTTGTCACACGTGTTCCTGCAAAATCAATGGTTCAGTTTGGATTAGCATTAATGTAAATACGGATTCTAAAGATATGACTCTGCACATACTCGACCGTCATTTGTCTCTATTGCCAGTGAAATCGGAATTGCTGTCATTAATTTAGTAATTAAGCGTCTCTTTGCAACGCTTCTGCCAACTCCGTGTTCGCTCGGCACCCGCATCTTTCAGGATTTTCAATATACAGGGTGATTCAGACCATCCGTAATAGTCATTTATTTCGAAAACTAGTGCATCAACATTTTCGAGACAAAAATATTTATAACTAAACCACATGTGAAATTTCACTTGAGCTTGATTTCATCAATCATTTCTAACAGGAAGTTGGGTTAGTGGCGTATCACTTTAAAATTTCAAATGGGAGTCGGGGTCAAATAAGGTACCATTTTATAGAGCTCTTCAAAACAAACAACTTTCATAGGAAACGTTTTTATTAATTCCTACTCTTTCAATAAGAAAATGTACGAAAAGGCAATGGGTAATTCGGAAAACCGTAAGTCATTTATTTCGGAAACTAGTGCATGAAAATTTTCGAGACAAAAATATTTATAACTAAAGCACATGTGAACTTTTACTTGAGCTTGATTTCATCAATCAGCCTTAACAGGACGTAGGGTCAGTGGCGTATCACTTTAAAATTTCAAATGGAAGTCGGATCAAGTAGGGTACCATTTGATAGAGCTCTTCAAAACAAACAACTTTCATAGAAACATTTTTATCAATTCCTGCTCTTTCAATGAGAAAACGTACAAAAAGACAATGTCATCAATATTGAGAAATGTTACAAGACGAAAATGTAAACAGGACAATTAATGTTGACATGTTACTGAAAGGCTAGACAATTCCATTAATTTTTTATAAATTTTCAAACTATCTGCCGTTCTGAGCAGCACACACCTGTACTCTTCTTCTAACACTGTCAGTGACTCCTAATAATTCAGCGTGGTTAAGTGATTGGCACCCTGTATATAGTTGTAAATGTTTCGATATCTTGAAATGAAGTCCCAAATTTTTGTCCGTTTTCAAATATTCATTAACAGTTACCCGTACACTATTTTTGTACTTTTATTTTGTAGATCAATCCATAATTAACTCCGTACGTAGATGAAATTATTGGGGATCATCAGTGCGGGTTTCGGCGTAATAGATCGACTATTGATCAGATTTTTGTATTCGACAGATAATGGAGAAAAAATGGGAGTATAAGGGTACAGTACATCAGTTATTCATAGATTTCAAAAAAGCATATGACTCGGTTAAGAGGAAGTATTATATGATATTCTTATTGAATTTGGTATTCCCAAGAAACTAGTTCGATTAATTAAAATGTGTCTCAGTGAAGCATACAGCAAAGTCCGTATAGGTCAGTTTCTATCTGATGCTTTTCCAATTCACTGCGGGCTAAAGCAGGGAGATGCACAATCACCTTTACTTTTTAACTTCGCTCTAGAATATGCCATTAGGAAAGTTCAGGATAACACAGAGGGTTTGGAATTGAACGGGTTACATGAGCTTCTTGTCTATGCAGATGACGTGAATATGTTAGGAGAAAATACACAAACGATTAGGAAAACACGGAAATTTTACTTGAAGCAAGTAAAGCGATCGGTTTGGAAGCAAATCCCGAAAAGACAAAGTATATGATTATGTCTCGTGACCAGAGTATTGTACGAAATGGAAATATAAAATTGGAGATTTATCCTTCGAAGAGGTGGAAAAATTCAAATATCTTGGAGCAACAGTAACAAATATAAATGACACTCGGGAGGAAGTTAAACGCAGAATAAATATGGGAAATGCGTGTTATCATTCGGTTGAGAAGCTCTTATCATCCAGTCTGCTGTCCAAAAATCTGAAAGTTAGAATTTATAAAACAGTTATATTACCGATTCTTCTGTATGGTTGTGAAACTTGGACTCTCACTCTGAGAGAGGAACATAGGTTAAGGTTGTTTGAGAATAAGGTGCTTAGGAAAATATTTGGGGCTCGGGATGAAGTTACAGGAGAATGGAGAAAGTTACACAACACAGAACTTTTGTATTCTTCACCTGACATAATTAGGAACTTAAAATCCAGACGTTTGAGATTGGCAGGGCATGTAGCACGTATGGGCGAATCCAGAAATGCATATAGAGTGCTAGTTGGGAGACCGGAGGAAAAAGATTTTTAGGGAGGCCGAGACGTAGATGGGAGGATAATATTAAAATGGATTTTAGGGAGGTGGGGTATGATGATAGAGACTGGATTAATCTTGGACAGGATAGGGACCGATGGCGGGCTTATGTGAGGGCGGCAAGGAACCTTCGGGTTCCTTAAAAGTCATTTGTAAGTAAGTAAGTAAGATCCGTAATGAATCGATTGAGTGGCAGACACGGTTGCTGAGTTACGACTGTTGGAGTACAACGTCGTTAAATAACCTAGTACTAAAAACATACCTCACAACGTGGACTGCCGGCATCAGCGTTCATGTGTTACACAGGATAACATCAATCGCGGTAAAAAGAGCTCACGCCTGCAAGGAGACCATATATCTTACATTGTATAGTGAGGGTCACATAAGAACAGTTCCTAACAGCAAATATTGCCGTCTTGTCACTGTTTCCAACTGTTACCAGATATCACACGATTCTATGTACTAAATGACTTATTTACTTACCGTACTTTATGTTGGAAGGTTATTCTAAATAATTAAATAATTTGTAACATATTTTCGTAGGCAAACTATACGGGAAAAGGATCAGCATGTCAAGTATCTTGTCTGGCAATACGAAATTCATTGGTTTGACTAAACAATTGACTCACGAGACCTGACCTAAAATGTATTTTGTTTGATAACATGAAATTATTAGTACTAACTCCGAAAACTTACCTGACTATAGTCTTGAATTATAACCACAACGCAACACATAAAATAACTATTATGTATTAATATTAATATTGATATTAATTAATTATTAATACGTTCAAATTTCACTATCTTCCAGTAACCGGCTCAGAAATCTAGTACAATTTTAATTTCATGGAACTCCAGTACCGACAAATATTGTCGACATTTGTCTCAGCTGCCAACGTACCAGTTACAAAAACACTACCATTTGTAGACCGCTAGCAGTCTTCTGGGCACCGCGCGCTGATCGTGTTGGCCTCAGTCGGGCTAGAGTTCACTGCCTCGAGTTCGAATTATGAATGAAGAGATCGTTGAGACCGCAGGCAGACTTCGTGGGCACCGCGCGCTGATCGTGTTGGGCTCAGTCGGACTAGAGTTCACTGCCTCGAGTTCGAATTATGAATGAAGAGACCGTTGAGACCGCAGGCAGCCTAAGTGGTCTTATTGCTTTACAGGTAGTCAGCTGAAAGCCCGCGATCTGCCCGTACATATCTCTATGGGTAAAATATAGCAGGGAATCGAACTCAGAACCTCTTGGTTCATAGTCAGGGAAGCTAACCACTACTCCAAGCTGGCGGTAATTACTGTTTTACATCATTATAATCACCAACAAGTCAATGATAGGCCTATACATTAACATTTCCAGCAAAGCTCAGGCTGTTGGCTAAGACTCAATACTATGACGCACCACTGAGTAGGAAATAAATAACACCTTCTCCAGACGCGTAGGATCCGTAGTTGTGCTATGGATTTCAGTGCGGGGGCTCCCGAACTTTCGGCTCTGCAAGGACACGTTCAGGGGTGGCTAAAACTTTCTCAATCTTAGTTATTGTTCATCTTAACGTTATTTAAAGGATTTCTCACATTCGATTCATTTCAATCTCCAATTGAAAGACTGTGTGACCATTCTTAGCACAATGCTTGGCAACTCATGCCAAAAAACAAGAACTACAGCATCGTTTCAAAATGAGTTTTCTCAATCTCAGTAATTTTTTTCCGTGAAATGAAGAAATCGGTCTGTGACCAACACTTCCTTTTTAACATCATATTAAGACGGAAGAAAATTCGTTTTGTTAATTTATCGTTGTCTGACTAATGTAACATGTAGCTAGTCGGCGATATATGCAATGGAGGGGGGGAAAAGGACGGGCCACCCTATCCCATTATCTCATGATCTAGTTTCCTCATAAGTGGTGCCTCCTCACTGAGATTCAGACCTGTCTTCGGACAGTTAACTAAACATCAATTAATCGTTTCAGATTTGAATTCTGATTTCAAAGAAAAAAATCTATACGCCAAGGCTATGTTCAACTTTTTAAGAAAGAAGAAAACACATTTTGAACGATGCTCCTAATATGTACATCTTCATCTATCACTAATGGAGGTCCACACCTGTGGAGTAACCAGGTGGCCCGGGTTCGATTCCCGGTCGGGGCAAGTTACCTGGTTGAGGTTTTTTCCGGGGTTTTCCCTCAACCCAATATGAGCAAATGCTGGGTAACTTTCGGTGTTGGACCCCGGACTCATTTCACCGGCATTATCATCTTCATCTCATTCAGACGCTAAATAACCTAAGATGTTCATAAAGCGTCGTAAAATAATCTACGTACTAAAATAAAATCACTAATGGATAAAAACAAGTCCAGCCTATATTCCATCTGGTGTAGGCAGTTTCATTTTACATTTCATCAGACAACTTTAACATTTTAGGAGATGCAAGCAAGAGTAACAGACACACAGTATTGAACAATATTATTTGAATATACAGTGCGCCGGATATAAAACGTTACCGCTAGACAACAGTTCAATATTGTCCCCAGCTGCGCTACAGGCTTCCTATGAGACATCAGAATGTTTCACTTTCAGCAAGTGGTCAGGACAAAACCTGTTCCTAAAAATAAATATATTCCTCACGGATATAGCGAAGGACTTTTTTTTAACATCCTCTATCTTTCTCAGTTTTATCGAAATTTTACCACCTGATACAATGCTTGAATAGGAAATGTGTGTGGAATTCTTCCTGGCTGAGACAGACGAAAGGTGTGCTCTACTGTTACACTAATCCGAGGTCTTGTTACAAGAACCTTTTTTTTTTTTTGGACGAGTATTCGAAATAACTAAACTGGGATACATTGAAGAGTTGTTTTATGTCTCTAGGAGCAGGTGATGTTTCTAGATATACAATCTTCTTATAAAATTGGGGCCACCAGTTTGTAAAATCCTACTTGTATCAACTATTTGCAATGAAAATGCACCAGTCTTTGAAAATTAAACAATAAGCTCACAATATTCATAGAATCTGCAAATCTGTCTCTCATCCTAAGAGAACGTTTTATCATCCAAAACTTTCGGATGTCCTCACAGTGGACAGAAGGGGAGAATTTTATCATACCGATTTATATCAGTTAAAACCAAACAAATCCTTACAAGAATGTTGTTGTTCTTATTTTGTCCACAACAGTTATCAGAAAATAAATGTAATTCTGATACATTCTTTGGAACAAATTCATGAATATAATAATGAAAAATGATGACTATTCATCTGCGCCTTTCTTCCCTCTCCCTCATAATAAGATACACAACGAAATGAGTTTTTTTCAGTCTTCAAATTGTGAATGGAAAAAACATTAAAGGTTAATTGCCTCAACTATAAAATATCTTAAACTGGTATAGCTGGAAAGAATAGTAGATTTTGCATAACGTCGAACAATAAAGCCATAATGTCTTCATTGTTGATACATTTTTTCCTCCTTTGTTTCAAAGCACTACAAAATTTCTTACTTCTCCTGTTGCGCTCTCATGTGAGAATGCAGAAAAGTGCTCATGTCAATGATTTAGGAGCCTTTCCGCAGTGCAGATGTCTTTCATATAGGATTTGTCACACTTACAAAGTCGATGACATCAATACTTTTCTGTTCAGAATGTATGTCTATGTTTGTGGATTCCGAAATTCGTAAAATCTAGGTTTCCTACAAAAAGTGATTTACGTATCTTTCTGCAATGACACATTCAGTTATTCACAGATTTCAAAAAGGCATATGACTCGGTTAAGACAGAAGTTTTATATAATATTCTTATTGTATTTGGTATTCCGAAGAAACTAGTGCGATTAATTAAAATGTGTCTCAGTGAAATTACAGCAGAATCCGTATAGGTCGGTTCTATCTGATGCTTTTCCAATTCACTGCGGGCTAAAGCAAGGAGATGCACTATCACCTTTACTTTCTAACTCTGCCTTAGAATATGCCATTAGGAAAATTCAGAATAACAGACAAGGGTTTGGAATTGAACGGATTACATTAGCTTCTTGTATATGCGGGTGACGTGAATATGTTAGACGAAAATCCACAAACCATTAGGGAAAACACGGAAATTTTACTTGAAGCAAGTAAAGCGATAGATTTGGAAGTAAATCCTGAAAAGACAAAGTATATGATTATGTCCCGTGACCAGAATATTGTACGAAATGGAAATATAAAAATTGGAAATTTATCTTTCGAAGAGGTGGAAAAATTCAAATATCTTGGAGCAACAGTAACAAATATGAATGATGCTCGGGAGGAAATTAAACGCAGAATAAATATGGGAAATGACTGTTTTTATTGAGTTGAGAAACTTTTGTCATCTAGTTTGCTGTCAAAAAATCTGAAAGTTAGAATTTATAAAACAGTTATATTACCAGTTGTTTTTTACGGTTGTGAAACTTGGACTCTCACTTTCAGAGAGGAACAGATACGTTTGAGAATAAGGTTCTTAGGGAAATATTTGGGTCTAAGAGAGATGAAGTTATAGGAGAATGGAGAACGTTACACAACGCAGAACTGCACGCATTGTATTCTTCATCTAACATAGTAACATTAAATCCAGAGTTTGAGATGGGCAAGGCATGTAGTACGTATGGGTGAATCCAGAAATGCATATAGAGTGTTAATTGGGAGGCCGGAGAGAAAAAGACTTTGGGGAGACCGAGATGTAGATGGGAGGATAATATTAAAATGGATTTGAGGGAGGTGAGATATGATGATAGAGACTGGATTAATCTTGCTCAGGATAGAAAGCAATGGCCGGCTTATGTGAGGACGGGAATGAACCTTCGGATTCCTTAAAAGCCAGTAAGTAAGTAAGTAAGTAAGTAAGTAAGTAAGCAAGTACAGTACAGTATTAACAATGAGTGTTGTATTCTTTTACTTGGGTGGACATTAAATGACTTCCTTTAAGTTTTTGAGTAATAATAATAAAACAAAATAAAGTACAATCAGTAATATCATTTGTAACGTGATAAAAAAGTTAATTGTCACTTTCTTCATACTCATTTCTAATTATTTTGTTTAGTCCAAAGAATAAGTTTTGCGAGTGTAGGCACATCTACTCTCAATAACCCTGCATAAGATTCGTGAAGCCCTTTAATGTTTGGTAACGGGCTCTTCTGCTTGGTTAACTAGAAACTAAAGTTGAACCCAATCACAGTATCGGGCATTAAATAGAGACTTTCCAAAGTTTAATAAACGTAGAACACAATCTACTGGATGCCGTGTATCTATATATTCCCTCTTTACTGCATAAATACCCTGAACATCAAAGGCGTTTCACAGAAGAGAGGGAAAATTTTCCAAACCTCATGTACTAACGCAGTTGACTGGCTATAACCTTATAATTGCTACACCCTATCCAATTTACGAGAGGGGAGAAAAAACAGGCCATATTCAATGTTAAAAATGAGAGTAGAAGTGCATTCTGTGACGTAATGATATTAAGCGACCTGTAGTCTACGGGAGTTTTAATTTGTTAAGTGGGACCTTGACAACTTCCGTACAAAGCTGCAGGCCAGTATTGTTGTCTGATGCTGTAAAAAAATTCTGCAGTTATCTTCATCCGAGCGACCTCCCGTTATTCCATCGTTACTTTAAAAAGAGCGGCCATGGACTGTCATTAACTGCAATGATCTCATTAAGAAGTTTCATTATTAGCTTCCGTACTGACGAGAAGAGTACATCGTCAAGGTAACGACATATCTGACGTTACAGTCAACTGTCTTATATGGAAAATGAAAATTCTGTTCTTCGCCGTTGCTCAAGCGGTACCGTTTTAGGCGATCAATCTAGAGAACTCAGTTCAGTTCCTGACAAGAAATTAGAAATTTGTATCTCATCCAAAAGGAATACATGTATGTCGCTGAGGCCACCGGTGAAGCTTTGTCGGCTAAGGCGCTTGCCTGCCGATCCGGAGTTGCGTTCGGGCGCGGATTCGATTCCCGCTTGGGCTGATTACCTGGCTGGGTTTTTTCCGAGGTTTTCTCCAACCGTAAGATAAATGTCAGGTAATCTAAGGAGAATCCTCGGCATCATCTCGCCAAATACAATCTCTCTATCACCAATCCCATCAACGCTAAATAACCTTGTAGTTGATACAGCGTTGTTAAATAACCAAGTAAAATAAAAAAAAATTGTCGCTTGTCAACGTAGAACTGCACGCATTGTATTCTTAACCTGACATAATTAAGAACATTAAATCCAGACGTTTGAGATTGGTAGGGCATGTAGCATGTATGGGCGAATTCAGAAATGTATATACTGGGTGTTCAGTTCAAAATGTGTCATGGCTCGCTGTATGTTGTCATGTGGCTAGCCGATGAGCCTAGAGAATTCAATCTTCCTACACTTCCGCAGAGGCATATTTTACCTAAATGCGAAAGAAGTTGCCTAGCAAGTACGGCGTTCATTCTGAAGATTACTTACCGATACGTACGGTAACGCCAGTAGTGGCAAGAATGTGAACTGTTTGGAAACACGTACTGAAGTGAGTTTTTTTTCTTAGTCGGGATATGGGGAGAGGGTTAAGACGATTACTTACGTATTTGTTGACATTAACTTGGACGGTCAACATGGACACGGAGCATTTTGATTTGTGTTGTGGAATGTTGCCGTACGCAATCGATGATAACGAATACCCTGCGTACGACTTGCCCGCGCAAAACACAGTTCGAAAGAGGTTATGGAGCACACAGACTTTACAGACCGCCATCTGTTGCTACGACATTCAAGTTATACCGTACACGTTCTCAAGTTCAGATTGATTAACAGGCAACGTCTCTGACATAAAAGCTGAAACTCGCTTCAAATCGCTGACTCACAACAGTGACGTCATGACACACTTTGAAATGAACACCCAGTAGAGTGTTAGTTGAGAGGCCGGAGGGAAAAAGACCATTGGGGAGGACGAGACGTAGATGGGAGGATAATATAAAAATTGATTTGAAAGAGGTGGAATATGATGGTAGAGACTGGATTAATCTTGCTCAGGATAGGGATCGATGGCTGGCTTATGTGAGGGCAGCAATGAACCTCCCCCTTAAGCGGATGAAGACATGCGTCTTGACCTGAATATGTCTATGGAATACTTAAAACCTATGCGAAAATTGTACAGTTTGGCCTTGACTTCTATTGCATATTTATCATAATATAGGATGTGAAATATTGTTGCAAAAAGTTTGGGAGTAATAAGGCAAGAAAATGAATCTTTCGATTAATGAAGATATACTTTTTTATTAAAATAATAGCTAAACGGCAGGAAAAAATTAGGGAATGTGAGTCAATTGTCTCCTGACGATGGCAGGAAGTGTTTCAGTATACCTAAAAACAGGATATCACACCGTACACGAAACAGAGAATACTTAATTTGGATATGAATACGCTAAAAGCTATGATAACAGTGAAACTTAAAATTCAGTGAATTCCAGTGCACGACATTAAAAAATGAGAAATGATCCAAATCCATGAATCTAGGAAGTAGTACTGTACAATCATAGCAGCGGTGGGACTAAAATATTTTGCTGACGTTAAAAGTCTCCTACTTTATTTCACAGTAAAGACATATTGATATAAAAATCGATGGTGATCATACTCTATAAGGTAGACATAGGCCTACAGGACGAATCAACAAGAATAGAGCCACCGGCGTGGCTCAGTCGCGGGTTCTATCCCCGCTT
Organism: Periplaneta americana; assembly: GCA_025594305.2. Taxonomy (NCBI): domain Eukaryota; kingdom Metazoa; phylum Arthropoda; class Insecta; order Blattodea; family Blattidae; genus Periplaneta; species Periplaneta americana. The sequence continues at coordinate 20,007,078 of JAJSOF020000040.1, read as the reverse complement.
GGGATGATTACCTGGTTGGGTTTTTTCCGAAGTTTTCCCCAAGCGTAAGGTGAATGCCAGGTAATCTATGGCGTATCCTCGGCCTCATCTCGCCGAATATCATCTCGCTATCACTATTTCATCGACGCTAAATAACCTAGTAGTTGATACAGCGCCGTTAAATAACCAACTTTAAAAAAAAATTAAAAAAATCAAGAATAGTAAATACTTTAGGGAATGGTAGTATGAATTATTCTGAGTAAAAAGTACATACAAACATGCGTCCAATTTTCAATGGGTGTGGAGATACAGAGGTCTTTCAGTGTTACTCATAACAAACCTAACAAATGGTATGAAGGAACGACAAATAACTACGTACTGTTGACTACATAAAAAGAACAGTACGTGCCGCTCTTCCGTGATCATCTGAGTGTAGTACTGTTTATAATGGTGTAGAGAAACAGCACTTTGTAGTTAGCCTGTACGGACCGGACGCGTGTCCTGAAAGAGATGACAAGCACTTAACATTCTGAATATCATGTGAATGCAGTTTCATTCTTACTGTGTTGGGTATTACAAGACAGCGCTTCACTGCATTGGCCACCAAGGTCCCCAGACCATACTCCCGTCTATTTTTATCTGTGGGGTGGTTGAAAGGCGGAGCATGCAACAACAAAGTATACACAACAGGGATGAATTGATCGCTCGCATTATGAATAGTACTGTCCTCATAAAAGAATAAGACGACCTTAGGCCTATTGTTTCAACAGAAGGGAAGCACGCTGAACTGTTGAAATTAAATGTATTGGTAATATGTAAATAAGAAGTAAATTGAATCTTTAAGTCATTCGTGTTTCCTTCTTGCCGTTCGGGACGTTTTTATGCGTAACATTCTCCACATCCAGTGAACATTGGACACATAGGCTATTTATAAGAATGGCCTGTGGATAAGCTTCGGGGCTTCTACCGCGTTGTCTTGGTGTTGGTGGCTGACGTTTCGACCGCTGTGTTGTGGTCATCTTCAGAGCATTTGGGTAAGGAAATAGTCTGCAAGCTCGTAGTAGTCTCGATGGGGGGAGTACTTTCGGTGATAGGTCGCATGTTCTCCTTCTGGTACTCCCCCATCGAGACTATTATATATATATATATATATATATATATATATATATATATATATACACACACACACACACGAGGTCGCAGACTATTTCCTTATCCAACTGCTCTGAAGAGCCGGCCTGGGTGGCGCAAGCGCTAGACTGCATACATGGGCATCGTGCCTCACTTGAGAATTTGTGCCTCACTGACCTTCACAGAGCTTACCGCTCTGAGTGACATCATCTTCACAGTCCCCGTTCCTCCCTCACGTAGCTCCTAGGCGTGGGCAGGTTCTATATCAGTTTCATAAGCAATATCAGTGGTGGCATAATAACATTATCAAAGCAGTGTGTACGCGTTAGAAAACGATTATTACATGAGAAATGGGAGGAAGAGTTTTTTTGCTGTTTAGAAGGGGAGAACATACGATGTATGTTATGCTCGAAAATCCTATTAGGCAATAATAAATTTAATATACGACATTACTCCTTATGTCATAAAGAACATGCTGAAGTAGAAGGTAAGACAAGTTAAATGTTATTTTTCACACTATTCCGAAGAAAATTTATGATCTTAACATTTGCATAGTGTACTAAATACGACATTATAACTTAAACACGCTGCATTAAAAGGTACGAGGAATTAAATGTTGTTTGTACGTATTATTTCCAAAAGAAATTTATAAAAAAATATCAAATATGCGTAGGAAACGAAATATGATTTTCTGAAATTATTTTAGGTGGAGAACGTGCAAATTTATTAAGTAATCTTGAGAAACGCCAGAGTATTCAAGAAAATAAACGTAGACAACGTGATGGAATATTATTGGCTAGTTACGCAATTTCTCGCCTGTGATTTAAATCAATTCAATGATGAAGAATAGTAAAGAGGTTTATGATTAAAGCTGCCGAATTAATCTGCCAAATTGAATAAAAGTTTTCGAGTCTCCCACGTTAACCAAGCGCTTTCCTAATAATTCGCCACTGACCGCCTTAGCGATTACGATAAGGTGACGCAGGTCACAGCAGTTTATATTTCCCATCCTACTCTGCAGTCTCCTCTCCTAGTAAACAAACTACTGGGTGTTCAGTTCAAAATGTGTCTTGGCTCGCTGTATGCCGTCATGTGGCTACCTGATGAGCCTAGAGAATTCAATCTTCCTACACTTCCGCAGCTCAGGTGTATAATCTAAGGGGCAGAGAAGTTGGCTAGCAAGTACGGCGTTCATTCTGAAGAGTACGTGCCGATACGTACGGTAACGCCGGTAGTGGCAGGAATGTGAACTGTTTGGAAATACGTACTATCGGGATATGGGGAGAGGGTTAAGACGATTACTTACGTATTTGTTGACATTAACTTCGACGGTCAACATGAACACGGAGCATTTGATTTGTGTTGTGGAATGTTACCGTACGCAGCCGATGATAACAAATACCCTGCGTACGACTTGCCGGCGCAAAACACAGTTCGAAAGAGGTTATGGTAGCACACAGACCGTACAGGCCGCCATCTGTTGCTACGACGTTCAAGTTATACCGTACACGTTCTCAAGTTCAGATTGAAGAACGCCTTAAATAATAGGCAACTTCTCTAACATATCAGCTGAAACTCGCTTCAAATCGGTGACCCAACAACAGTGACGTCATGACACACTTTGAAATGAACACCCAGTATTTCAAATCGAGTGCCTCACGTAACCGAAATATGTGCCCATGTATGCGCTAGAGGCATGGATCGTCTCTACCGCTTGGTCCGAAGGGTTGTGGGTTCGAGTCCCGCCTTAGGCATGGGTGTTGTGTTTGTATTAGTTTAAGTAAAAAGGAAACAAATGAAAGAAAACAGGAAAACAAAGATAACTTTGGTAAACGGCCTTTGGCCAGTGAACGTAATTAAAAAAAAAAAGATGACCACAACATAGCGGTCGAAACGTCAGCCACCAACACCAAGACAACGCGGTAGAAGCTCCGAAGCTTATCCACAGACCAGCCGCGGAAGCCTAAGCGAATACTTATTTATATGAATGTTTATACTCAGAATAGTCCATACCCAATAGTCCATACCGGTCCCTTGCACATTTAGGCCTACTATTCCTCTTGAATCGTCTCCTATGTTTCACAGACGTGTTTCGCAAAAATTCCGTTTCTTTCTTTGCGAATGATATTACCGTTTACTGTTTATTTCCTTGAACTATTACGCAAAAGATATACGAAGTCTGATCAAAATAGTAATATACGTTACAAGAGCGGTATATTGACGTTTTCATTGTCGAGGAAAAGATTGAAAAAGCGAAACGTAGTTGAGCTTTTTGAATTTCCGAGAACATGAAAACAAACATACCGCTCGTGTATCGTACATTATTTTGTGCGAAGATCGTTTATTACATACCTGAAAGACGAATTTCTAATTAGTTGCAATGAAATCTCCATGTTGGTTTCTGTTTAATGACGGCAACTTCGGAAAACCAAAATATCTTTCTTCAACATTGTTGCTATAAAATGTTTTCTGTGTTTACTATACTCCAGCAGGCCGTGATATATGCCTGTCTTCCCCCCACTCCCAGCCTATAAATGCGAACTTAAAACAAACGGTAAGGTTATGTAATGATTTATTTTTTATTTTAATATTTTAACAAAATTATTTATATAACATATTGCAGTAATAACATCGGCATCTGGAATCTTGTTGATTTTTTTCACGGCTTCCTTAATGTTACTTGTATCAGGAATGCAATAAGTTTCGTGGAGTAGTAGACTTTACTTAATTTTTGCAAATATTTAAAAACAATAATTAACATTGCAATTTAGGTGAAATTGCAGTGGTAAGTTTCCAATTTATAATTATTACTATGTTAAACGTCTCTAAAAATAATATGTTAAAAGCCTAAAGCAGTAAAATGAATGTCGCGCTTAAGCGATAAGAAGAGGGAAATTGTTATGTGTGTTACGTTGGGAATACTGAATGTGGTATTTCACACTTACCGCATATTGGATCTGTGCGGAAAACAAGCAAATACGCACGATCTCGCACAAAGTATTATATCTATGGTGAACAAAAAGATTAACTTACTTTTCAAGTTAAAGTTCAATTTTCGAAGTAGATTCTTTTTAACTTCAATATACTTACCCTAGAGGTCCATCCACTTCCCCACTTTCCAAAGTCTCTTTTAAAGATCGATACCAAGTCCTCCGTCATATTGACCTTGACTGACTCAACGCCTTCAAACTTCGAACCATTTAGTAACATCTTTAGTGTAAGGAACAGCCAGAAGTCGCATTAAGTCATGGAGGCATATCGGACCTGTGGGATTCGGTGTTCGGTCAAAAAGTTCTAAATAGGCGGAAACATTGTCGAGGTGCAGCTGTCAAGCCACCACTCAACCAGAGTTCCGGTCTCTAGCGACGAACAGGCGACGGAGAACTTATAAATTGTACTCTTTGTTGAGTGTCTATTTGGAGCGTACTCTATTTTCTATTTTGAGCGCACTCTTGACGAACCAAGCTTTTGATGGTGAAAAAGAAACAATGCCAGAATGTTCATCACTATCAAGTGACATTCGGCCATCTCTGAAGCAATGATGTCACTCGTTTGCTTCTCCTTTCCCAGATGGCAACTTCGCCAAACTATCTTTATCTGCTCAATGATCTTTTGCTTGCGTGTCGCTGAGTTTGTGGCAAAATGGTATGCAGATTCTCTGATGGTGGCACAAAACGATACGCGACAAGCACGGACCATACCACACCCCATACAGTCTCGTACTCTTATTCAAAATTGTTAGTTACACACAAGGCCCAAAACTATGACATTTAATTTCAATTGTACATTATACAGTCTAAATTTTTTAATTAATTTTTCAGAAACTTTATAATAATTTCTAATTATAAAATATATTTATATATATATATATTAATCAGAAACTTTATATATTTATATATATATATATATGAAAATCGACATTTAAAAGATACTTTTTTCAATCTAAAATCTTTAAAATTTTTCTCTTGTTGTTCACCTATGAACTTATTGACGCGTCCACACCTGTGGAGTAACGGTTAGCGCGTCTGGCCGCGAAACCAGGTGGCCCGGTTCGATTCCCGGTCGGAACAAGTTACCTGGTTGAGGTTTTTTCCGGGGTTTTCCTCAATCCAATATGAGCAAATGCTGGGTAACTTTCGGTGTTGGACCCCGGACTCATTTCACCGGCATTCAGACGCTAAATAACATTAGATGTTGATGAAGCGTCGTAAAATAACCCAACCTTATTGTCACATATTTGCAATTCTTTCAAACAGATCTGTTATTCATAAAATAATAATAATAATAATAATAATAATAATAATAATAATAATAAATGTTATTTAAATTAATAAATAAGGTTTTCGCTGTATTAAGATTTTTGAGCCTAGTCTAGGATTCAGCAGATGATGAAACTAACATCGAAACTAGTCAATCAGGTACAATAACATCGTTATTCAAAATGCTAACACAGTGAAGTCGTTATTTATTAATTCAAATAACTTACTAGTTAATCAGTGATTATTAGTCTAACTATTAAAAGAGTGTACATAATAATAATAATAATAATAATAATAATAATAATAATAATAATAATATCATCATCATCATCATCATCGGCATCATCATCACCAGGTCGTAGGCTTTTAACCTCCTCTGAAATTGATCTCGCCATCTTTTTATTGGTCTTTCTACTGATCTTTTCCTATCTGGACTGTAATTTATGACTAGTCTTGCGACACATGCTGCTTTATTGATATCGATATTCATTCATTTAGTGTTCTGCCCAATGGCAGGTCTTTCACTGCAAACCCAGCATTCTCCAATTTTCCTATTCTCTGCTTTCCTCTTCGTTTCCTCATATGATCCATATATCTTAATGTCGTCTATCATCTGATATCTTCTTCTACCCCGAACTTTTCTCCCGTTCACCATTCCTTCCAGTGAATCCTTCAGCAGGCAGTTTCTTCTCAGCCAGTGACCTAACCAATTCCTTTTTCTATTTCTGATCAGTTTCAGCATCATTCTTTCTTTATCCACTCTTTCCAACACAGCTTCGTTTCTTATTCTGTCTGTCCATTTCACACGTTCCATTCTTCTCACAGTTCAAATGCTTCTATTCGCTTCTCTTCACTTCGTCTATCGATATGATCCTTCATATTTATTATTTACTTGTTGTTTTATAATATGTAAAATATTTTCAAAGTTTAATTTAGATCTTATATCATAAGTCATCCTTTTTTTTTATCTAAGACAGTACATCCAGCTGCATATCCTAGGAACTTCATTTTGCCTGCCTCAGTAACTCTCTTTTCTTGATCTTTTGTAATGGACCAACTTTCGCTGCCATACAACAATGCAGGAACTGCCATTCCTTTATAAAATTTAATTAGGGTTTCTTTTAGGGTTTTCCTCCCTCTAATGTTTAGCGTACTGTTCCACAGAAGTAATTAATTTAATTTTCCTTCAATTTCATTGCTTTTCTCATATGATATGTTGTTGTCCAGATACAGTATTTAAAGGATTTTACTTGTTCAACTGTTGTTTTTCTATTATGGGCTGCGGTGTTAGAAATGCCAATGTTTTAGTTTTTTTCTGTAGATATTTTCATGTTGTAAATGATGACTATTTCATTCAATTTAAAAATAGCTTCCAGAAATGTTAGTAAACTAAATTCTCTTCTTTTTGTATTAAATGTGACATTCCAAATAAACAGTTAGAGTAAGAACTACCTTTTCTATAGCTGTTAGACATTTGATATCATCACTTATACTAATGGCATTTATTACTTATTTGATATTTTGCTATAGTCAGCTCTATGTGGGGATGTAATCAAAAAGTGCAAGTAAAGTGAAACTAGAAAAGATGGAGAAGTATAGGGGAGAGAGGAAGTGTATAATCAGATGTGTAAAATAAAATATAGTGTGATCCAAAAGTCCCTCCGCAGCTCTATTAGTTCTAGTAACCCTAGAATATTATCCTGTAGAAAGTTGGCACTCCCCCAATCATTATAGTTTAACAACATCACACCTCCAGTCCATCATATGCTTAGCGGCCAGTGCTGCCACTTAAATTCTCTGCCAAATACACTTAAATTCTCTGCCTAGTGGATTCCCGGCTACACAAGCACTGCGGAGAGACTTCTCAATCGCACTGTATAAGTATTTATAGGAAGTGGGAATAGTGACAAAGGATTAAGTGTAAGCAGAATAGTGAGAAAGTCAAAGTGAGCGCAAATAGGAATGAGTAAAAATAGTGAAAAAGGGTTAAGAGAAGTGAACAAGTGACAGCATAAAATTAGTACTAATATTTGAACGTTGGAACAGTAAATGAATATGAGAGAAAGATAGGAGGAAAGTTCAAAGAACAAATAGGACAAATAATTCAATATGATAATTTATAGAGAAAAATTGAAATTGAGATTGTAGTGAATAATAGTTAGAGGAAAAAGGGGGTTTGAAAGGAGTATATAATATTAGATATATTAGGATTAATGAACAAATAGAGAATAGCAAACGAAATGTAGGAGAAATGTTGAAGGGGAGATTGACCAAGTAACAAAACAGGTACATAGTGTAATGGGGAGTATTTGTGTAAACGTGTACTGCAAATAATGTGTTATTGTAATAATATGTTAATGGTGGCACCGGATACAGAAATGTGAGGTACACCATTACATATAAATAGGTGCTGTGACGAAATATATCATATCATATCATATAGTCAGCTCTACCTCCTTTTTGTAAGTTGGTAATATTTGAGCAGATATAATCGCTATACCAGCAATTGTGTCTTTAGAATAATGAAGCGTAGTACCGAAACTGGCATTTCCTTACTTAAGCTAAAGGACCTTAATGATCAGTTCTATAGACTCCTTCTCCCAGAAATAGAGATCAAAATTTCGCCTGTATAGTTTCCAGGATGGGAATGCGTTTTCCCTGTACGTCGCCTAGCAACCATCAAGCAAGTCCCCTTCCAAACCTCTTTGTTCTTTTGTTTTATTTTATCATTATTTCTCTTCCAGTTGACCGTTAAGGATCTCTGGTAGAGGGAGAAATAATGATTTATGAATTCTCGGATCAGATTGCAGATATGAAAATAGCCATCACCAATTTTGTTACGGAGATATGCCATCGACTTTTATTCTCTCTACTAATGGCTTTAAGACCATAGTTGGTTTCGCAATTTGGCTCTTTGTAATATCTTCCCATCATAATATGTATGAGGACTGTGGTTTGATTTCTATTGCTTGAAGCAGTGGAAGAAAGGAGCTCTGCAACATATCACTCGAAGATAGCAATTTGCCACTAAGGAGCAGTTTCCAAAACTGATTTATTCCAATTATATTGTTGTTTCTTGAAATGAAGAACAAATTCTTCTTTCTACAAACGTGTGGGAAGACAGCATTTCCGATAAGAAAACTGGCACTTTTCGCACGCTTACTAATAAATGCATTTACACAAGAACATTATTTTATAATTAACACTTTATAAACGATAATATTCAAATGGAACGTTTCTATAGTGATTTACAAATTCTTATTGGTGGTTTGTATTAATATTAATCTAAATTCGTGGATTTCATTTTTATCACCAGAAGCCATTACTTTTTAAGCAAGTTATTGAAAATGCAACTCCAGAATTAAATTTCCTACTTAAAAAACGAGAACTGTAGTTTACATCAACAATGCACTCTTGTTCTCATGAGATCATCGCCTTATACATAGAAACGTATATGACAGTTTAGGCTTACGCGTTTCGAAATAAAATAGATAGATTTATTGAGTAGCCTAATATTATACATACAGATTTTACATTATCATAATTTTCTCTAAAATCCAATGCACGGGTCTTCTGACCGTACGTGCTTTGTACCAAAAACAAGTCCTCCTTTGTAGGTACCCCCGCACCTATGATTATATCCAACTACTCTCTAAAAGAGCACACACATTAAAATGGAAATGGCACAATAATACAAATTATATAATATATCCTAACGTAAAAGACATAAAAGTGTACAGTTGGGTAGATACTATTATCCCTTCCTCAGTTCGTGTCACAAACTTTAACAGCTGAAATTCTAATCTTTCTCGCCTTCAAGAGGAACAATCTAGTATTTTGTTCCCATTCTCTATTCCCCATTACGTCAAGACATGCACGCGAACTCCTATTCTGACTTAGCACCGAGGGTGGTAGATATTTTCTCCGTACATGTTCCAATTCGACACACTGTAATAAAATATGTTTATAGGAGTCCTTTGCTCTGCAAAGGGGACAAAGACGCTCCCCTTCTTCGTTGACAATGTTATTACCCTTCCATGTCCCCAATCTTAGTCACGCTAAACCTGCTCTGCTGTCTTTGTTACAAGAATTTATGTAGCCACACCTCCCCCAGTTAAGCATGATATCTGATTGTAAATGTAGTGAGGGCTTTTCCGAACATTGGAGCTCAATCTCTTGCCTCTCGATATCAATTAAACGCATCTTCACATTACGCCATATATTCCTCCTGTTATTCTCTCATTTCTCTCACACACATCCCATTCCTATATGCTGCAGCCCTCTCTGCAGTTTATAAACCAACCCCTTTTCCCAACCCTCTCTTTGTTGAACTTGAAATAAAATATGAAGATTGTCACTTTGACATGTCAGTTATAAATTGTTCCCTAATCTGTTTAATTAGTCATTTTCGTAGGAAAAAATTGCGTGTAACACACTCGCGGAAATATTAGTTGCAAAATTCATATGATATGGCCACGAACGAATTCAACTTTCATACTCATTTTGCAACAGAGCCCTTTCCGCACTTATATTCCAATATAGGCCCCTACTATTCGCGTACAGAAGAGCACGAGCGAATCCAACCTGCATATTCATTTTGCAATAGAATCCTTTCCGTAGTTGTATTACAATATACGAAGGCTGATCAAGAAAGACAGACTGATTTTTTTTTTCATTTTTACAGATGTGTATTACTCTATAACACACTATTTTAGGTAAGTATAAAAATATGAAAGAAGTGGTATAACGTTACCCCAAATGAATGTAACATATAATGTTCATTCAGAATCATCCTCAAGGGCACGAAGATGGAATGAGACTAGTGTACTGTTTAATTTTATCCCAGATTTTTTCACTAAATTAGGTATTGGAATGTTGTGCAATATCCAGAAAAGATAGAAATATACGAGTATAATGTTTGTTCAGAATAGAGCTGTGCGTTTTTCCTTTCAAGCCTGCCTGCCCCGTGTCATTCAGAATACGTCTGACATTCCGCTCTTGACCTTGTAAACAACAGGCCGAGCGCAAGCTTGCCTGGCAGTACCCGCTCCTTCTCATACCAAGCGTAGCATGACCCAAGCGAGCCCAATGGGTTGTTGCGAAGCCTGTGTGTAGTTTAACTGTACGCTATGGATTCTCAACAAGTGCAAGACAAGTTAAGATGCGGAGACTATGTTTTGGTTAATGGGAATAGGATTGGATCTGAAGTCTGGAAAAAATTATCTTGTGTAAGTGAAAAAGAAACACTAAAACCAGTCGATGCTGCGAAATGCAATACGTGTGGACATCAGTAGCGGCCGGTGATCGAAATCCTCGGTGAGGCCAGATGCAACTACGTAGTTTAAGTGCTTCGGATAGGAAATGTTTGTTTATGATATTAATTATTATTGTTATTATATTATTAATATCATTATTACTGTATTATTATTACTATTATTAGTCTATTCTTATCACTATCAATGAAACATAATAATTTCACTCACCAAATAAGCTGTTATGCTCTCAGTTTCAGTGATTGTTTCAGTGTGATAAAGCAACCCATATTATGTGTTGAAATTCCCCTTTCTTTACTTTTCTTTTTATTTTTTTCCTTTGACAGCAACAAACAAGGCCAAGATAAGTTTATTTTGCCTCACATTACCACTTAACCATTTATGTTGCCCATACCAGGATGCAATAGAAACTCGCGTTTTAAGATTATGTGTCAGAAAAATTATCAGCGATGTCGTAGGTATCTCGGTAGTCTCTCTCTTTATTTAAAACTTCCTTTCTTTCAGTATTATTTCTTCTCGAAAAAGGACACTCTAACAATGAATTAACTACACCAGCATTATTTCTCTCATTTGTTTCTGTTTATATTTTCTAGAAATACATAACAACATTGGCCCAGATTCACTACTGTACTACGAAGTACAATAGTAGAACACCCTCGCTTATGTCATAAACTGAGACATAAGGGGAGAGAATCGAGTGGGTCTCTGCCTGCCAAAGAGCTCGAATTTTGTTATTTATGGCCTAGTTAGGAAAACAAGTCACCACTGCTATTCCCACCCCACTCCACCCTTGAGGCCGGTCCACGGATGGGACGAGTGAAACCTGACCAGGCCAGCCGAATTGTGCCTCAGCTACAACGTTTTAAGCTCAAACTCAAAGCCCGCGAAAGGACATGAAATGCATTAAGCCAGACCCGGCACGAACGATTCTGGCCTCAGGAACAAATTTTACTGCAAAACAGGTCTATATACATCACAAGCCAGACCCGGCACGAGCGATCCCGGCCTCAGGAACAAATTTTACTGCAAAACAGTTCTATATACATCAAAATTTTCAAATGCTTCTACAGCGATATATGCTTCATTCAAATAACTAATATATTATATAAAAACACAAAATTTGATTTCAGTTAAGCCAAGTGACTGAGGCCCGGCCTCACTTGCCTCAGTCAATCAGCCGCCACTGGTGGACATATTTTAAAAGTGAAAACAGGTACTTGAAGCATGTTGCGTTATATGAGCCGTTCAGTGCAGAAGTGGTGTAAGTCAGAAATGAGTAATGAGGGTTAAAGTAAATATAATGTAAAATACAGCGCAAAGTAGCAATTAATATTCAATTTATTTAAACTATTAGTAGTCAGTGGATAGCAAGAAGGACATATTAATTGCTACTTTGCACTGTATTTTACAGAACTTTTACTTTAAACCTCATTACCCAATTTTGACTTACACTTTTGCTCTGAACGGTTCATATGTAAAGTGTAAAGAAATGTTCAAGATGGGTCAAATATTTTACAAACTGATAAGGATTTTTTTTAGTGGAAAGGTGTGTGGAAATGTGCGCGAAAGACTTGAGACCATTTTCTACTGTGGAAGAGGAAGGATTCTTAATGTTAGGACAGGACCTATTGGATATATTTTTTGCCCTTAAAAACAGCATTTATTTAGGCCTATTTCAATAATTGAAGTTTTTCGAGAAATAAACTTTGAAATAAACAATAAAATAAAAAGTTACTAGTTATCTTAGACACAAGTTTTATATTTATTGAATCCAGTACTGACTGTGAAAGCTAAAACAAAACAGAAGAGGCACGATAAGAGCCTGCCATCCTAGGAGCAAGCTCACGTGGAACCCGACTCACAACACAACACATAAACTTGCTTCCGCTGTTGGGTTAAATACGCTCTTGCCTGTTCACCAGTCCAAGCAGGTCAGGCAGGCTGAATGCACAGCTCTAGTTCAGAATCGCCCTCGTGGGCACTAAGATGGAATGAGACAAAATAGGTGGTGGTGGTGACAACGGCGACGGCGCACAGTGTGTAATTTAGCGAGTCTAGCCGGCCAAAAATCATTTCTCGAAAACTAATCGCTCAATTTTCATAAAATTTGGTATGTACCTTCAATTATTGAAGTGGATAAGTATCTAGTAATGAAAATGAATATAGCAACTATTTTTACTGAAAATAAAATTAGTAATATTGTAAAAAAAATTGAATTTGAGTGAAAAAATAAATTAATAATGTTCATAATGTGGAGTGCGCTTAAAATTGAAAGCGTAAGACGAAGGAATATTGCTACATATCTTACTCGTTCATATGTACGTCAGATGCATCCCATCGGAATCTGTATCCTCGCTGCTAGTCTATTCTTCGGCAGCACCAAGTAATGGAGGCTCGGAGAGAACTGCAACACTACTATTAAAATCGATCGCGATTTTCTCTTCTTAATTTCTGTAAGCTGTTGATGTGAGACTGCAAAGAAATAAGTAGCCTGAGTTAAAGGTTGGTATTTGTGTCTTTCTTTATGTTTTTCTTGCGAAGACTTCTCTGAAAAGTCTAATATAATATTTGTTCCTCGTTTCCTAGGCTTCCTCAGATAGTTTACCAGTAGGTATAGCCTAATAGTGTCCTGTGACCTTCTGTCCATGAGCCAAGAGTTTGTGAAGGGTTATAGACATATAATACTATTTTTGCAAGCATAAATATAATTCCCTTGTCTCCCTTGCATACATGTCAAATACCCGTTTATCAGTATTGCAAAACCTCAAGAAAAGATTTCTAATATTGTGTGTTTAGACGACTTATTAGATTTAATCTATTTTCGTAATAATATGCGAAAGTGGAAACCTCCCTGAAAAATCTTCTTGCGGTATTTGCATAGTTTTTATTCCGGCTGCTTTGTTTTATCATGTCAACAACAACAACAAATAGTCCCCTTTTCCGCCTGAACCTATCCTATCGTCAATGTTTCGCAATAAATAAAACAGTGAATCTAAATTAACTGTTACAAGATTTTGCATTTCTCTTAATTCTTTATATTGATTAGAGGTCAATTGTAAATCAGTAATCAAAGCGAGATCCTTATTAGGTGACAATTGTTGGTCATTCCTGCAAAATCAATTTTCACGGTTTCTTTTTCTCCATTTTGTCGCACGTTGAAGTGATGCAAGTAAAAACTCTCCTACAATATTGGCCGCATCTCTTTTCCTAGAAGCTCTGAAACTCATATGGGTAGCAGAAAGCTTTTTTTCTGGCGATCTTTCTTTAAAAAGTGGACTAATTTTTTTCCGTTTTGATCTTTCGCTCAGTTCTCCGAAAAGTTTACGTGGACGTCCTCAAATGCTTGTAATGGCAGACTCAAATTGGAACTGTTTTGTAGTAGATGGTAAAGTATTATATATTTCATTCTCAGACTCTGCATCTTGGTTCAAACATAGCGTATTATATTTTAAGAAATTTTTCTCATTTATGCTGTATTTTTCCCACCGTAATCGAATTTTCGAGCATAGAAATTTAATTTATTTCTTTCTTGACTGTAAAATGTCTTCAGAACAATCTTTGAGACCAAAATGTTCAATTATATATTTGAGAATTTCACTTTTCTCTCGCTCTTGCTCCACATCTGGAAAACAGCTCTCCGGGTTACGGAGCGCATGGTGTCTGAAAATAATTAATAGTTTTTCCGTCTGCATCTGGTTGCAGAAAAAAATCACGACGTCTTGCTCAGAAAAGCATAATGAATATCTCCACACAAGTTTTAGCGAGGTGATAGAGAGCTACACCTTTTAAAACTCAACTCAAAATAATGTAATAAAGTAGAACTTCCACTCTCTGCACACGTTTATTCAAACACTTATTCTAGACAATAAGATAATACTGTTTAGCAAAAGAATTAGTTTATTTGTTAGTATATATCTTCTTATAATATACCCACACTGTATATTAGAGAAAAATATGATATTAACTTTTTCACAATCAGCATCAAATAATACAAACTGCGCGCCTGCCTCTGCAGCGTAAATGATCTTATCGGATACATGCAACTTTCGCTCTGTTGTGAGAGTCCCCTACAAGATGTACTGTAAGCATCTGTCTACACTTCAATATTGTACTTTGGAGTGTTATAAACACGTCTATATAAGAATTTAGCATTAAATATAGAGTGTGAAAATTGATTTTTGGCCGGCTAGCTGCTTGAAATTACACACTGTGCGGCGGTGGCATAGGTATTTCTCTTTATCCAGATTTTAATACCCCTAGGGGAGTTTATTTCAAAAACACAGTTAAAATTGTGTTTTTACCTAACAATACATAGTCTAGGCCTAATTAATAATACAAACTCACTTCCTTCGGCGGGGATATATTTCAATTCCTGTTTAAGTGAATTTCAACACGATGAAGAGAGGTTTCAAACGGCGTCTGTGTTAAAATAAGAATGCGGACTACTCCTAGTTAATACAATTGGAGTGGGATGCTTAAATTATGACGTCAGATAAGTCTTGTGACGTGCATTTTAATAATGGTGCACATGTCCCCTCCGATATTCGAAAGGAGGGTTGCTACCCAACGCTTTCCCCTTGGGTTTTCCGCCATCCCTAGAACATTGTACCGGTACAATTGAAAAGTGCACTTGCTTCAATCCGATATGTGTGTGGGGGTGAATGTTGTGGCGTGAGGGGAGTTGCAAGTTCTGCTCTGCAGCAGACGCAGTCATAACCAGAAGTCGCAGATACCAGGGGGACCGCCGAAGGGAAGTTCAAGCTGCACTCACAAAGGATCTCTTGATATGGAAACGCGTTATTTGAATGAAACACGAAGTTATAACGTTCAAAGAGCAAGTTTCGATGCACATAAGAAAAGACGGTCAGTCTTTTATACGAAATAAATTCATTTGTTAAGAAGACGTTGCCATTAAGTTCAAGATTTTAGGTAAGAGGCTGATTTGAATAATTTCATCAAAAACAGGGCCGATCGAACCCGGGAACTCTACCCGACACCGATCCAATTTTGAATGTGATAACAGGGAAAGGGTTGACAACCGTCAAGCAAAACTTGAAGAATAACTGTATGCTTAAATTTTTTCTGTTAAAATAGTGATGAATATGCAAATCAAGATTTCATTACTCTGTAAAGTTTGATTTGGATAATTTTAAGGGAATAAGTTCCCGGTAACTTAGTTGGTAGAGCGTTATGTTTAGGTCGGGTTCGATGCCCGGCCCCGGAACAATTTTTTTGAAATTATTCACATTACCATTAAGTTCAACTTTTTAGGTCAACATCTAGTTTAATTTAACATCTGAAGGTACGATGAAGGTGTTATTATCCGTTTTGAAATGATAAGCAGGGAAAGGAAGTTCATGCCCTAAAAACGTGAAGAATATGTATGCATTTACGCTGTAAAATAGATAAATATGCTACAAAATATGCATTATCAGTCTGAGATTATTTTAACAGAATAATAAGGTATAGGCGTTTAGTCTATGGATTTTGAAGTGCTTGTCTCATTGCTGAATGCTCCATTTATGCTGTTACAGTTCACAACTAAGTAGTGACGTATGTTTTCTGTTGTCATTCTTCGCCTGTTGTCTCTCAGCATAGCTTTGTAGCGCGAAAAACTTCGTTCTACGTCGCAAGAAGTAAGAGGGGCTTGCACAAAAGCTGTGAACTGTTCTATAGACAATTTTGTTGGTTTTTGGGGTGTTTTTTCTTCGAGAATATCTTGAATTTCTTTAAGTTGATAATAGCCAGAGTTTTTGGAAAGAATATTTGCTGTTTTCTCGTTCATTTTATCTCCTACATTTCCTGGAACTGATGTTAAACTGGATATTCTTCTATCGAAATCTGCTAAAGACTGCAGTGAAGGAATACCAATTGCTAACTTGAGAGGCTCCCTATGAGGGCGTCATCGTTACGTTCAAAATTCATAAACATAAATTAGTCGTGTTTACGAGGTTACACACTTTTAAAAATGAGGGAAAGACTAATAAACATACATAATATGCAGTTTTCCTGCATAAATGTTAAAATATGATGCTTTTATAAATAAAGGCAAAATATGCACTTTTATGCACAATAAAAGTAATATCACTGCATTCAGAAATTTGTGATTCATGTAGATAATCTTTCAGCATATTCACACAACGATAGAGAACAAATATGCAAATGTATGAACTTCCTTTCCCAGCCAGCTTTATGATAATCCTACGTCACCGAAGTCTCAACTTATGTATTAATTTCTTTTTAGTGTCAAGTCATAAATGTTCAAATATATACTTAGAAAAGCTATTCAGAGACTGAATTATAAACACTACGGAAAGATTACTTAAAAAGATTGCTGGTTTGCTTAGTGGTCACTGAGGGCCATATTAAAGAACAAAGTCAGAAGTTAGGTCATGTTAAATGCCGGATCCGTATTCGGAGACAATACTTAATCTTTCCCTTGACAAAATCAAATGTAGGTAAAAAGCAAGTGAAGTTGATGTTTGCCGACGTCATCATATAATGACGTAGCGTTTCCAGACAACAGCTTTTCCATACAGAAAGTGTGGAAATCATCCATCATTGCTGGCTGCCGCAGATGGTGTAGTAGGCCTACATCAAAGAACTCGTCTACGAATATAAAGACGCGGTAGAAAAAAGAAATCAGACGTCGTTTTGGTTTCGGAAAAGAAGAAGAAATGGCATGCAATTTAAAGTACAAAAATATAAGTAGTACTGATAATATTAATTGCATGGAAATTAAATTTAAAATCATAACCTTATGTTGAATTATAAGATTATAGGTAATTTTTATTCTAAGATTTAGAAAATCATTGCCTATTGTAGATAATACTTTTTTCTGAAACTCCAATTTACATAAACATTTACAAGTTAACCAATTAAAAAAATAAATCTTTCCTCTTATTTGATTTTCAGATGAATAATAATAATAATAATAATAATAATAATAATAATAATAATAATAATAATAATAATAATAATACTGAGACATTTAAAATGCACTTCATAGCTGCATAACTTCGGAGTTAGCTTAATAAATTGTAACAGGTCGCAGTGCTGGGCTATAGTGCCCCTTCCAGTAAATTATATTCCATACATAACTTCGGTATAAATGAGTAAAACAATAGATAAGAATGAGGTTATGATTAATCTACATAGGCATAGGCCTAACTTGAGAATACAGAAACAAATCATATTCACAGAACGCACAATCCATGAATTCTTGGAAACTGCTATCTCCTAAATCCATTTCAACCGTTAAATTTAACTTTATCATGTAGTAAACAAAAATGTCCCATTAGTTGCTGCTCAGGCAAATATAGCACTGTGAGCTGTAAAGTTCACCTTCACGTTTTGAATTTTAGGCTACTAGCTTCAGGATAAGTTACGACAAAAGTAGGCTATACAGTACGTCTAAATTAAGTTGTGACTACCTACTAAAGTTGGATGTGAGAGTGAATTTGAAGCGATATTCCTGAAAATGTGCCTAAGAATAAAATGACAACTATCATATACATACAGTATTAAAAAGTAGTGTTATGAAGATGAAGCACACTGCCTCATTAGGGTCTTACACATTTTGTATAAAGAGAAGAACTTTAATTTGCCATGTTACCAGTTACATTTCTGTATAGTCTGCGTTACACTGTATCACAACATTCTTACATTACGGTAGTGATGTCAAAGCAAGCGCATTTTTCTGACCTTGACGTTGTGCGCGGGCAGCAAGCGCTAAGTATGGAAAGAGGAAGGGTTGTGTATATGAATAAGCAACCTGTTGGATTAAGAAAACAGTGGTGCACAAACTTCAAACGGAACGTGAAATTTTATGTCGTTATTTTTATATGGCTTCTTTCTGTTTAATATTATCTATATTGTCTGTAAAACAAAAGTACTAACACTGATTTCTTAATATTGCAGTTGTGTTTTAAATCTTAATGACATAATAGAGAGTTAAGAAGGAATATTCACGTAAATTCCATAGTAGTATAATATTATACTGTATTAAGTGGATGAAACACATCATTCATAAGGAAAGTGATATTCCAAAGAAAGAGATTGAGTATGACATGATAAGTTGGAATTTATATTGATGGTATCTTTAGTAGCCTTACAAAAGTAATCAATAAACTAATCAAAACAATATTACAGTACAAAACAAAGTTACCTAGCTACTGTATCTGTTTTTAAGTGTAACTAATATTACATAACAAAACTCTTATCGCATTATGCTTTTAAGGTGATACTGTGAGCAACTTCCTATCATCAGAATATTAAATTATTTTCTCGAAATCTGCTGAAGCTATAGAGCTGACATTTTTACAACACATGGGAACGTATCTTTTGCTTGTGATGTAACAGTAGTTGCTTTGTTAATTCATTTCCTTACAAACAATTTCCGTGCGAATATTTAAAAAATATTTCAATACACCATCTTCAGTAATACGTATATACGGTATATTAGATTTACGAAAACATTCTGTAAGGCTACTAAATAAATAGGCCTATACCTGAAAATTTCACTTTTCTATACGAAAAGTTGAGAAAATGTTTCTTTTGAATAAAAAAATATCATCCGAGCTTCACCAGTTTTATTCAGTACACAGAAGACGCCTTCCTTGAAAATAACTAAACCACGTTTTTTGCAGGCTCCTAGGATTTTCACGTAACCGTACTTGGCATCGGAAGGGTCGTAATGTATCCCTCCCAAAAAAGGCTCGATATTCTTGGGCATTGGTGCTGTGAGACACCGTGCACTCTATGAAATCAACAACTACTGGTCTGTGACCTTTCGCCACATTTCAGCAATCGTGTGACTCCTCACGCACATGACATCATTCAAAAATCGCTTCCAGAGATCGGAAACAACCCTCTGTATATCACTATATCCGTGCAATACTTTAGGAGAAATCGCTGTACAAAACAGACGGCATAGGCCTACCAAAGAAAGAAGAAGCTTTTTTTATGATACAAAATATTGAGAAGTTGTAAGACCTTATTCCGACATTACAATACATTCCTCTACATAAAACAAAAGAATATACATCTATGATGGGAGAATATGATGGAAACCCGAAGTGTAGGTAAAAAAAAACAGTCCGTCATGCACCGTATGATTGTGATCCACAAGCTCCTGGGGATATTAATTGCTGATATAAAAAAGTGGGACAGATAATCCTCCAATAGGGATTGTGACAGTCGGAGCAAATTACTCATTCAAAACACATAGGCTACACTGGATGGGTTAGGAAATGGACACTTTAATAATTCTAGGCTCAGTAGGCTAAGGTGTTTTGCAAAGAAGGGAAAGCTTAGCATATAATTTATAAAAATATGAATCAATTGCTTGGTATCATAAATTTAAAATTTATTTATTTAATACATTAGGTTATCACTGGAACATTAGGCATTGCATCCCGAAAGAGCAGAAGTAAGAGAAAGAGCGCAGTTCAGTTCAGTTCAGTTCAGTTCAGTTACATAAAATATTTTACAAAATTGAAGAGAGTTCATTGAGCACAATAACATTAATAAATAGTAAAATACAGACAGCATGTAATAATATATGCAAATATAGAAAATACAAAAATACATGAATATTAGATTTCAATTTTAAGCTCAATTAGCTTAACAAAATACAAAATTAATTAATTTGATTTGTTTTCCAAATCTGTGTGTTAAGTATACTCAGTTCAGAGTAAGCTCTAATTAATGCATTATATATTCTGGGTTCAAAATTTCTGCTGTGTTTTAATCAAGCAGTTTGTGGCATTTGGGTATGTTTAGAATGAAACTGCAGTTTTGTCTCATACAGTATTCATGAGGATCCATTTTAATTTATTGTGATTTTTATGGAAGTAAATCAGCAATGTTTGTTTATAAAGTTGTTCTAGATTTGATACAATAGATTCCTGAAAAATTAATTTTGTGGGTAATCTAAAGATTTATATAGACAAATTTTGATAATTTTTGGAGCAAATTTACAGTGTGAAGTGTTGGTTTTGCTATACCTTCCCAAACTAATATAAATATAATAATCCGTGGCGCTACAGCTCGAGGAAGGCTTAGACCGACCAGCCGGCTGCTGGCCTCACGCCCACATGCCGAAGCAAAGGTGGACGATCATCCAATCAGAATGGAGGTATCGTGTGTTTAGCACGATGATCCCCCAGCCATTATAGCTGGTATTCGCAACGATTTAATTTGTTGCCTAAATCGTAGCTCCTTCAGGGTAAGTGCATCACGATACTGGGCTGGCACCGATCCCATACACTGGCCGAAATTTAATGAGAAAATTTCTTTCCCATGAGGACAAATTTAAATTTTTGTAATTTTTATGAAGTAGAACCAGAGTGCATTCCTTGTAACCTTAAAAATTAATTTTGAGTCCTAAAGGCGGGATGTCTTAGACCGCGACGCCACGGCGCAGGACCCCAACCTAATATACCATACCGAATTATTGATTGAAACAGAGCTAAGTATACAGAGTATGCAGGACATAATAGGTAAATAAGAACGAAGAACAGAAAATTTGTGGATTGTTTTACGCAATCTGTTACACAGGAAGGAGATTTGCTTGTCCCATTTTAAATGTTGGTCAATAATAATAGCTAAATATTTGACTTTTAAGGATATACTCAAGGCTTGACATGAGCAGGTAGGTAGGTTACAATCATGTATTGTTATATTTCCATTATTAATTAGTTTCAGTTGTTCAAACGCCTTGGCTCTAGAGATAGCGTATGAGCTTCCCATCCAAGCGGTCCGTGGTTCGATTCCAGACGTGGGCAATGGAAGAGATTTATCTTCTCCCACTAGACTGGGTGTTTGTCCCTTGTTCTGTTTTGTCTCAGGGGTGGTAAAATAATAATAATAATAATAATAATAATAATAATAATAATAATAATAATAATAAATAAAAATAAACAACCTATTTTACTGTACTGCATGTCTGCTGTTTCCGTGCTAACCAAAGAGGGCCGCAATATATGCATGTCTACTGTTGGTCCAAAGATGTACCCTCCACTAAATTGCATTAGTAAAACATGGCAGTATAAAGAAGACGAAGCAGAAATAAACCTACCGAAAGTAATAAAATTGTAAATTCCTTAAATTAAAGTTATAGGGCTTTTCATTTTGTCTTTATGTTAATTAGGCAAGCTCAATGGGTCCACTGAGTTTCATCTAATCTACTTACAATCTGTTTCTATTCTAGAGCAGGGCCGACCAAAAAGAGCGGAATTTATTAAAAAGTCGTATACAATTTATGTTCCTTAGGTAAGTGACCTATGTATGAATCACTCATTCATTGTGGGATAATTGTTTGAGAAAATGCGTAGTCTGCAGTACAGTATTTTGCATCATCCTGTTGTTCTTTCTCAGAAACGCAGAGGAAGTAACAATCCTACACTAATATTGGCGAGTAGACAAACTTTCATCCAAATATTATTTCAAGTTATATCAGAGAAGACAGCCAAATAGTAAGCGTCTTTTTTATAGGATAAGCAATTGGTCTCATCCGTTCTCACGTCTCCCGTCAGTTCTTGAATTGTAACTTGCAACCTCTCCTTCCTCTTAGCCTCTATTATACAGGGGTTTCCAAACGTAATGCATAATTGTAGTTAAAATTGAATTAGGAAATTTTGAAGAAAGCTCAGACACGTCAAACCTTGTATTTAGAAAGGAATATTATTATGGAAACTAAATGTTTTTGCGACTACTGTTGTGCGAGTTACGACGTATTCGATGACATTTTAAAATGACATCCTGTAGTTTTTTAGAGCTTAAAGAACGGATACGATGATAAGAAATAAGGAACAATGATTGTGAGATATTGTAGAATGTAATGCATGATTTACGTGTAAGGTTACATAAGTGTTTAAAATGTAAGGGGGGACATTTGACCCAAGTTATTTTTAAAAAGTGAAAAAGATAACCAAACTTTGTTTTTCGTATTTCTCAAACAGTTTACTCTGTTCGCATTACTGTGATCTTACAGAAACATTTTAAAATCCATTTGTACCCACTGGATAACCCTGTACCTTGAAGAGACTCGTCACCTATCCGTGATTAGATCTATGCAAAAGATAATAAGTATCAGTATCTTAAAAACAATATACTTTGCATACTTCTATTCGGTAATGAGTTTTGGAATAATATTCTGGTTAA
The DNA here is from genome assembly GCA_025594305.2 of Periplaneta americana. Taxonomy (NCBI): domain Eukaryota; kingdom Metazoa; phylum Arthropoda; class Insecta; order Blattodea; family Blattidae; genus Periplaneta; species Periplaneta americana. Next base: position 19,984,271 of record JAJSOF020000040.1, on the reverse strand, counting down.
ATTCCACAGATAGTAACAGTATATTCCTAATACAAAAAAAGAGTAATTAGAATAATAGTAGGTGCCAAATCTAGGGAATCGTGTAGGACTATTTTTAAAAAACTATAAATAATGCCCATGGCTTGTCAGTATATTTTTTAATTAATAATTTTCCTCGTATGTAATCGTGAAAAATTTGTAACTAATTCAACAGTTCATAGCATAAATACACGTCAAAAATGCCTTTCATATTCCACCGGCAAGTCTATCGTGCTATCAAAAAGGAGTGCGTTATATGGCAGTAGAAATTTTTAATAGCCTCCCTATCGATATAAAAAATGAAACTCAAAACATAAGATTATTAAGGGCCAAATTAAAGAAGTACCTAATTTCTCATGCCTTCTATTCTGTAGGTGAATTCATGACATTCAATAACGCTTCATGAAATTGATACTAAAACTTTGTGTTGTACTAGTACACTATATTGCAAACCTCTTCTGTATATATTTCATCTAGACTGTGACTACAAATTAAGATTTTATAATAGTATTAAGTTTTTTGACTTGTTCCATATTCTAGCTGTGAAGCAATGTATGAATACCATGGAATGTTAATAAATACAATACAATACAATACAAAAACAATTCCCTGCTTATTTCCTACACGGAGAAATAGTGAAATGAAACTGTCAGTTTTATTATTTATCAGTTTCATTACTCGGGAAGAAAACAGTTCTACTCTCCACAAATCTCGCAGAACTTGGCAAGACTCAAATTCAGGAGGAAAGCAGTCAGCTGACAGCGGTGACGTGCGAGCCTCTCCCACGGTGTGCGCTTCTAGTAAAGTAGATGCTCTTAACAGCGGTTTTCCCTGAATCACCACTAGAGTTCATTCATAAGGCTCGTAACTTCCTTCATGAACAGCGTGATTCTACTGAACTTTCTATTTTTAAATGTGAGCGAAATAAGTGAGCAACAAACAACCCTAATACAGTACTGACAAGGCCAAGTATGCGTTATGTCGTCACATAATAGGAAAACATTTGCTCAGTATCTTGTGTAACTTAATTCACGCTCATAACTATCATAAACACTTATATGTTTCAGGTTTACACAGACTTCAGCTTCAAATTGGTCTCCCGAGAAACATCCTGGTTTAAAGTTGTAAATCTAAAACTGGATCTGACATGACTTCTTTCTCAACAGACGCTCATCACTTAATTTCAATAATTCATAATTATTATGAAATTATAAATATAACGTTCGTAATGTTTAAGTTTCATTTCTTTACCACGTAAAGTGTTGCCAGTGATAGTCGAAATATTTTTATTTATCCTGTATATCAGCTGTCGGCAAATTTGTACTCACGATGACATCAGTGGACGCAAGCAACAGTACATAACACATAATATCAATTGAGGAGTATAGAGCACTCCAGTCGGATTCCAGTGGCGGACTTTCATCCCAATCATCTGAAGTAGACTACACAATATTCATTTATACAGTAGATCAGCCGTGGCGAGAACGTGACTCGCGAGACATTGTGGCTTGCAGTGATATCCGTGCATTTCGCTTGCTTCTAACCTCCGCCAACCCCCACCCTCTCATTCACTGGAGTCAAACTCCGTTCCATTTGTATTTGTCTCTGACCTGCGAGTGGCATATGTCTCTCTCGAAACCATGCACGAAAGTTCCAAGGAGGATGGGAGGATGAGTTTTTTTTTTTTTTTTTTTTTAATATGATGGGAATATTAAATGTAAGATTTGTTCACAAGTACAGGGTGCGTCAGAAAGAACGGATGGATTTCACATGGCAAGAAAATCGCAAAGATTCATCAAATAAAAAATTTATTGTTATCAACATATTCACCAAAACATGCAGTTTATTTATGTAAAACAACATAATCCATATGATGTCCTTGGCTTTCAATACAGACATCGAGGCGTTTTCTGATGTTCGCCATCACTTTCACAGTCATAGCTGGTGCAATTGCCACGATTTCTTCACGAATCGCTGTCTTCAGTTCGTCCAGTGTATGTGATCGACGTTTACAAACTTACGCCTTCAAATGGTCCCAAAGAAAGAATCGCAGGGCGCGAGATCTTACCGTAGCCTCGGACAATCTCAGTCAGAATTTCGTCCAGGTGATTTCTTCTTTAATGTTGAACCTGTGATACGAAATGAAGCCACCCACAGCAAAATTGTATTCCGAGTTGGAATCCTAGCGTGACATCCGATGTCGAAATGAGTCTTGAGTGGCGATCACAGACTCTTCATTTTTCAAAAATGTCTCTACGATGAAAACACGTTGTACACCAGACCAACACCATATTCTCAACTGAAACTGCATTCTATGGCTGACCCAACAGTCGTGGTCCCCCTCACTATATCTCTCTCCTCGTTGCGTATCGATAGTTTGAAATCCATCCGTTCTTTCTGACGCACTCTTTATTACGAGGAAAACGGTTGTATAACATAAAACGGCACTATACTACATGTTACTGATGAAACATTAAAAGGTTAAGTGTTATTGTTGTTGCTATCATCATCATCATCATCATCTCTGTACGTCGACCCTTTTTCAGCAGATGTACGAAAGCTAGATGTAAGAACTTGACAAATGTTGAACTTTCAAATCTTTGCCAAAAAATAAATATAAGAAACTTCGTTCTTTCGCTTGCTCTGTTGAAGCCATGTTCGCTACAACTTACATTTGTGAAAAATTATTTTCAACAATTAATATAGTAAAAACCAAATTCCTGATTTTTAAACTTTGTCGCAGAGACATTCTGAAGACAGTTAATTTTAAATTGTGATATTGTTCATTTATTGTTCATTTCTTTCTTCGTTACACGTACTAAACATTAGTTTGTAGCCTTGTACTGTATAAAATTATATTTAAGTGCTTGACGTAAGGAAAATGAAAATTCGTTAATAAGTCAGACAGTTGCTTCACTTCCCCTGCGGGTGTTCGCCTCCCGCCATAGGTGCTATGCACGTTGCAGGTTACACAGTGGCTCGGCGCACGATTACATTTTCGCCATCGCTGCAGAAGATGGACAGATTATATTTCATTTCATCTTTATGCTACAATAACCTAAGAAAATACGTCACAGATCGCCACTCTTAATACAACACGTAAATTTTCGTATGCTAGTCACGATCTTTGTTTAGATATTGTAGTACAAGTTTTCGTTCAGAAAACAAGTATTCCGAAATATATTGAAAATAGAGCCAAACAGAGCAACTATGTAGGGTAGCGACAGACGACCTATGATAGGCCTACACATAATTTTCTATGCAGAGCATTTTAAAAATATATAAGCCATTCTGGTGTGTTATAAAATGCTAACATTTTATGTCCTCACTTATTTCCAACTCTCTTAATAACACGTTACTCCACCTAGTAGACTTTTTTAAGGGAATGAATAGGTGAAATTACTAAATCTTACAGTTTTCATTTTTTTTTCTCAAAGACCAAGGACACTAGAATGAAATTATGTGACACGTTTCCTTATAAAGATAAAATAAATGGTAGGAATTTTTTTCAACGTGATTTTCTTTAATTTTCGACGTGTGGAACCATTTATATATTAATTTAATTAATTTTTTTTAATTTTCAAATTCAAATTTATTTACAATTTACATACGAATTGAATACATGTGAATAGATACCCGAAATGAGTTTAATGCTCGTGCTCGGGTACAGTCCAGTAGTCTACATAAATTTGACAGGGTTCAAATAATAATGCTGATATAAATAATAACAATAATAATAATAATAATAATAATAATAATAATAATAATAATAATAATAATAATAATAATAATAGAATAATCGTGACAGAAATGATACAAAGTTTGTAATACAAAATAATTCATTAATAATAATAATAATAATAATAATAATAATAAAACAAAAATATTTACAATAATAAAATAAATACTTAAACGGATAAAATAAAATATAAAACCACTAGCGAGAGTTAACACAACTTAAATAAGCATATAATAACCGGAAAAAATGCCAAACTCGAAAATCAACAGAAAAGTTCGTTGTATCGCAGACGACAGGAACCGCCGTATTGACATTGTGTTGTGCATTAATGGTAGTAGGGGGGAGCTGAAAGTCTACGTAACTGCCGTTCTCTTCGAATCTTCTCGTACAATCATGGGAAGTTAATGCTGAAAAAGCAAAATGTCTACGAGTCAAACTGTTCATTATTACCAGGATAAATACAAATAATACTGAAATATATTAATCGAGTTTCAGTTATAGATCTCTCCTTTTGTGCAAGAGGTATCATATCAAAATATTTTATGAATGGCGGGAAAAAAATATAAATTTCAATAACTTTCTAGTGACAAGATATAGTGACAGGTACAATCAAGTGTATCTGTGGCGATGCTAAGGTATCATTTATTGGAGATATACACTGTTATTAATTAAGAAAATGATCTATTTATATTTATTACAATGCTTTATCTTATAGGGTACATGCATCAGATAAATACAATAAAAATTAGTACCATATAATGCTAGTAACACTTAAAAAAATTAATATAGGCCTAATTTATCAAATATCATACAAACATTTTCACTTTATTTTTAAACTTAAGAATGTGTAAATTGCTTAGGTCTGGATTATTTTTCAATACTGAATTGTATAGTCTTGGTCCATAATTCCTACTGTGTCTTAATCCAGCTGTAGTGTGGCATTTAGGTTCTGCCAAAAGAGTTGGGACATTTCTTCTGGTGTTATGTATATGTTTTTCAGTTATAAAATTCATTCGATTTTTGTGAAAATAAGTTAGTAATGTATGTTTATATATTTGCTCAATTTTTAGTACTTGGAATTCAGAATAAATAAATTGTGTCGGATAATCAAGTGGTTTATGCAGACAAATTTTGATGATACGTTACAATTAATATATAAATGGTTCCACACGTCGAAAATTAAAGAAAATCACGTTGAAAAAAATTCCTGTCTTTTATTTCATCTTAATAAGGAAACGTGTCACACAATTTTATTCTGGTGTCCTTGGTCTTTGAGAAAAAAAATGAAAACTGTAAGATTTAGTAATTTCACCTGTGCGTTCCCTTAAAGTCGTATTTCGAGTCCCGTATGTTACTACAGATAGACTTGTAAGTTTCTTCGTGTTCAGTTTCATTTATTCTGTATATTTTCTTTATGCTTGGAAGAATTCCTCCTCCTATTTCCTTTAAGCGCAATGACATCTAGCAAATATTCCTATACAGAAAGATCCTTCGTAACTCCGCGGGTGAACATTACCAATTATACTGTATTAATCTCTGTGTTTTCACCTAAACCGAGAGATTAGACCACTGTTTATGCACGGGTCTTTAATTTTATTTCTCGTTGAGCTAGTGTTTCAATATCTTTCATCCTCCTTTGGATTGTCCGTTTGAATGATTTCATACTGTTAAAAACATCAGATTATTTTAACAAGTTCCAAGCTCCTTTATTTGTACAAATATGAGCCTGTAATTTTCAAACTAACTCCGCCATTGCCGGTCCTAAGCCCGTATGAGAAAGGAGAAGGGGGAGGAGTAATTCTTCTTCTTCTTCTTCTTCTTCTTTGGCACTACGGCCCTTGTAGTCTAGCCTTGGCCTCCCTTAGGATCTTGGTCCATCCCTGTCCAACCAGAGCCTTCTGCCTCCATCTTCTCACGCCTAGAGTCCTTAAATCGTCCTCCACTCCATCCAACCATCTTAGTTTCTGTCTGCCAATATTGCGCCTGCCTTCTGGTTTTGTGTTTAGAATCTTTTTTGGTATTCTCTGATCATTCATCCTGATTACATGTCCTAATCATTCCAACCTCAGGGCTTTGATTTCAGCAACAATATCTGGAGATTTATATTGAGTTTTCAGTTCTGTATTATATCTAATCCTCCAGTGCCCATTCTCATATTTAGGACCATAGATTTTCCTTAGAATTTTCCTTTCCCATGTCATCAGTTGTTGTTCCATTTTCTTCGACAGAGTCCAAGTTTCACTGCCATAAAGCACAATTGGTCTTACGACTGTTTTATATAATGTGAGTTTTGCTTTTTTACTTATGCATCTTGCTCTCAAAGTTTTGTTAAGGGCTCTTCTATTTCCCCCAGCAATTTTTTGCCTCATATCCGCATCTGCAGTGTTTTCTTGGGTAATTAGAACTTCTAAATATTTAAAAGAATCTACTTCCTCATATTTCTGTCCATTTATTATAATATCTTTATTACAAACGCCACTTGGTCTTATGTTTCTCATATATTTAGTTTTCTCTTTATTAATTTTTAACCCCATGTGCTCTGCTTCTATTTGAATTTGGGTTACTATTTCATTTAGCACTCCAAGAGATCTACTCATGACCACAATATCATCCGCATAGGCCATGCACTGTCTGGTCCCATTAAATATGGTACCATTAAAATTTATATAAATGTTCCTAATGACTTTTTCAAGGCCGATGTTAAACAGAATTGTAGATAAGGAGTCTCCTTGCCTCACCCCATTTACTGTTAATAATTTATCGGATAGTTTTGTTTGTATCTTTACCTTATTATATGTTTTGGAGAGGGTTATTTTTGTTAAATTTACCAATTTGGTAGGGATATCAAATTCTCTCATAGCCTCCAGAATATTAAATCGATTCATGTTATCAAATGCCTGTTTAAAGTCTATAAAAAGCATATGTATGGGGATATTATATTCACTTGTCTTCTCTAAACACTGTCTAATTGTGAATATGTGATCGGTTGTACTTCGTCCTTGCCTAAAACCACACTGATATTCACCCAGAAGTTCATCTGTATATGCTTTAATATAATTAGATATTATATTTGTAAAAATCTTATATGTAACATTCAGCAGCGAGATTCCTCGGAAATTGTTGCAGTCCAGCTTGCTGCCCTTTTTGTGTATGGGACATATCAGCGCTGTTCTCCATTCATCAGGAATTTCTTCTTTGTTCCAAATCACTAATATTAATTCATATATGTAGGTCCAGAGACGCTTTCCACCTTTCTGTATCAGCTCTGCTGTTATCAGATCCTCACCAGGAGCTCTGTTATTCTTCATTGTCTTAATTACGTTAAAAACTTCAAGTTTACTTGGTTCTTTTAGTTGTACTTCTGGGCCAAAATAAACGGTTTCATTTGATGATGTGTCCTCTTCAGTGTTTATGTCAGGATTCATTGTTTCACTAAAGTGTTCAGTCCATCTTTTCAAGACTCCAGCCGTTTCGCCAACCAGATTCCCATCTTTATCTCGACACCAGGTTGTTCTTGGTTGAAAGCCGCCTTTAAATTTCCGAATATTTTCGAAAAATTTTCTCGAGTCATTTCTGCTGTATCTATCTTGTGTTTCCCGTAGTAATACCTTGTTTAAAAACCTTGGTTCACCTGTCCTGGGTGAAAGTATCTCGTAAGGGACCCTTGCCAGGGTCACGGTGAAGATCTCAACGGCAGCGAAGGTGGAGATGTTCATTGGTACAGCCGCGGATCTGACGGAAGAGGCAATCCAAGACAGCGTTTATACCCAGATTGGGCGGCTGTTGTTTTTGAGATGGTCAGATGACGCTCAAAGGCGTAGTGAAGCCAACTCTTCTAAGGGAGGAAACCCCAAAATCAAATCGGGGGTAGACTAGACTCCGTAGCTGTGGTGGAAGCAACCAGTCTAAGGGACGAAAACTCTTTTCAGCTTTAGCCTCCTGCAAATTCAAATTCAAATTTATTCACAATTTACATTTTATATGAGCAGAGACGGCCGACAAGCTGAAGAAGAAATGGGCAGGACATGTGATGCGAGTCAACGCGAACCGGTGGACACATATACTTACGACATGGGACCCAAGGAGTGGCAAACAGAACGTTGGAAGACAGAAGACAAGATGGGCAGACGAACTTAGAGCAAGATTCAGCCATCTATGGTCAAGAACAGCTAAAGACCGACAACAATGGAAACTAATCACAAAGTGACTTGCAACCTAAACAGTGACTAGTGAACAGTGGACGCTTCAGATATGACATTACTAAAGTGACCATCATTCCCGGAGTGGCTAACCGGGAACTGTTTGACAAGCCACCCTGCATAGTCAGGAGGCCCTTGCCCTTCATGGGATTTCGTGGCTAATTCTAATTATAATGAGCATTTTACAGAGATCCTGCAAGATTTAAAGTTCTTCCAGTGGGGTAGTGCGAACGAAGTGAGAGACAAATGGCCTTTAGGCTATAACCTCACATAAAGATTAAGATGTGTCCCAAGAATCCTTGCAAGGACGTGATTCTTATCGTGTGCCTTATAAATAATTATCCTCCCATTTTCCCATTTATTCATTCAACTGAGTCGACGCACCGCTTGATCTTAGATATTTTCGTGTCTTACACTTTCGGCATAGACGTATTTAGATCAGACAGTGAAAGACAGTAAGAATCTAAATACAAAGAAAGAATTTACAGATACCAACAGAAATAATGAAACCAAAGAAGAGAAGAAATTTAAAATAAAAAAAAAAACAAAAAGAAAGAAAAAACTGAAAGAGTTGCAGAAGGTAATAAATAAATAAATAAATAAATAAATAAATAAATAAATAAATAAATAAATAAACAAAACAAGAGAGAATTAAACAAAAAAGAAAGGTTTTGAACTTTGGATTACGTTACCATCGCTACAGATCTAGTAGGTGTAGTACACCGGCTGGATGTGACGGTCACTTACCTGCAAAACAAAAAAGAAACATTTTTAATGAGCAGAACAAGACATAAGAGGTCGCTGCGGTGATAATTCCACACTTTGGTCTTCCTGTCCCTGCCGGAAGATCAGTGAGTATGCGGCACCTTTACAGCGAGATTACCTTTCTATGCAAATGTTTCGAGAATAAACCGCGTGCGGCATGTTCCCTCCGTATGACGTAATATGTGGCCAAGGCTGACGAGGTAAAAACTCGGCTCGATGATGTCATCTCGGAGAACAATCACACGGCAGCAACGTGGGAAACTTCACCCGACATTGGGCTATTTTATTAATAAGATCTGGGTACCCGTGAGAAGCGTTGCCAACACACCGGATTTCACCACGATAGACAAACAAAATTTAGAAGTATTATCAGATATCGTAACTTCCTCAGTGGTAAAAATTTCTCTCAATTAAATACTAGAAATGAGCAACCGAACATATTAAGCTAGCATCAACATCAACAACGAAAATAAATCAACACAATGGAAGGAACAGAAAGTTCAAAATTCGAAACGACACACCTAAATTCGCCATTGAAAACAACAAATATGTACCATAATTGTGACAAATAATTTGGAAAAAGTAACTCCTTAACATGTCCATAACGACTCAATACAATTATACACAACTTCAAGTACAGTGCAACTCCACAAATAGATACAGCAATGGTCCGTGTGCGAGAAGAGGTACGAACTCTGTCTTTCTACGGAGTACTGCGGACACTGGTAAACATAAGGGCTGTACAATGTTTTTTATGGCGTGGGGACCGAAACATAAGTAATTTACGTACATAATTTTAAATAATATATTATATTATGTCGTCGTTGTTCCTGCAATAACTCCTATGTGCAAATTATATACAATTTTTCGGTAGGAGGAAAAACACATTTATTCATCCTATGGCAGCCATATATAGGGGATTGTAAATTCTTACATTTTCGAAAGAGAAATATAATTATATATAGGAGATTTATTATTTGTTGTATCACTATTTAAGTTATTTAATAGAGCCAAAATCTGAAAATCGATAAATATGTCGAATATGTCACACAGGAGTTATTGCAGGAACGACGACGATAGGCAAAATATATTTTTAAAAAATCCGTGATTAAATATAACATCGTATACGTGATACATCTGAAACATAAAACAAACTTCTGGAGGAAAGACTCTCTAAATGTATCTACATACCAGGCTTTCATTTCAAAACTTCGCACTCTAAATAACTATTTAATTAAATGGAATTCAATTAAAAAAAAAAAAAAAAAAAAAAAAAAAACACGTAAATTTAGAGATTGAGGGGGAAGCTTAATTGCATTTTAGATTTAACCTCCCACCCCCTCCCCACTTTGAAATTTCAAATGACACCCCTATATTTTTATACTTGAATATGAAAGAGCATTCAATTGTTTATACACCACATTAATTTCTTTCGCATCTTTTCTTTTCTATCGACGCCTGGCAACCTGGATTATTGTTATTATTGATTAGAGCTGAAGAGAATAAAGCTATAAAAACTTATTGAGCATTTCATTTACTAGTTGTGTTTGTGTATTAAATTATTTTAAAATGGTGTATAACCTTCAATAGAGAACATAAATCATCCTTATTGATTAAATTTAGGAAATACACAAAATAAGCTGTGTTTTCATCCTACAATCAACTGATAATATCAAAGCTTCTTATAATCACTACAGAATGCCTCGTAATTAGATGAATTTTGTTTTATCCCATGCACTGTTCCGATCGAAATGTCAAATTCTTGAGCGATGGCTCTGATTGATTCACCTTTTTTAAACCATTCCAATATTTGTAACTTCTGCTTCAACATAAGTACACATTTTTGTTCCTTGCCTTGCTGCCAACGTGTACCAGTATCTGCACACTACTGCACTGGTTCAACTGGTTAGCCCTGTGCAGCACGGGACAGGATGCGTTGACTTACATTGTGTCGTGAAGTATACGAGAGTGAGCGTCTATTTGTGGAGTTGCACTGTGTACAACAAAGTTAAACTTATTTAAAAGTAGCCTCACAGAATTGAGGGATAAAGGCAATATTACCACTACCACTACCACTACCACTACCACTTACTTTAGAACAACAACCACAACATCATCATCTTCAAGAAAATGCAATTTAAAAGTTGCAAATTCTTAAGAGAGTTTTATACTGTAGTAGATTTCTCGCATAAAAAGAGGACAAGCTAGTGGATTTTACACCTCATTTAGCCCAATTACGACACTAGATGACGGCAACACTGTCCATGAGAAACGGATGTATTATGGCAGTGTTTAAGTGTTTTTATTTCTTTCATCCATTCATATGGCCTTAGTCACTGCTGCCAACGAACTGTTACACAAGAGCGGAATGCCTTGTAAAATATCCGTTTAGTTGAAATCAGTGGGAAATACATAAATACATCTGACATAATTAGGAACATTAAATCCAGACGTTTGAGAGCACGTATGGGCGAATCCAGAAATGCATATGGAGTGTTAGTTCGGAGGCCGAGACATAGATGGGATGATAATATTAAAATGGATTTGAGGGAGATGAGATATGATGAAATAGACTGGATTAATCTTGCTCAGGATAGGGACCGATGGCGGGCTTATGTGAGGGCGGCAATGAAACTGCGGGTTTCTTAAAAGGCATACGTAAGTAAGTACCTATTACATCAATATAGGCTGCATTAAGCTATTCCAGTCACTGAATTTAATGTATCAAAACACTGAACAGTTTGACCCTTCTCATACGTTGCGAGAACTATTAAACTTGTGTCAAAATGAAGACTCAGAAACACAAACAAAGTGAAAACAACTCGAAAACCATAATAAAATAACATGATAACTTACGTATTAATTCAGCACAAATACATTTGCGCTTCTTAAAATGCATATCTTGAAGATATTAGAATAAGGAATTACAGGATCCGCTATTTCTTTATTGAAGCGACTTTAATAACAGTAACTAATTAAAACGTAGGCCTACTTGCTACAGCAATTACCATTAAAAGGCAGTTAAATGGCAACATTCGTCACGATATGTACGGAATATCGATTTGCAAACAAAAGAAAAGTTATTAAAGTCTAGTTTTCTACTACATCTATGATAGTGGGCATCGCACTTACATTGAACTTTCTCAAATGATTTAAAGAAATACATATGAAGAGTCCACTGCAAGAATGATGGATGTCATTTGAAATACATTTTTCAAGAGAAGCATTTGAAAGTTTGAAATGCTTAGCACTCAGAGTTTAACTGTGATTTTCCGATCATTACTGGACAATGACTATCAGTGATAATGCCATACAACTCTCTATGTACATTCTATATGTCTTAAGCTATGCATTGACAGTCTTGGTTCATTTTCGACAAGAAAGTGACATCCATCATTCTTGCAGTGGACTCTTCATATATATTTGATATTTGATATATTTGGTCACAGCACTTCTTTACATGTAATGGTGTACCTCACATTTCTGTATCCAGAACATGCCACCATTAACACTTCCAAACAGTAACACATATTTGCAGAAATACATCAGGTCTACACAACTTCTATCCAATTAAACTATGTAGCCGTTTTTTTTATTATTACTTGTTCAATCTCCCTTTCAGTATTTCTCCTACATTTCGTTTGCTATTCTCTATTTGATCATTAATCGTAACATATCTAAATTTATATATGCCTTTCCAACCCCCTTTTTCCTCTAACTACTATTCACTAAGATTTCAATTTCACTTATTCTCTACAAATTATCATATTGAATTATTTGCCTTACTTGTTCTTTGACCTTTTCTCCTATCTGTCTCTTATCTTCATTTACTGTTCCAACGTTCAAATGTCAGTACTAATTTTATGCTGTCACTTGTTCATTTCTGGTTTTAACCCTTTTTCACTTTTCACTTTTCATATTTGCGCTCACTTTCAACTTTTTCTCTATTCCACTTACACCTAATCCTTTCACAATACTCTCACTTCCTATAAATCTTCATATATAATTTATATATATATATATATACATAGTTACCTGATATTATTATTATTATTATTATTATTATTATTATTATTATTATTATTATTATATTGAAAAAGTAAAAGTGGATCTTTGTCGATTACAGTTTTTACGTTCGAATGAAGCCAACTTTATTTTGCATAAAAGCATATTTCGAGCATTTCCCTTTTTAAACGCATATATTAACATCTTTCCTTGTTTTTCCCGATTTATTATCTTATTTAAAACTATTCTTCTGATAAAAATAAGAATAACTTCCAAGAAATATAAAAATTATGTGAAAAATAAAACCAATAATTATTTAATTACTGTCGAGGACATGAAATTGCCGCGACGACAATGGATACTTGTCCCTAATGTATAGGTTTGGTTGTTTTCCACTTTAACATGAGGCTAGCTGCTGCTCTCTGTACTTACTATTCGTGTAAGTGTAATTTTTCCGGAGCCAGGATGAAAATACTCGTCGTCTAGGCGTCATTCAGACTTTTACCACTTTAGAACCAAAAATGAATGTATTTAGACACCAGGGACTATAAATTCATGTATTGTGTAGGTTATGAAATTGCTGCTACTGCGCTCTGATTTCATAGAAACAACATTGAATCTATTAAACACCTGCGAAAATGAAGTCTTGGTGGAGTATAAATTTTCATTTCAACACGTTTTACTGCACAATCAAGCGAAGAACCAGTACATGATCGATCTGCTTACAAGTTTAACCGTCGACATGCCGAAAGAAAAAAGTAGTAAAAAATATTTATTGAAAAAATGAGGTTTCTGAAGACAAATGTTTTTCTGCTGATAGGAAAACCAGCGAATAGGGATTATAAAGAATGGACGCTGAGCGAATTTTCCTGTGTTTTGTTTCTCTGTGCGCCAGCGTTTAGTTCCACTTTCAAGCGCTAGAGGTTAGTGTAATCGAGCATACGCTAAGATAATAATTGAGTATAGGGTTGAGACACAGGATCCAAACATCGCCTACCTTATTGCATAATCCAGTAACGCTTTGCTTCAAATAAATTCAAGCTAACAGCTTTTCCTTATTTCTCAATGACAAACTAGTAGTAATAATAATTTTTTATATTTCAGATATAATAAATTACATTATAAAATAATATAATATGTTATAAAATTATGTATCAAATTCGTTTAATATTTGTATATAAGGTTTTACTTCTCATAAGAGTTTTGTTTTTCCATTTTCAGCGCTATCAAATCATTACATATTTTAATTGTTGTTGGGGTCAACGTCTTAAGTCTCATTATAAAGGAACTCTAGAGTCTAGACATTACAGTTAATGACGGATTTATTATTTTATGGATCCAATTTATTTTATTTGAGTACATAATGTACCTAGATGTATTAATTATGTGTGTTATATTTCCGCAGTGTCGACTGCTAGCTGGTGTGATGTCAGCGCCAACTCTAGGGAGAAAGCAGAATCTCACGCTCTAGCTGGCTTGAAGGTCATTGAAATCAGTCCGGCTACATCAAAGGTACCGACGCGAAGTGTCCATTCTTTATAATCTCTATTCGCTGGGAAAACCGTCTTTTGTTCAATATGGCTTCTGGACACTTATTACTTTAAATTATTTTAATTTATATCGCATTATTAAACCTATAAAACGTATTTCCAATGCATATACGAGTATTTCAATTTTAGCGCATATTTCAGAAGTTTTTACTGCATAGCTGCATGCATATTTTCAGGTTTTTTTAGTGCACAGAGTTTCGTGGTCTAGTGATAATTATCCCAGAGTCACGCCGAAAATAACCCAGAATTTTGCTTTTAAGAGTTGAAGGAAAACCCTGGTATAAAAAAACCTCAACCAGGCAACTTGTCCCAACCAGAATTCGATCTCGAGCCCGCTAGTTTCGCAACCAGACACCAGGCCACTACTTCAGAGCGGTGGACTTTTATCCAAATAGAGAAAATGTTGATAAAATATTTTCACGTTTAATCATGAAACAATTCAAAGAAGAAAAGCCTTGAGTAGACGAATCGACAAAGATTATTTGACGTCTTATGTAATCACTATCCATATTTCACATATGAAAATTATCTAGGAAATTAATGGTTCGTTAGCTGAGTGTGGGCTGACAGCCATAAAAAGAATCTTGTTCCAGCCTGTCATTAACGCCGTCGTGCGACAAAATAAAAGAGAGGGCCTCGACGACAGCGCCACAATCACTCAATCACGATGAACGCATTATGAAACAAAAGATGCGTAGCTGTCTGCGATAAAAGCGCATCGTTTATGTATTACAGTGCGCAATTCTTCATGTAATAAATAAGACGAAATGGGATTGAATATAGTACTTCAGAAGTTATACTAGTCTCAATAGGATAAGAAATATTTACGTTGACGTGGAAAGTTGTCTCAAAGTGTCATTCTTCTTCGTGGCACGCCCGTCTCAACTGAGCGAAAATAATACAAAATACTCTAAACGAACTTGGCTGGGAAGTATAATGAGCTACTGGAACCCAGAGTATAGTCCGAATCAGCTTACTTAATACCCTAAGAGTGAAACCTAACCATTTTCCCCCATTACTACATATGCTAGTGGATTTTGGTGATTTTATAATTTGAAGGTTGAATTTTCTTTTGCTAACTTCGTTTCGAATTTCGGTACTGAGAAATACTACAACTGATAGTGGTTTGCTAACTGTTATGTTGGGAGCAGTAGCAGCACTTGTCTGTAGTGAAAATTCTGAAAATTCAATTTGTTCTAGATTTCTGAACCTATTACTGGAAGCTAGTGAAATTTGTACATACTAATAATTAATATCAGTATTAATATTAATACATGTTAGTTATTTTATGTCTTGCATTGGATTGTGATTACAATAAAGTCAAGATTATAATCAGATTAAATGTAAATATTGATATTGATTGATATTGATATATTTATTTCTACAACTCTTATTTGGTAATGGGTCGCCACCACATCTCTGTATTCGTGCTCCCCATCACCTTCTAATTACAATAAACTTTCATTGACGTGTGCAGTCATCTTGCTTTACCTTTGTTACCTCTGTTACTATAATACATACTCTCAATTTGCTTTCTAACCTCTCCCCTTACTTCCTATCGTCTAAAATTTCCCTAATTTTGAACTAATTTTTACTAACACTATTTAATCATACTCATTCACTTTCCTCACTAATTTACAATCAGTTCTACCTCTCCTCACTTCTATCATCATTCTTATCCCCTATTTCTTCATTAAACAGTGAATCACATGTTTATTTTGTTAACTGTTCCCTTTCACCCCGATAAATTTTCCGTTTGCCACTATTTTTGTAAGTAAATTCAACCTTCATTTGTAAACTCACATTAAAGTACTTGCTGTCTTCCTATCATTTCAATTTCCCTGATTGTACGCTAACTTAGTCGACACTCCATTATTAGTAACATTTCACTACCAATTACTATTAGCAAACACTTCTAATTTTCTCTAGTCACTTCCTTTATCAACTCTTGTTTCTCTGGACACTAATTCACTAATTCGCTTGTACATTCTCTCTCCGATTGTTTTGCTAGTTACTCTTACTCCTTGAACACTCACTTTATTGTTTCTATGTCTTTTGCCACACTTTTATCACTCCACCCCCCTTAAGCACCAACTTCGTAGACTGTAGTTCTGCTGTTCCTTATTTCCTTCCTTTCCCTCACCAGTAGATGGACTACCCAAATCTTCTTTACTTCCCCTCTTTGTCGGCTCCGGACGTCTTGCTTGTTTCTTCTTAACCACCTTCTTGACCTGTTTTCTATGACCTACTCTTCCCGCTGTCTTCTTCTACATCTCGTCTCATAATCATAGTCCAACTCGAGTCGAATGTTTGAGTTTTTAAAGCACTTTCTTCTATACAGAATTTTCTCCTTAGTTAACATGTTTTTGAATTTGACCACGATAGGTCGATTCAACCCTCTTCCGACCCTGTAGGCTTCTTCAATTTGTTTAAATGTAAATAAATATAACATACAGTGTGATACATGCTCTTGGGTGATCGATAGAAACGCCATTTCACATTTTAATTAATTTACTTTGTGTTTATATTTTTATTACAATAATGTCAAAGAGAACTCCACGCATTGTATACTTCACCTGACATAATTAGGACATAAAATCCAGACGTTTGAGATGGGCAGGACATGTAGCACGTATGGGTGAATCCAGAAATGCATATAGAGTGTTAGTTGGGAGGCAGGATGGCAAAAGACCTTTGGGGAGGCCGAGACGTAGATGGGAAGATAATATTAAAATGGATTTGAGGGAGGTAGGATATGATGGTAGAGACTGGATTAATCTTGCTCAGGATAGGGACCAATGGCGGGCTTATGTGAGGGCGGCAATGAACCTCCGGGTTCCTTAAAAGCCAGTAAGTAAGTAAGTAAGTAAGTAATGTCAAAGAGAGGAAATAGCATGGCAGTGAATCCTCCAAGAAAGAAAGAGTGTGCCATTCAGAGTACGCTTCAGAAATCTATTGTTCATATTATGTATAATGAGCAAAAGAAAGAAGACGAAGAAGGAATTATGCACATGGAGACAGCAAATATAACTAGAATAGCAAAATTATCAGGAGTAAGTATTCCTAAACACACATTTCGAAGTGGCATTCGGTTTTCGGAGTTTGTACTTATCATTTCACATGATCAAAAAAATACATTTCTAGGTTAGGTCTTGTAAATTGTAAACTGTTCAGTCAACGCAATGAATTTCATGTTGTCAGACAAAATACATTTTAATATTAGATCATATTATCTATATTACTATATTACCTAATTACCAATATAATGTGCAAGAGGTCCAGAGGAAAATATAGGCCTACTTTTTCACAATTTATTGAACCATTTAGAAAACACCTCCTAACATAAAGATGAGATGTAAATAAGTAAATAAGCAAGACATCGTTATTGTTAATACTATATTATTATTATTATTATTATTATTATTATTATTATTATTATTATTATTATTATAGTACATGGCATTGTGATTTTACCCCTTTGGTAATATCTGGTATTAGTTGTCAACACTGGAGAGACTGACAAATTAGCCTTTTAGGAACTGCTCTTACGTGATCCTCACTATACATCAGTGGTGACCAAAACTCGAACGGCAGTGATTACACGCGAGAGACAGTCTAAGAAGTAAGGAGATGGGGAAGGGTGTTTGGCATGAAAACTACAACCAGTGGTGGTTCGTGCACTAACATTGATTTCATCATCAACCCGCTAATAAAATCGCAAACTTTGCTGTATCAGTAATGTCACTACTGTCATCAAGAACCAATGAAAATACATACAAATTTTCTTGCTCTTTTTTTTAATTCCTCAATGAACACAATCAGAAGTTTTCTGAAATTTCTTCTGGACATTTAGTCGAGAAATGGGCAGTTTTCAAAATTAATTAACAATTTTCATTGGACAAATTATTTCAGCCACCTTGATCATTACGCTTTTATAAAACTCTTCTTCGTTGGAAGGCTTAAGAGAACGAACTATTTCGTTAGCCACTAGATAGCTGGCTTTCTTACATTTATTTATGTCATCTTTCTCTTCATAACGATGATTGAATGGTGATTTCAGTTCCTGGAGTTTAATAGTTCGTTCATTACTACAGTAGCATGTAATATTCAAACAGTTTCTCTATTATTATTATTATTATTATTATTATTATTATTATTTATTACTATTAAATCAATAATTAGTAAATAACTTATAATAGTTATAAAAGATTTAAAAAAAGAAATTAATATGGAGATATAGCGTAGTAGTAATTATTTTATCTTTCATGGGCCTATAATTATATTGAGGCACGTAATTATTATAACACTTGCTGATAAATAATAATAATAATAATAATAATAATAATAATAATAATAATAATAATACCTGTTATGCCTGTGTATTCAGCGTAATGCTCTGTAATGTCGCGTCTACATATACTGTATACTGTATATACTATTACTAATTGAACCGTTGAGCAAAGCAACATATTACATTTTCTCCGACAGTACAGCGAATAAATTCCTCTTCCCATTCTGTAGGAAACCTTCTGTTCCTGCTCATAGAGACAGAGGGTTTGTAGAGAGACATGGTACCGACACTGCTAACCATCAGTACGTGAGCGAGACAGAGAGCAATGTACAGCAAACTCCCCTTACTAGTACAGGGACATCATTTTATTTTTACTAACATTTTTAATATTAACTTACCTATACCTCTGGATCAATGCCGTTTGGTATCCCCTTCCACGACTGGAGTTCGATGATACTGGCGTAATGTACAAACAAATCACTTTACTAGGTACAGGAGGGAAGAAAAGTAGTTCATCCATTTACGTAAACTAGGAAATATTGCGTTTTTGAGTTTGATCATTTTCATTAGGTTTTTTTTAATCAAAATACAGTACAGTATTAACAATGAGTGTTTTTACTCACGAACTGAGCTGTCCATGTGGACGTATTCATTATGCAGTGTATATTATACTGTCTACAGCACATTAGCGTACAATATAAAGAATGAAGTTAAATTTAAAAATAATCATAATATGGATATTTAAACACATTTTTTAAAATGGTGGCCGTTCATTTCGTACAGGCTTCAGTTCTAATATACATATTATCGCACTGTAGACTATTGTACCTAATCCCAATTACCAGTTTCGTTCTTCGTACTAGTAACTCATGTTTAAATAATTCTGTACCTAGTCTATAAAAGAGTACCTTACGTACTGTAAATTCAGTCTTCACTTCTGCCCGATCCGAAAAGATAAAATTACTCAGACATACTATCTACTGTCCGTCCAAGTGGTTATGTCGTAGAGTCCTAGAAAGGGAGGAAATCACGTGAAAATTAATTACTTAACGAGGCCCTTTTATTTAAGTTATTTTAAACAGTTTTATAATATTACGTAGACGTCCAATTTCTAACAGAAATTAATGTTCTCAGAAAAGAGCTAAGACAGCCCAGCCTCTAGCTGGCGAATAAAAGCTGGTGGGGGAAACCGGGATACGACGTAGGCAAATGGACGACAGTACCTGTGCGAAAATGATTCAATATTGAAAGCTCTTTCGTCACTGGAAAACGCAAACATATTTTTGAAACGTACTGTTTACTATGACCTTAAGGCTACTATGACTGTATGTGCGGTCTTGGATCTGTGTGGAGGACGGTTGAACTTCATTAGTAGAAGGGGTGGGAGTGAAGTACATTCAAAAACTGAGGTACAATAAAAATTGAAGTAAAAATAAAATGATTTGATTACACGATGTAATCACGATACCCAGTTTGGTCACCGCTGCTATACATGGAGTCAACAGCTTTATTTCCTCTTTCAAAGAAAGCAATATATTTTCGCTGGTGGCTAAAATGGAAAAATTTTAAATTGACAATGGAAGACTAACAACTCCGAAACAACTTGTGTAAGAACTGTTTTGAACATAACAAATCTCACAAGAGCCATTGAATTTCAACGCAATTCATTTGTTGAGCAGCCGTCATAGAACAGGATGAAGTACGTAGAGTGAGATATGCTGTGGGTGTGACAAACGTAACAGAATGATTGTTTGACGCGAATGGCGAAGCTACCTGTGCGCTACGTGGTTGCGTATTCGAGTCCACCGGACGAGGAGCGAGCGTTCACCTCGTGCGGAGCAGGTTCCGCGAGCAGGCAGCGAGACTGCGATTTCATTTCATTTCCCAGACAACCCGACCAGTTCGACACATCGACAAAATCACAATTAATAATAATAATAATAATAATAATAATAATAATAATAATAATAATAATAATAGATTTGAACATAAATTAGGAAATATTAGATGAAATTAAATCTGAAATACTTGAAACATTCAAAGTTATTGTAATAACTCGAAAGAACAAAATCAAACAAGATCCCAAAACGAATTCATAATATTAACACATACACACACGATCGAGAGCACGAGTCTAAGTGAATATAAAATCGTAGAAAGTCCTTTAAAAGTATGTTGTGAAATTGTAACGGTCTACGAATAGGAGTACACAAGTCTGTGTGTGGTATGTGTGTATATCATGTCATGTCATATATCATATCATATCATATCATACCATATCATATCATATCATATATCATATCATATCATATCTTATATATCATATCATATCATATATCATATATAATATCATATATCATATCATATCATATAACATATATCACATCATATATGATATCATATATCATATCATATATCATATCACATCATATCATATATCACATCATATCATATATCACATCACATCATATATCACATCACATCATATATCACATCACATATCACATCACATATATCATATCATATATCATATATATCATATATCTCATATCATATATCATATCATATCATATCATATATCATATCATATCATATCATATATCTTATCATATCATATATCAAATCATATATCATATCATATATATCATATATCATATCGTAGCCTATATCATATATCACATCATACCACACCACACCATATCATACCATATATCATATCATATCATATTATATATCATATCATATCATATCATATCATATCATATCATATCATATCAAATCATATCATATCATATCATATCCATCTTCTGATTGAGGTTCTGGCTGATATGTACACCTATTATCAGGCAGTAAATCTTTTTTTATTTTTTTATTGGATTATTTTCGACTTTCAACATGTAGGTTATTTATGTGTCAGAGGATGAACAATTTTGTTTGTATGAACCCGGGCCAACTGGTTTAGCGGCCAGACGCGCTGACCATTACTCCATGCATCTAAAGTCTGACTAATGTAATATAAAGAACTCAACCATGTAATATTGGAACCCGGGCCAACTAGCCACCCTACCCCACTATCTCCTGGCCTAGTTGTCTCATAAGTGGTGTCTTCATGGTATCACTTGTGAGATTCAGACCTGTCTTCGGACAATTGACTAAACAATATTTTACATCATATCATATCACCTTGAGCGGGAGGCGTCAGGTGTTTACCATACCTATCGTATCTAATATGTGAGAACAAGAATTTCAGACAAAGCAAGAAATGAAATACAGAAGACCACATTTAGTTCATATCGTATATTTCCTATCTATTCACAATGGAGCGGTAAGATTACAAGAGCAAACTGAGACTCAATGTAAAGACAACATTGAACATAGTACAGAAGATCACATTTATAGAAGAAGATGAGCAAACACTTCAAAATATTTTAGAGCCCCTCCCTTATCATTGTTGTTAACAGAACAGCGAAACCGTCAGACTTCTGTTCAAGAATAAAACGCTGCATTTATGCATCTTTACAGTTACCTGCGTGTACTTACGTTATTTAACGACTTTGAATCAACGGCGCAGTTATCTAGCGTTGATTAAATTGACGATATCAAAGCGAGTCAAACGTATTCGCCATGGAATTATCTAACATTCTCCTTACAATTGCGGGGGGAACTCGAAAAACTCGAACTGCGTAATCTGAATAAATGGAATTCGAATTCATATCTGAGCGTAAAATGTAAAAACGGGGCAGATGCCAGTAACTCATAGACCACTCAATGGCCCTGCTACGTTACATCGGCTGGAAAATTATAAGAATAATTAGGGCTCGGATTTTAAGTATCAAAATCGGGAAAATATTTTTGATGTGGTAAAAATCGGGAACATTGGCAAAAAAAAAAAATTAATTATCTTTCAATGACTTTATGCGAATATAAACAATATGCACTACTCACCAGTATAAATTATGCTGTCTGGCCAACTGCTGAAGAATTACAGTACACAATGAAATTCATTCTAAAGTTATCCATCACAAATAACTGACAATATGGCGAAACACTGCCTTGTGCCAGGAAAAGACATGTTTATGATTGGAAACGAAAACAGAGGCAGCTGATGTTATGATATTATAATTGCTTCCTGAATCAGCGTTATGATAACTTACAAGGAATTCCTAAATGACATATCAGTGTTTATGTGTGTTGGTTACAGTACAATTTTTTAGTGGTGACAGCTCTAATCGCTTGTGGTGAGAGAGCATATTGCAGTTCCACAGGTCCACAGATAGGCAATTCCGAGAAACAGTTGCCAGCTGTCACGACTGAACATTTAAGTGATGATTATTCTGAAATCGAAAATTATTTGATAATTTAATTTTTATGTGTTTTTGTGGTAATATTTGAAAATACGTATTTAAATAAAAACAATTCTAAATACATTTTTATGTGAAATGAAATTTAAAATAAATGCTCAGGTGACATTATCCGAAACTTAAAACACAATTACGAATTTCTACTACAGTGCTAATAAAATATTTATTTACCTAGCCCTAGTAATAATACGAGTATATTATAAAATTTTTAATATTATTAATACAATAATAGGGTGAAGGTACTGGTCACTCTACCCCACTATCTCCTGGCTTAGTTCCCACACGAGTGATGCCTAATTGGAGTCACCTGTTCCAACCTGTCGCCGGACAAATTGACTGAACGACAACAAATCGAGAATAATTTAAAACTGTCAAATTTACTTTAACAACATATTCTACCCGAAATAAAACACCAGCAATAATAGGTCTACATACAGAATAAGCAGTACTGCATGGAAATTAATAGATTTGGCTAAACATACTGTATGTATGGCTTTTCATAAGGAGTCCTTCAAGAAAGCCTGCTGAGTTGAGAAAAAAATATATAGTAACATGAACTACATGCCTAGCATAGTCCATTTGTACAGAATCTGTGCCCTGAAAAAGCACATATAAACTGGATACTAACAGATGAACTAATTCTAAATGAGAACAGTAGACCAAGTGGACAGCTTCTGCAGACTTCTGGGAAAAGAACTAAGAAAGGGACTTGTGAAGTGCTTTGTGTGGAGTGTGGCATTGTATGGTGCAGAAACATGGACATTATGACGAAGTCAAGAGAAACGATTAGAAGCATTTGAAATATGGATATGTAGAATAATGGAACTGTGAAATGGACAGACAGAATAAGAAATGAAGCTGTGTTGGACAGAGTGGTAGAAGAAAGAATGATGTTGAAACTGTTCAGAAAGAGAAAAATGAGTTGTTTGGATCATTGGCTGAGAACAA
Organism: Periplaneta americana; assembly: GCA_025594305.2. Lineage (NCBI taxonomy): Eukaryota > Metazoa > Arthropoda > Insecta > Blattodea > Blattidae > Periplaneta > Periplaneta americana. The sequence continues at coordinate 19,960,395 of JAJSOF020000040.1, read as the reverse complement.
ACTGCCTACTGAAGGATGCAATGGAAGGATTGATGAACGGGAGAAGAATTCGGGGAAGAAGAAGATTTCAGATGATATTAAGACGACATTATGAATCATAAGAGGAGACAAAGAGGAAGGCAGAAAATAGGAAAGAATGCTGGGTTTGTAGTGAAAAACCTGCACTTGGACAGAACTAGTATGAATGAATTTTATTTGAAACAATAATATAAAACCTCTGCAGATGAACACTTAGCCTATATCTAGATGGAAAATGGCATTAATATTCTACAAGAGAATAAAACGTTTAAAAATTAAACACAAAATGAAGAAATACCAGAAACGAATGAGAGGAACACGCTAAAACAATTATAACGGTATTCTGATGCTATTATTTAATTACAGATGTCAGAAGAAACACACAATGCTACTAAAAAGGAAAATTTCAACTGTCAAAACTTCGTAAGGCCGATACAGGGCTCAAAGACTTATCTTTGTGGATGTGATAGTATTGACTTCTGGGACAGTTCCATAAAATGGGATAACATAACGATACCGGAGAAAGGTGGAATGAGGCGGACTCGGCAAAGAGAATTACTCTGACTATTACACTCTTACTACGTCATACTACTTTTGACCAATAAAACGGTACGAAAGGACGTATTTCAACCAATCATGGCTGCTTATCGCACAATTTTATCGCGTCCCTAGCATTTGTTTAATTTTATGTAGCATTTGTTTCTTTGTTTGCCAACATTTGAAACTGCGCTGGTCTGGACGTCAAAAATATATATCTAAAATTACAAACCACTCCAGTCGATGCACAGCAGTTTCAAATATGACTCGCATTGGCATTCAAGAACAAGAATTAATCAAAATCACTGATCATACCTATGCATCTTCTGAAATCCGATTTACAAATAAATGAAGAGCACCATTAGGAAATCCTGAATAAGTTGAATACACCATGTAGGCCTAAATCAACGAGTTCCACTTCTATTACGCACACATCCAATATAACATCAATTGAACCACCAATCACATTCAAATTTGAAAATTGTACATTCAATAATTATTCCTTTTAAAATTATTCATTCGGAAATTCTGAATAAGTTGAATACATCATGTAGGCCTAAATCAACGAGTTCCATTTCTATTACGCACACGTCCAATATAACATCAATTGAACCACCAACCACATTCAAATTTGAAAATTGTACATTCAATAATTATTCATTTTAAAATTATTCATGTTTATTTTTTATGTATCGTCGTTGATTAAAACTTTTCTAACACTTGTGTATATTAATTAGGTTATGTTATAGCTTCTCTATAGGATATTATGGATAGTCACGTATCAGAGATTGTTTAATATTAAGATTTATTGAAAATCATCTGTCAAGTGACGTTGATTACTGGGATTCGGATAATTGAAGTGGAATGTTGCATTTTAATAAAAATGAAACTGAATCAACAAAGCCTTCTTGACTAGTAACATTGCCATCGTGTATAATAGATCGAGAACTTCTCGACGAGAAGGCATTGCTCACTACTGCCATCTAGCATGCATCTAGCGTAATATTTGTAATGTTGAGATGGCACAATAATACATTTGAAGACAGTTGTATTTTCGTAAGTCAATTAATATTTTATTGTATTGGAGCACTTCGTTACTTCTAATCTTTATATAGGTACTTTCTTCTAATCGTGTAATAGTCAATTAAATCCCACTCGAGTTTTGATTTTCTCTAGATAAATCAAAACGTCTAGTGAGATTACTGTTGAAAAAAATTAACCATTAAGTTTTCAACCTGTCAGAGATCGAATGCGGGTCTTCAACAGACTGACGAAGAATAGCGGAGTGTTTACTATTGCATCCTTTGAGCCCTTGTTTTCTATTACCTAGAAGGCTGCCCATATTGAGGAACTTGTCTCCTGACAATCAGAAAAAAGTAGAAAGAGGTTTGAAAAGAATGCACTGTGACTGATTGTTCATTCAGTTATGGTGCCGTATAGCTTGGACAGACACGTGCCTATCCCTTGCCAGACACGCACGCAGGAAGGTTCAGGTGAGGAGTACAGCACGCGAAGTTCCGAGCAAACAAAACAGGTATGTGCAAGACATTTGATATGTGGATAAATCACGTCTCATTTCCGTTATGTCCTGGAAGGGAGACCAAAAAGGTACGGGTAGTACCAGTTCCGTAATGAACTACCGGGTCATCATTTTGTTTTTACTAACATTTCTAATATTAACCTGACTATATCTTTGGATTAACGGATGAGAATCACAAACACTATGTTACCCCTTTCCACGACTGGAGTTCGATGATAGTAGAGTAAAATACAAACAAATCACTTTACTAGATATAGGAGGGAAGAAAAGTAGTGCATCCATTTACGTTAAGTAGAAACTATTAAGATTATCAGTTTGATCATTTTCATTAGGTTTCTATTTACTCAAAATGCAGTACAGTATGAAGAATAAGTGTTTTTACTCACTAACTGAACTATCCAGGAGGACATATTCATTATGTAATGTATAATGTATTGTCTACAGCACATTAGCATACAATATGGAGAGTGAATTTAAGTTGAAAAATAATCAGTATCTGGATATTTAAACAAATTGTTGAAAATGATGACTGTTCATTTCTATATGGACTTCAGATCTTTTGTGTGCATATTATGGAAAACGTTTTTAAGCATATCTTCTGAAAATGATTGTATTGTTTCTGGAATGTAATTCTTTAATTTTTCTATTGTTGTAGAATGTTTAACAAACACAACTGTTTTACAGTAACCCCAAAAGAAATAATGCAAAACATCAGTCGACATGGGGGCCATAATCCTGTGCCTATTGAAATAATAATTCTGTAGCTACTCTATAACAGAGTACCTTACTTACATATTGTAATCACTTCACTTCTGCCCGATTCGCACAGATACATTTACTCAGATTGCTGTCTACTGTCCGTCCAAGTAGTTATTTTTTTTATTTTAGTAGGTTATTTTACGACGCTTTATCAACAGCTTAGGTTATTTAGCGTCTGAATGAGATGAAGGTGATAATGCCGGTGAAATGAGTCCGGGATCCAGCACCGAAAGTTACCCAGCATTTGCTCATCTTGGGTTGAGGGAAAACCCCGGAAAAACCTCAACCAGGTAACTTGCCCCGACCGGGAATCGAACCCGGGCCATCTGGTTTCGCGGCCAGACTCGCTGACCGTTACTCCACAGGTGTGGACTCCAAGTAGTTATGTCGCAGGGTCGTAGAAAGGGGGAAATCACGTGACAGTTACTTAACGAGGCCCTTTTATTTAAAATTATTTTAAACAGTTGTATAATATTACGTAGACGTCCAATTCCTGACAGCAAATGTTTTCAGAAAAGAGCTAAGACAGCCCAGACACTAGTCTTTACAGAGGAGCCAGTAGAAACGTATGTTGGAAACAGGGAAGCGACATAAATAAACGGGTACAGTACCTGTGCAAAGATATGATTCAATAATGAATGCACTTTATTCACTGGAAAATACGACCATATTTCTGGAACGTACTATACACACTCACTCTGGACTGTATACCGTGACCGTAGCGTCTACAAATGTTTAGTCTTTATTATGCGACCTTGGGTGGAAGTTCCCTAGTAGAAGGGATAGGAGTGAAGTACATTCAAAAACTCAGGTACAATAAAAATTGAAGTAAAAATCAAATGATGTCCCTGTATAAATACGCCTGCAACTCTTGAGCAGAATTTGCACAGCGTGATCTTATGCCCGTGCTTACGTGTTTACTTATAAGACAGAATTTTTATGCAAAAATAGCATTCATTTTAAAACACAAAGAAATTCTGATATAATATAGGATCATTAAATAACAAAGGCTTACTTTCCATTATACAACATAAGAAATAAATAGAATAACCGTTACACGATACAAATCCGCTGCTCACTAGGAAATGGAATACAGTATCGGTAGTGAATTTCTCGCAGTGAACACTTATTTCCACGCGTACAACGAATTAAATGTCAAAGCCTAGGTGTAATGCTATTCGCGGTGCATAGGGTGGCCTAAACTGCCATGTTCCTTACGTAATAATATCAAACTAAATACCTTCGCCAAATAATGTTATGTCAATAATACTTAAATCTATACTAATAATAAATCTGTAGCCGAAATTTTTCTGGTAATTTTCGATTTTCCAAAAATAATTGGTCCTAACATATATAATTAACCACCCTGAAACCGAAAATCGCTTTTTTGAAATTTTTGTTTGTATGTCTGTCTGTCTGTATGTTTGTTACCTTTTCACGCGATAATGGCTGAACGGATTTCGATGAAAATTGGAATATAAATTAAGTTCGTTGTAACTTAGATTTTAGGCTATATGACATTCAAAATACATTATTTAAAAGGGGAGTTATAAGGGGGCCTGAATTAATTAAATCGAAATATCTCGCTTATTATTGATTTTTGTGAAAATGTTACATAACAAACGTTTCTTTAAAAATAATTTGCGATAAGTTTTATTCCTCGAAAAATTTTGATATTTAATGAGATAAATGAGTTTTAAAATTAAAATAACTGCCATCTAAGGCCGTCTAATGAATTAAAAAATAAATGACTCCGTCTATAAGGGGCCTTGGACAGCAACAATCGAAAGCTATGAAAGATAGCCTACAGAGAATGTTTTTGTGTTTGTATGAAGTAATATCGGAAGCTAAATTAACCGATTTGTATAATTAATTATTATTTCACCATTGGAAAGTGTAGTTTCTCTAGATGGACATAATGCTATAATGTTATTACAGTAACTTCTGATATAATATAATAATATAATATAATATAATATTATAATATGTAATATTATATAATATAATTTAAGTTATTTGAAGGGTTCACAACCATAGTGGGCCAAGCGCCATTTACTGAATACATAGAAAACAAGGGTTAAAATTAAGTTATTACCATAATTCAATGGAAACCTATAACAAGTAAAATAAAATATACACATTAAATCTAAATGATGTCAATCTTCATTAAACTATGGTTGCATGTAATAAAAATTAAGAAACATGTTAAAGGAATTGTCATTGCACCAAATGAGTGTCTCTGGACCAAAATGATCGCATTTTAATTATTTGGATGCAATTTAAATTAAGTAACATATTAAACGATTTATCTCTTTATCAAACATGAATGTTCCCTGGATCAAACGTCCTATTTTAATGATGTAATTATTTTATATTCATTTCTAACGGGTGCAGCGGAGCGCACGGGGACGGCTAGTATATGAATAAAAATAAAAATTCATAGTCTCTCTTCTTTAAGATGTGGTCATATTAGAGAAGATATTACCACATAACAGTATTTTACACTGAAGTAGGACAGGAAATATTTTATATTATTTCTGATTTGCAAAAATTAATTAATTTCATTGTTGGCCAGTTATTTCTCATTCCACTAAGTTTTAACTACACACATCAAAATTGTCTAAGGAACAACTAAAAATGATATTTCATGTGCTTTTATATATTTTATTGCAATAATTGAAGGAGAGAGTAACACCTTATTAATTACATAAAACATTTTGCAACCTTTGGTGCTTCCGATCGCTGAAGAGTATGGGGCTGAATTCCTCTACATGCATGATGTCAGAGCACATGTTTCCGGAGTGGTGTGTCAATGGTTTCAAACACATAGCATTCAAGTGCTACAGTGCCCTGCACAATCTTCGATCTGAACCTCATACAGCACCTTTGGGATAACCTTCAAAGGAAAGTTTCGGAGTATCTAGACAACATCCAGTGTCTGGATCAGTTGTACGCTCGGCTTAGACATTACTGGGAGAACATTCCTCAAGATGAGATTTCCCATCTTATTTCGTCAATGTCAAGGAGGTGCCGAGGTGTTCTTAACACAAGAGAAAGTGCTACCACTTACTGATGCCAGAAAAGTACTGACAATTGAGTGTGATAAGGTTTTATGAACTTCACAATTCTATGACTGTTCCTTTACAATTCTCATTCTACGTTATTTATTCTGAAAAAAAAGTTCAATATTGTTACTAAGTTATGTAATGATACGTATATATGGTTAGTTACATGTATATGATACATGTATACCAAATAGACTCCTATGATTTTTCATCGTGAGAAAAATACTGTGTTCCTTAGACAATTTTGATGTGTGTATCTTGCGAACAAAGCGGAAATCAAACTGGAAAACCTGGCAATTGGCAATATAGGCTGCAATGTATTCGGGAAGATGGCGGATGGACCCTTGAAACAAAATAATAATTTGAATAAAAAGTAGGTGTTTCAGTTTTAATGGGCTATTGCAAAGGAAATCAAATTAATTCGCCACATGTAGAAATTGCACTAATACATGCCATTTATTGGAGACTTCTGTAGATGCCGTACAAACACTATTCTGGCGATATTATTCGCAACAAATTAAATCCATATCCGACAGAAGAAAAATAGACTGTAATTCCTGGCCTTGCATACGTAATTACATAATGATTTGAAGAATCTAGATCACTGCTTTCGAACAATTTTGAATTCAGACATTTTCTACAAAAGGGAAAACATAAATCTTTACGTCAGAACTAAATATGGAGTACAAAGGACACTGAATATTGAAAAATTAAGTAATGAAATAAAACAAGTAATATTTTCATCAAAATATTATTTTGAAACTCAGTGGGTATAAATGGAATAAGAAATGGTCTCTGCAATCTGGAATCTCATTTATATGTATTTCTTTGTATATCTTTTTTTTATTTTAGTAGGTTATTTTACGACGCTTTATCAACAGCTTAGGTTACTTAGCGTCTGAATGAGATGAAGGTGATAATGTCGGTGAAATGAGTCCAGGGCCCAACACCGAAAGTTACCCAGCATTTGCTCATGTTGAGTTGAGGGAAAACCCCGGATAAAACCTCAACCAGGTAACTTGCCCCAACCGGGAATCGAACCCGAACCACCTGGTTTGTATATCTTAGTGAATACATTAGCTACCCTATAGCATCAAATAATTTCGCTACTTATTCAAGGCAAAAAATAGATCCAATGTGTTCCGTTAAAGTATAAGTATTATGCTACACCACAACACAAATAAATATAAATTATACATAGGCCTACAGGATGTTAAAAAAGTATCCAATATTTTAGGAGATGCTAGTATGCATAAAAACAAGAAAATAATGTCTAATAAACATGGGTTCTACAACACATACTTTCTGAGATCTGAACACTTTTTCATAGGAGGTGCTCAATGTGACGTCCATTCACGACAATGCATTCATCTGCCCTTCGGCATAAGGAATCACGCACTCTTTGGAATTGACCTGGTTGTTCTTGTTGTCCTGACATGCTTTGAAGACGCGATCGTGTAGTGTCTGCACATTGTTGATTGGAGTGGCGCAGACCAGTTTCTTCATGTGTCTCCCTAACCAAAAGTCAAGGGGATTTAGGTTTAGGGAACGGGCAGGTCAAGGCGTGGGGCTTCCCCGACAAATCCAGCGCTAATACGTTAATAAGAAAGTTCTGATAACGAGCCCCAATTAATCTCTGTGGTAGCACGTATGGTCCTATTAATCTATCACCAAGAACGCCTGCCCATACGTTGATTGAGAATAGGTGCTGATGCCTTGTTTCTTGAACTGCATGGGGATATTCACCAGCACACACATGCTGATTACAAAAATTCACAACACCATCTCTGCTGAACGCCCGCTCATATCCTCAACCAGACTTTTGATTTCAGTATTCCTTACGACGTATCATTATTCCATGCCAGGAGTGTCTACTACGGTATGATTATCTGGTAGTCTGCTGTATTGTAGGACTGTATACATTCCATCCACTGTTCAAAGCGATGATATAGGTCAGTGGTCGTCAGCACCGATATGTGCAAAGGGTAAGCGGAGCCGTCCCGTGTGCCCCGTCGTGCAGCAGGAAGAGGTAGGGAGCATACCCGCTAGCAGCTACGAGTGCACCATGGTACACTGTGTTCTCCGCGGGTAAGAGACGCTAGCCCCAGGATGCTCTGTGCTGACGACCACTGCTATAGGTCATTAGTTGTCGCCCTCTTCAACTCTGCCGTTGTTGCTTTTATCTATTCCACAGATTGAAAATGTGTTCCCTTCAATGCACTTTTCAGTGTTGGGAACACATGGAAGTCGCAGGGAGCACGATCTGGCGAATATGACGGATATGTGAGCACAGAAATGCGCCTGTCCGCTAAAAACTGCTTCACAGATAGGCCGTTGTGGGCTGGCGCGTTGTCGTGATGCAGAATTCATGAGTCGTTCTTCCAAAAATACGGTCTTATCTTCCTTAATTTCCCTCAGCTTGATTAGGACTTCTTTGTAGTATGTCTGGTTAATGGTCTGATCCTGAGGCACCCATTCAGTCATAAGATTCCTGATATCGAAAAACACGATGTGCATTGTCTTCAGTTTGGATTTGCTCATGCGTGTTTTTTTCATTCTTGGTGATGTGGGGGTCTTCCAGTGCTTCGATTGACTTTTTGTTTCCGGGTCGTATTGGAAAATCCAAGTTTCATCACCTGTGATGTCAGAGCAAATGTTCTTCCGATTGTCTTTTTGTTCCTGAGTGACGTTTTCGAGATTAATTTTGCACAAACTTTTGTCATGTTTAATTCATCATGCAAAATTTGTCTTACCGTCTCTTTGTTAATGTTCACCATGTCTGCGATCATCCGGATGCTCAGACGTCGGTTTTTCCGCACAATTTCATTAATTTTCTGAACGTTTCCTTCAGTTCTTGAAGTCACAGATCGACCGGGACGTTCATTATCTTCAACTTCTTCCCGACCTTCTGAAAACCGTTTGTGCCATACAAACACTCGCGCACCTGACATAGCATTATCACCAAGCACCTCCTTTAATATTTGAAAACATTCCATTGGCGATTTTTTTAATTTCACAAGGAATTTGAGGTTAATGTGCTGCTCGACTTTCACGTTAACCATGATCGCGGCACTACGACGCAACAGTGTCCTCTTCAACCAAGGCTCAAAAGCAAACTAAAGCAGACAGAATGACGAAACGAAAGGTGATTGCTCCGAAAGGATAAAGGTCAAGTACAGTAGTGGCAAATAAAAATCGGACCGACCCTTGTACAGGGACATCATTTTATTTTTACTAACATTTTTAATATTAACCTGGCTATACCTTTAGAGAACCGGAAACACCGTTCGCTACCTCCTTCCACGACTGGAGTTCGATGATACCGGCGTAAAACACAAACAAATCACTTTGCTAGGTATAGGAGGGAAGAAAAGTACTTCGTCCATTTACGTAAACTAGGAAATATCGCGATTTTGAGTTCGATAATTTTCATTAGGTTTTTGTTTAATCAGAATGCAGCACTGTATTAAGAATAAGTGTTTTTACTCACGAACTGAGTTATCCATGCGAACGTATTCATTATGCAGTGTATATTATACTGTCTACAGCACATTAGCGTACAATATAGAGAATGAAGTTCAATTGAAGAATAATCATAATATGGATATTTAAACACATTTTTGAAAATGGTGGCCGTTCATTTCGATACAGGCTTCAGTTCTTTTGTGCATATTATCGCACTATAGACTATTGCATCTACTTCCAATTGCCAGTTTCGTCCTTCGTACTAGTAACTCATGTTGAAATAATTCTGTACCTACTCTATAAAAGAGTACCTTATGTACTGTAAATTCAATCTTCACTTCTGCCCGACCCGCACATATAAAATTACTCAGACATGCTATCTACCGTCCGTCCAAGTGGTTATGCCGCAGGATCGTAGAAAGGAGGGAAATCACGTGACAGTTAATTACTTAACGAGGCCCTTTTATTTAAGTTAAATTAAACAGTTGTATAATATTATGTAAACGTCCAATTCCTAACAGAAATTAATGTCTTCAGAAAAGAGCTAAGACACCCCTGCTTTTACAGAGGGGCGTGCAGAAGCAGGTGGGGGAAATCGGGATGCGACGTAGGCAAACGGACAGTACCTGTGCGAAAATATGATTCAATATTGAAAGTTCTTTCGTCCACTGGAAAACGCGAACATATTTCTGGAACGTACTGTACTCAATAACTCAGTGCCGTTTAATATATGCGGCCTTGATTCTGTCTGGAGAACAGTTGAAACTTCATTAGTAAAAGGGGTGGGAGTGAAGTGCATTCAAAAACTCAGGTACAATAAAAATTGAAGTAAAAATAAAATGATGTCCCTGTAGCTGATACAAAAGAATCCTGTGCTGTGTATTGTGTCAAACGGTGGTAATTTCAATATGGATAGTGAAGCCAGAGGTATGTACTGCTCTTTAATGTAAAAATACGCAGTTATCTTTGCCGAATTGAGGTAGAAATGTAATATTGATGCCAGATGAAAATAAAATTCTCAAAGTTTTTTTCGTCAGTAAGTTTCAAGCACTGAAGGAAACAAAAGATGGTAAGAATCGAACAAATGCAATAAATTTCATTTTACAAATAATTATACAAGATGGATGTGTTTTGTGACTAGCAAAATTTGAATCTGTGACTCTGAAATCAGCTACAAGTCTCGGTCCGTTTTTTTTTTTTTTTGCCACTACTGTACATTGCAATACCAACATCCTGCCATATGGCTGCGTGATAGGAGATGCACAGTTTCGTTATTTAATTGCCAACCTCGTATACCATAACAGCTTAATCAGAAATTTATAGAAGTTCATACCGAAAAAAAAAAACAGACTGCAGCTTTAACCGTGATGCAGTCCACAATCTCAACAATGTTCTTCGACACCACTGTTTGAACAATCAGGGTCAGCGAGCTATAGTCGTGATTCGAGGGTGCACTCGGGCTTGAATTCGAGTCCAACATGGGCTGATTACCTGGTGTGTCTTTTCTAAGGTTTTCGCCAAATGTAAGGCGAATGTACTGTTATTTCATGGAGAATAGTCGGAACCATATCGCTAAATAACACCGACACTGATAACCTCATATTTGATACAACGTGTTAAACTGATTAAACCGAACTATTGTTTGATGAATACCAAGCTCTCCATGCTGCAATCAAATATAAGGTCACCTAACAACCTTAAAATGAAATATATTACACAATGTTTTGAAAAAAAAAAACTTTCACATGTTCCTTGTTTTCCTCCATAGAAAAAACATTGATTTCACACGGTCACATTCACTATTGTAAAACGATAGTTTTTAAAGGTTTTGTATTCCAAATGTTCATACGCATCTTCATGTTGTCTTCTGCGTGCAATTTTTTTATTTATTGTTCAAAATGAAACTTCCACGGATAAAGCTAAAAACGTGAGTATAACTCATGTAGTAGGAATAGCAGTATTTCATTCAACACTGTCAAATGCAGAACTTATTCAGTGTTGGAATTCAACGTGAACGAGAAATGAACGTCAAATATTGTAGTATTAGTAGTATTTATTTATTTAATTTTACTTTTACTTCAGGCCTTTTTATTGGACTTCATCAGGGATAGAGTTTCTTTACGTTTCGTAAATCTATGACAATGGACCCACAGTTTTATTTCTCTTCCGGAGAAAAGTATGCAAGGATTTTTGCTGCCATTCAAAATCCAGTGACCTCTACCAGAACCAAGACTGGATCCAATACAGTCATAGTAGCCGAATACGACAGTACGATTTCCAAATATATGTTCGCGTTTTCCAATGACGCAAAGAGCTTTCAGTTATTTGCATCATTTTCATGTTAAAGGTACTGTCGTCCATTTTCCACGTCGCACATTCCAGTTTTCCCCACCAGCTTTATCGCCTCTCTATAAAGGAAAGTGGCTGGGCTGTCTGAAAAGTCTTTATTGGAACAGATATAGAACTGTTGAATTTTTCAACATTCTCCACGTAAATGAGATATCTATACAACTGTTTAAAATCAATTTCTGTATCCCTGTGTTGTAGAAGTCTGCCGCCTGGATCCGAACCATTAGATATGTGACAGCGACCTGCACCTCTCTGTTGATCCCACGGTATGAGAAATGTCTCAATTCGGGTGGGGAATATGTTGAAAATACAGCTCTACAATTGCTGTATGATATCTGCTCCAATAAATCTTTTATGAAATTTTTTTATTTCGAGCAGAAGGGAAATTAATTTGGGAACACTACGTAAGATACAGAATTTATACAAGTACTTGTTTTGACATTATTAATAAGGAGCGGATTCCTATGTAATTAAGGATTAAACTGTGATAAAACACAATTAACAAAGTTAAAAAGAACATGAAGTTTCAAGTTTAAAACCGAATTTTATTTGACATAACCACCATAATTTTCACCAAAAAAAAAAATATGTTTAATATTTTCAGGAAATGTATTATAAATACATAAATCTTCAATTTTACTTAAATAATTTTTTACAAGAACTTTTAAATATTTTAAAACTAAATCAATTACATCACTCAGAAGTACGTTATCTAATGAAAATTATCAAACTCAAAAGCGTGATATTTATATTTTAAGAATTTTTGGTTGCTTCGTGTTTCTAAGCGCTGTGTGGTGTATCCATTTTCGTAATAGTATCGCCACAAGTTCTGAGAACTGCTAGGCAGCATATCAGTGTTATTGGTAGAGAATAAATTAACATGGACAAGGAGGAGAGATTAACATAATTAGGAATGTTTATTGTTGCTGAAGATGAATTCCCGCTTTGAAAAACACAACAGATAAGAGCTAGGATGAACATTATTTAATTTAAACAAATCTCTCGCCTCTCGCTCATGTCTATCAAGTAAGGCAATATATATTGTTGTGATTCCTGTTATCGGGCTTCATCAATCGGTATCCTTCAAGATATACTGAAAGATGGTTGTTTAAAAACGATTTGGCTTTCCTATTAACAAATTTAAGCTTTTGGTATGAAACCATAAAAAACTTAGAAACATAAAAACCTGTCCCTGAAACAGGGAGGTTTATTGGAAATTAAACTAGACTCGCTACCAGGTTCAGAAGCACAAGTACTAAGGGACAAATTCCAGAATGTGTTTGGGAAAAACAGTGGATATAAAAATGTGTAAATTGCTCAAGTTTTATTGCCTGTAGGTGAAATTGACGGTGTATGTGTTTTGACATGCCTTCTTTAAATTTGCACGTCTGACGTCCTGTGATGTGGAAAGATCGTTTTCACAGTATAAGTCTTTTTCAGAGATAATCCATGCATTTGTGATGGAGAATTTGGAGATGATCTTTGTTGTTCACCAATACGGCCAACTACTAGGACGCAAGTGTGGTTGGTGAGTACCTGAGTAAATTTTTTTTTCAAGCTAAGTAAGGTATTTTTGTCATATTTAAAAAATATATATTTTTTATTTTTCAAATATTTTTACTTTTTAGCGCATAAAAATAAATATATTTAAATTTTTTAGCACATAAAAATCCGCTACCTAATTATTAACATGTTGGAAGAAAAAAAATAACTTTTTTATCTGCCCCTTGAGAATAACTGCAAACTGTGTAAACACTACAGCTCGTCTATGATTTAAGTGTGTAGTCAGCAAGTGAATAAATACTTTAAAATGTTTATTATTGCAAAGTCAAGTATTTGCTGAGAAGTGTTGAGTGTATACTATACATGTCTCTTCATTTGAATTCTTACTTGTCAGAGAGGAATAATTTAGATTCTCTATTGAAGCTCACAATTAAAAATCGATTATGATAAAAATATATCGCCGGCTTACTTCTAAAACCCCTAAGTCCAATTTTTCCCGAATGTCGAAATCTTTGTATATTTTCAAAATGCATCTGCTCATAACACCTCGTGAGTGTGAAAATGTTTGTATATTATATAAAAACAAATGTATAACAGTTGTTAGCTGGAATATAAAATAATAAGTTATTATTCCTGCAAGTACAATTCCCTCAAATGCATTTACGAGGTTTGAAAAGTAAGCCAAAGATATGCACATGCTACTTCAGGAGAATACCCACCGGAGACAAGTATTCGAATCGTGGCGAGGTTAAAGGAATATTATTTTATTATTCGGTTATCTAACGATGCTGTATCAAAGTCAAGTTATTTAGAGTCGATGAAGTGTTGATAGTAAACATTTCAAGAGATACATTTGTCATGAGATTCTTCATTTGAATTCTTTCAGGTTCAGAGCGGAAATAGATAATAGTTCGCCTATTGAAGCTCAAAGAATAAATAAATAAATTATAATAAAAAATATCGACAGGATTAGATTAGGTAAAAGTAGGTGGGTGGGTGGGTAGGTGGGTGGATGGATGGATGGATGGATCGATAGATAGACAGATAGATAGATAGATAGATAGATAGATAGATAGATAGATAGACAGACAGACAGACAGACAGACAGATAGATAGATAGATAGATAGATAGATAGATAGATAGATAGATAGATAGATAAAATAGATAGATAGATAGATAATAGATAGATAGATAGATAGAAGATGATAGATAGATTGGATAAAAACAAAGACAAACAGATAGATAGATATTAGATAGAAGATAGATATAGATAGATAGATTCCAGACAGAAGACAAATGGATTTAGAGGTTTGAAATAGTAAGCCAAAGATATGCACATGCTAGATAGATAGATAGATAGGAGACAAGTATAGAATAGATGACGAGGTTAAAGGAATATTATTTTATTATTCGGTTATCTAACGATGCTGTATCAAATACCAAGTTATTTAGAGTCGATGATAGATAGATGATAGATAAAGGCATTTCAAGAGATGAGGAAGAATTTGTTATGAGGTTACTTAACAGACAGACAGATAGATAGATAGATAGATAGATAGATAGACAGACAGACAGACAGACAGACAGAAATCTGCAGATAATCGCAGACAGACAGACAGACAGACAGCCAGTCACTTCAAAGAAGATAAATAGACAGACAGACAGATAGATAGACAGACAGACAGATAGACAGACAGACAGACAGACAGACAGATAGATAGACAGACAGACAGACAGATAGATAGATAGATAGATAGATAGATAGATAGATAGATAGATAGATAGATAGATAGATAGATAGATAGATAGATAGATAGATAGATAGATAGATAGATAGGATAGATGGATGGGTGAGTGGGTGGGTGGGTGGGTGGGTAGACAGATAGATAGATAGATAGATAGATAGATAGATAGATAGATAGATAGATAGATAGATAGATAGATAGATAGATAGATAGATAGATAGATAGATAGATAGATGGAGATAGATGGAGATGGGCGGGCGGGCGGGCGGGCGGGCGGGCGGGCGTGATAGATAGATAGATAGATAGATAGATAGATAGATAGATAGATAGATAGATAGATAGATAGATAGATAGATAGATAGATAGATAGATAGATAGATAGATAGATAGATAGATAGATAGATAGATGTCTACGTACATATATACTCGTACATAGGCCTACATACACGTTTACAGATGGTAGGTCATTTTATTTTTGAAAAATATCATAATTTTTTCATACTCAGTTTTTGATAATATCATTTTAGTAACATTTCTTTAGAAAATTATTGTCAGCAAAAACTATGTTATCAAACTTAACGAAATTCCTTCAATGAATAAGTATCACAATGAAAGAATACTGTTCGCTACATCAGACTTTTGATCAAATTCAATGGCTTGGAATATCGAAGTTAAATTTTGTTCTACAGGTCAATGTTTCAGTGTCTGCTTTGGGTCTACTGAATCAAATTTTAACTTTATTTCCAACAGGAAATGCAAGCTTTTAAGTGATTGAGCTCCAACACCTGTTTTCATTCAGATCCAAACCTGTTTGTTTCCAGTCCATTAATGGCCAGACTATATAGAACAGCCATTCAACCACATTTCTCTGCGAAATGCACAATGGAATACCATTTCTACATCCAACCCCATCTTACAGTACAGACGCCTCCCGAACTACAAACATCACTTCAGCATTATTATAATATAATGCCCGTACTCATTGTCTCATTCTGAGTTTTCCACACGCCATTGAAAAGTTCAATGCTGTTTTTTTCCAACCTTACTTTGATGACTTCTTTAGGATCTTCTTAGTTCAGATTACTAGACGAGGGAGTCCCAGTGTACGCTTCATTGTTTCTTATCCAACACAGCATGGTGGAAACATATTATATTTCCGCCATGCAACACAGCAAGTAAACTTCCACACCATTATAGTTCGCGTCATGCCAGCCATGTTTGCAGTTTTTCTATTGAAAGATTAATGCGATAGCTCCCTGTTGCTTTTCCCACACCACTCTCTCTTTTGCAACTTAAAATATCCCAGGGGAACTCAGCGTGGAGGTGAAGAAAGTGGATTTGACTGATTTGGCCCTCTACTGGGTGTTCAGTTCAAAGTGTGTCATGGCTCGCTGTATGCCGTCATGTGGCTAGCCGATGAGCCTAAAGAATTCAATCTTCCTACACTTCCGCAGAGGCGTATTAACTATGTGCCAGAGAAGTTGCCTAGCAAGTACGGCGTTCATTCTGAAGAGTACGTACCGATACGTACGGTAACGCCAGTAGCGGCAGGAATGTGAACTGTTTAGAAACACGTACTGAGGTGAGTTTTTTTCTTACTGTCGGGATATGGGGAGAGGGTTAAGACGGTTACTTACGTATTTGTTGACATTAACTTCGACGGTCAACATGGACACGGAGCATTTGATTTGTGTTCTGGAATGTTGCCGTACGCAACCGATGATAAAAAATACCCTGCGTACGACTTGACCGTGGAAAACACAGTTCGAAAGAGGTTATGGTAGCACACAGACCATACAGATCGCCATCTGTTGCTACGACGTTCAAGTTATACCGTACACATTCTAAAGTCCAGACTGAACGCCTTGAATAATAGGCAACTTCTAACATAAAAGCTGAAACTCGCTTCAAATCGCTGACTCACAACAGTGACGTCATGACACACTTTGAAATGAACACCCAGTATACTCCACCGAAATTCACCACAAGGATTAAATATCAGATCTATCGGGGATTTTTACCCAATCAGAGACCGGGAAATCTCAGATGTGAGCACTTTGGAATGAAGATAAATGCAAACAAAACGAAGACCATAGTTATCCAAAGAAAAATAAAGACGGTAAACGTGGAAATTATAAAGTAGAGCAAGTGGACAACTTCATATACTGAGGTGTACTCTAAGTGGTAACATGAGCTGCCGTTAATAGAAAAATGAGCACCTTCTGCGGAATTCTGGAAAAAGAACTAAGAAAAAGACTAGTGAAGTACTTTGTGTGGAGTGTGACATGAAGCAGAAACATGGACATTACGATGAAGTGAAGAGAAGCGATTAGAAACATTTGAATGTGCGTATGGAAAAGAATGGAGCGTCTGAAATGGACAGACAGAATAAGAAATGAAGCTGTGTTGGAAAAAGTGGGTGAAGAAAGTATGATGCTGACACTCATCAGGAAGAAAAAAGTACTTGGTTTGATCACCGAATGAGAAGAAACTGCCTACTGAAGGATGCACTGGAAGGAATGGTGAACAGGAGAAACACAAGTGGCAGAAGATATCAGATTATATACGATATTAAGATATATGGATTGCATACGGGTACTAAGAGGAAAACAGAAAATAGGAAACATTGGAGAATGATGGGTTTACAGTGAAAGCTCTGACCTTGTGCACAACATTATGAATAAATGAATGAATGAATGAATGAATACTTATTTATAGCTTTTAAGGAACCCGGAGGTTCATTGCCGCCTTCACACAAGCTCGCCATCGGTCCCTATCCTGTGCAAGATTAATCCAGTCCCTATCATCATATCCCACTTCCCACAAATCCATTTCTATATAATCCTCCCACCTACGTCTCGGCCTCCCCAAAGGTATTTTTCCGTCCGTCCTTCAAACTAACACTCTGTATCAATTTCTGGATGCGGTCATACGTGCTACATGCACTGTCCATCTCAAACGTCTGAATTTAAAGTTCTTCATTATGTCAGGTGAAGAATACTATGCGTACAGTTCTGCGTTATGTAACTTTCTCCATTCTCCTGTAACTTCATCCCTCTTAGCTCCAAATATTTTCCTAAGAACATTATTCTCAAACACCCATAACCTCTGTTCCTCTCTTAAATTGAGAGTCCAAAGTTTACAACCGTACAGAAGAACCGAAATAAAATTTCTTTATAAATTTTAACTTTCAGCTTTTTTGAGAGCAGACGGGATGATTTTGTTACTGTTGCTCCAAGATATTTGAATTTTTCCACCTCTTCCATGGATAAATCTCCAATTTTTATATTTTATTTCGTACAACATTCTGGTCACGAGACATAATCATTTACTTTGTCTTTTCGAGATTTACTTCCAAATCTATCTCTCTACTTGCTTCAAGTAAAATTCCCGTGTTTTCCCTAATTGTTCGTGAATTTTCTCCTAACATAGCCACATCATCCGCATAAACAAGGAGCTGAACCCTCTCTGTTATCCTGGACTTTCCTAATGGCATATTCTAGAACGAAGTTAAGAAATAAATGTGATAGTGCATCTCCTTGCTTTAGCCTGCAGTGAATTGGAAAAGCGTCAGATACAAACTGGTCTAAACGGATTTTGCTGTATGTTTCACTGAGACACATTTTAATTAATCGAACTAGTTTCTTGGGAATACCAAATTTAATAAGAATATTATATAAAACTTCTCTCTTAACCGAGTCATATGCAATTTTGGAATCTACGAATAACTTATGTACTGTACCCTTACACTTCCATTTTTTCTCCAATATTTGTCGAATACTCTCTTCGAATATGCTCTTCTTAATTTTCTTTTAAGTCAAAGAGACTGCGGGAAAAGGCAGAGAGAATTGTATGGTTTTGTGGACTTAAACGATATCACGTGTCATTCTCTGAGCTAATTTAAACTCGAGAAAACATGTAAGATATCTTAGCTGTTTTTATCTGATAATAAAATTGCTAAAATGGACTTAGATGAAACGGCATACAGTAACTGCTCTAAAAATATAATATTTCGGACGTATTCGATTTTATTACGATACACACCACGGAAAGACAAGTCGGGGACTGTACTTAACTTATTTTACACAAAAAGTGGACTTAATCGGTTTTACTAGTAATAGGACAAAGTAATGAAAATTTAAATTTATATATTCTTATTGTGTAGTAGACATAAAACAAATTGTATTATATACTTTTTAATGTAAAATCAGGAATCCGCCCCTGAACACGAGTTTTACTTTTTCAGGGATCAGCTAAAATATTGGATCTGTATATATTATATTTTATATTACAAGCATTAGCAAAATAGTTGAATTAGGCAGTAACGTATCTACTGTATAATTGGAGCATCCGAGTCCCAACGTGCAAGTGAAATCTGCTGTCCCCACCATCACCACTCCTCATTCATTCATAATGTTCTGCTCGAGGGCGGTCTTTCACTGCAAACCCAGCTTCTCAAATCATTCCTATTTTCTGCCTTCTTCTTTGTCTCCGCATATGATCCATATATCTTAATATCGTCTATCATCTGATATCTACTTCTGCCCCGAACTCTTCTCCCGTTCACCATTCCTTCCAGTGCATCCTTCAGTAGGCAGTCTCTTCTCAGCCAGTGACCCAACCAATGCCTTTTTCTCTTCCTGATCAGTTTCAGCATCATTTTTTCTTCACCCACTCTTTCCAACACAATTTCATTACTTATTCTGTCTGTCCACTTCACATGCTCCATTCTTCTCCTTATCCACATTTCAAATACTTCTAATTGCTTCTCTTCACTTCGCCGTAACGCGCATGTTTCTGCTCCATACGACACACTCCACACAAAGCACTTCACTAGTATCTTCTTTAGTTCTTTTTCCAGAGGTCCGCAGAAGATGCTCATTTTTGTATTAAAAGCTTCCTTGGCTATTGCTATCTTCCTTTTGACTTCCTGGCAGCTCATGTTATTGCTTATAGTTTATATTACTACAGTGGACTCTCCTAAGTTCGACTGAACAGAATTGAAAGTTCAGTCCAATAAGGATAGTGGGTGTAGCAGGTGAAATGAATACAAATTCTTAGTGGTTATCCAACAACGAATACAGTACTGTACTTGCATTTCCTGCCTCCCCCCCCCCCCGAGACTTGTATATGTGCTTCTAATACCACAGTGGGTTTCGACAGTACCGTCTCACAAACGACACAATTCTCAAATATAAAAAGAAGAGTTCATTAATTTAAAATCAGTGATTAAATATGGATTTCCTAATCAATAAAATATTCTGTTTTCCTTCAACATAAGTATCACTATAAGACACAGAACTAGTTCCCATTCAGATGGCAAACCCATTTCTTAGTGCCCGTATAAAGGGCGTGCCTAATTTTCCTACGTAAGCAGTCGAACTATGGAAAGTCGAACTTAAGAGCTTCCACTGTACTACTAAAATTAATTTTGAAGAAAAATATTGTCTAAAATCACAATTTTTAGTTTCGAAAATTCTTTTAAACAGTGTTATTCATAGCTGTAATTTGATTTTATACCGGAAGATACGTTTACAAACAGAAACCAATTTTTATACTGAGGCTAGTCCAATCTCGAATGTGAAATAAACGGTCTTATTTTCCAAATATTTACAGAATATGCAATATAATGAATACTACACAAATAACTTCATAGTTATAAAACACACAGCAATGCAAAATAGTTTCCTGTACTGACATCTTAAAATGTAAACGAACGATAAAGTAACGTACTTTTAATAATTCACTTAGCGAGAAGCTCAGGAAAGTGAAACTAATAGTTGTAATACAGTTACACTCACTGCTACGATTTCTATCGCGGAGTAGAGAATCGAAAGCCCTGATCTAAACCCGGTTTTTGTAACTAGAATAACAAGTGACTGGTTGATTGTCTTACCTTAGCATCAGGTGATACCTTCCTGGAAACCAGAGCATAAAAAACAGAGGTGAGGTCTACGCCAATCGTCGACAGCTATGTGACAACTAGGACAGTGCAGACGTGAGCATTGCGTTTTTCCTTATTTGCCTTGTCATTAAACGAAGAACGGAAAAAATAATCTGATTCTGCCGCAAAGGAAGGAAACAAAAAAGAAATTCTGACAGTTTTATTAATGTACTGTATATATTTTCAACAAGTTCGATATATTGGAAAAGTTATTTCCAACATGTCGTTTATCCTCATCGTTTATCCGAACATCCTCATATTCATCTTCTTTCACTGTGGCTGTTCCTCGACTTTGGAATTCCCTACCGAGTAATGTCAGGGACTGTCAGACATCATATCAATTTAAGAATAGGCTAACGAGATATTTTTCTAACAATTATTGTCAACAATAATAGCTGTTTCAGGTTTCTCAATATTTAATGGTTTATATATATCACAGATAAATATCTAACTTATCTCATTATTCTATTATTATTATTATTATTATTATTATTATTATTATTATTATTATTATTATTATTATTATTATAACTATTTCTTACCAATGTTTATTATTGTCACACTAACATTAGTTATCCAATTTTCATTATTTACTTTCATGTTGTTTTATGATCTAGATATTAATGTAATAACTATGTAAGCAAATGTATTTAATTAGAATTAGAGTCTGGCTGGGCGGAAGAGAAGGCCTACTGGCCTTAGCTCTGACAGATTAAATAAATAAATTATTATTATTATCTCTCTGCTTGTATAAACTTTTCTCCCTGCTGCTTGGTAAGTTTTCTTCACAATCACACTCAATACACTGTATAAGTAAGGTTACGGTTTTAAATTATTACGTAATTGCAATATGTTATGGCAGAGATGTGAAATAGTGAATGAAAGAACGACTGTGCATTTATTGAAATTCGATATGGGCTCCTCTGGTAGCCCAGAGACATCTAACCATTACTCCAATTATTGCCAAACATGACTAAGTGAACATAAGTAGTGACCGATGTGGCAGTTTACCTAATTCGTCCTTTCAAATGGTTTCTGACGTTAATGGTTACACTGTACACTCTGACATAACTCCATAAGTCAAAATGTACAGGGGTGAAGTCCGGAAAGCTTGGTGGCATCACTTTCTATCCATCACTTCCGAGCCATCTGTGAAAATGTTTCATTTAAGAATTACCGAATTTACGCCTGAAAAGTGTGTAAGAGCTTCGTCATTAGCGCTGGAAATTTTATGTATTGCAAACATGTCTGTCGGATTAACAGAGGAACCAATATCGAACTAAGGAAAATACACAGTAAAGATTTCGAGAGTTATTTTTTTCATGTACTGGCTGTTTCACTATAACATCTGTAGGCGACTGGAACATGTGAATGATGCACATCTACATCACATGAGAAATCTAGAAGAGGAGAAAACATCTCTCACGCGCCTGGAGATTCCTCCAAACAGAGTCACTCCTCAAACTAAAGGATAACATCCCTGAGTAGTTCTCAGAAACAATCATTTCAGTCATGGTGCCAGCTCCCACATAAAGGCAAAGGTGTTTGTACATAATTACAGAGAATGCCCCAAAGCCAACTCCTGGATTTCCTGTAAAAAGTGTCTTTCGTCCTCGGAATATATTAATGCCAACGTCACCGCAGTGAGATCTGTCCCTGGCAAAACCTCCAATACTACCCGTTGTCGCCATCCCGGCTGCAGCGAGACTGAAACACTTGGCCACGTACTGGGGTTCTGTAAGAAGGGAGAGTTACTGCGTAACAACAGACACCATCGTGCCCGTACCCAACCTGCTAAGAAACAGAGGATGGGAAGTACATGAGGAGATTCATTGTGTGTCTGAAGATGATTCTCATAGAAGGATGGATATAATTGCCATCAATAGAAGAACCCAGAAAGCGATGGTCTTAGACCCTACGATTTGCTTTGAACGAGACACGAATCAGGCACTGCAGATAAATGATGACAAGCGAGCTAAATATGTACCTTGTCTTCCATACCTCAGTGAAAAATATGGCATTTCGCTTTACAACTGGGATGTTACAGGCTTACTATTTGGAGCGAGGGGTTGTGTACCAAAATTTACATGTAATTTCCTTAAATCCTTTAAAATTCCCTTTTATGAGGTTCAGAAGATTGTGATGGAAATTATGAAGGCCACTCTTCAAATTCTACACTATCGTTTATATGTTAACACAAAAATTTTTGTTTTAATGTACAAATCGAATAATTATTTTACTCGTTTCATTTCCTTTTATCTTTTTATGTTTGTTAATTCCGGATCCCAGTGGTCAACCTCACTTGAGGACGGATAATCATAAATAAATCTTAGTAGTAGTTGTGTTTCGTTACAATCATAAAATCATTGAAAATATCACTGCGAATGTACGGACGCATTGCAACTACTACAGTGCGAGTCGATTCATTAAAAAGTATGTCCATGAGACATTTTTGCTCCAATACCATGGGAATTCTTGTCATTATTTAAAAACTGTACTTTTCACAAAATGGCTTCGAACGATGTATATTTTGATTTTTAAGAAATAGTATTAAATTGGTCAATACTGTTAGTACGTCCCCAAAGAAAGTTTGCATTTGCACTTAATTACAAAATGTAATACAAGTTTTCTATTCCTTTAAGTGTACCCTATCACCCATTTAAATCTGCAGGTTATTTCACTTCCACCCTGTATATACGTATTAGTATTATTCAGGAAGAGCCTATTATCTATCTCAGCAGACCTGATGGGGAATATCGATCATGTGGGATAGATTTCCTCGAAAGGATCGTTTTCTTTTTTTATACTATTTACTTACTCACTTGCTTAGTTACTTACTTACTTACTGGCTTTTAAGGAAACCGGAGGTTCATTGCCGCCCTCACATAAGCCCGTCATTGGCCACTATCCTGAGAAGATTAATCCAATCTCTATCATCATATCCCACCTCCCTCAAATCCATTTTAATATTATCTTCCCATCTATGTCTCGGCCTCCCCAAAGATCTTTTTCAGTTGTAATATGTTGCAGATTCTAGGTGCAAATAGAGATATTGAGCAGTGGGAAAGTTATGCCTTGATAATTAAATCCTTTCTATAATAAAATATTAGTTGATTAAAGTTCTCGTTAACACTTTGTTAAAAACATAAACACAGAAATACTTAAATAACCACTCTAAACGTTCAAATATATATAATTCAACTGGAGTTTACAAATTAAAATGCAATAGTTGCCCACATTTTTACATAGGACAGACAGGAAGATCCTTTCATACAAGATACAACGAACATATTTAAGCTATAACCAAACCTTACATTACATCAAATTATGCAGATCACATTATCGACAATAATCATGACTACAATAATATAGAAACAGATATGGAAATTTTACACATCACACCAAAAAGTTCACAGTTAAACATCCTAGAACAATACGAAATATATAAGAATACAATACACACCCACAATATATACTTAATACGCAACTACAGTTCAATACGCACACATTGTTTGACGTCATAGTACGTCATAGCATACAGACAACCAACCCCCACCATAGGAGCAACACACCCCCACCCCTACCATCGACAACTGCACATCGCAGAGCCAAAAATCAGCAGTGGTTCAAGAGACACTGAAGACGACGATAAATAGCGTCGAAACGGGCCGTCTGTCGAAGGTAAATACCTTTTTAACAATTTTAACACTTTTAACGTGTGACAGAGTAAATTTTATGTTTTTAAAATATTAGGCCTAATATCGATTGACAAGATCTTTATGAATGATACTGACGGCGTTGTTATGTGCTCCTGTGCATTGTGTAGCTGATTGTTTACATCTTGATATTATGTTTACTCGACCAAGGAGAGTGGAGCCGCGACCATAATGAGAACTATCGGGATGCGGTACTATGAACGCAGGAGCAGTAGCGCCACAGATCCGGCTGCAGGACTCCACTGGCCTTGGTCGAGTAATAGGCTACATATATTTATCCTGAATGTTGTGTTATTTTCAACGAATGTGCCCACTTATTTTTCAAAATATATTTTCCATATTATGTTTTTATCTTGAATATTTTGATCTTGTATTACTATGAATATTGTTGTCTTTCATAACATTATTATTATTATTATTATTATTATTATTATTATTATTATTATTATTATGCCATGCGAATCGAGTCTTATACTGCTGTGAAGGTATCAGATCGGTCAAGAAAGCCCAACATTTTCTTCCTTTTTAGTCAATGTATTCTTTTCACTATTTTGCCTCGTCTTTCGGAAAATCTTAGTCTCATTCCCTACACAGACACATAATGACACTTCGATAATGTGGTGTCAGCAGTACACTAGAGCTTCAGCTGAAGTACCATAAACATCATAAGACAATAGATAAGCGTCCATTCTCTAGATAAGATTCGAACCCTCAGAATGTTGAAGTAGCTCCCCTCATCTGTTGCTTATAAAACAGTCTGTGAAAGAGATATATTCCGAGGTATAATAATTTATAACGAAAGCCTGGACATTAAAAAAAACACATTTCTGTAATAAAATTGGTTTGATGCATTTACAATTTACATATGGACAAATACAGTGGAACCTCTCATTTACGGACATCGAAGGGACGTAACAATCTGTCCGCATCTGGGAGGTGTCCTTTATTGGGATCGGAGGCAAACCCCAATCTAACAGTAAATTTATAAATGCATTATGTATCCTTCATAACATTATTTTAAATGAAATGTATTACTGTAGTTTAATTCTAAATACAGTATACTACAGTAAATTCTTTGCAACTTTGAACTACAGTAGATAAGACCGAAAAAGGAAAATACTGTACTGTGTCATGTAATTTTATTCTAGGTCTACAGTTATGCAGTAAAATTTAGTTTTCAACAGACCTTTACGTTCAGGTGCCATGTCTCTCGAAACAGAACAACTGTTTGAGCTGAAGAGAATAATCATAACCAGTGTTGCATCAGATCTTGAAAAATATTTCCGGAGGTCGAATGTTGAAAAATCGAGATTTTTCCACAAAACGGAGGCACTTTTGAAAATCAAGGTAAATGTTTTATAACGAAAACCTAACTATTACAAACAAAACCATAATAAAAATATTTTGATGCATTTAATTTTCTACTAAACCAATTTGATTTAGGGATGTGACAACCTTCCTCTCATAGATGTTTCTCCAGACCAAATATAACAGTTTTTATAATTACATATTTTATATTTAAATGAAATGCATTAGTAGTCAAGTTATAAAATATTAACAAAACTTTAACTTTATAATGTTCACCTACCAGTTTTAATGTATGTCAGAGATTTTTTCTAAAAAAAAATAAATAATTTCAGTACATTAAAAAGTCCGGAGATTACAACTTTATTTCCTATTTTCCGGTGAATGTTAAAAAACAGAAGATTTCCGGAAATTTCCGGAGACCTGGCAACACTGAATCCTACTAACCTTATTTTGTGTCGAATACAATTTCACGATCGCGGAAACTTGGACCCATCAGACGGGTTAAATTTTATGATTTTGTTTATCCATCCGCTTCCAGCTAACAAAGAGTAGCTGGCTGGGCTAGTGGTAGCCTATGAGATCCTTATTGTCTTCTTTCATGTTAAGGAATTTCTTTACAGTTCTCAAAACTAAATTTTCCATTTTTGTAACACATTAGGTCTTGAAATCCAAGTTATGTCCGCAGTCAGGAGGTAAAGCAAGCTTTAGGACTGTGAAACAGTCTGAGAGTGTCCGTAAACGAGAGTTAAATTTATCATTATTTCTATATTATTTCAGTTAGGACATAAAAATTCGTCCGTATATGAGGAGTGTCCGTATCTTGGGGGTGTCCGTAAGGAGAGGTTTCACTGTAGATATGTTAAGGGGTAATTAAAGGTAACTTCCTCAATTTTATTTTGTTTCTTAGATTGTTATTGGCACTTACTCCTTAAAAATTAAGTCTTTTAACTGTCTATGATCTTTATTAATCAGTTTATAATTGTCAACTTTCCATATTAAAATTAGGGACTATTATTTTTATATTGCTACTGCTATTACTACTAACCTCGGGTGAAGCAAGTGGTAGCGCTTTTGCCTACTAATCCGGGTTGAGCTTGAGCTGATTACCTGGTTGGGTTTTTCCGAGGTTTCCCCAGATAAGGTAATCTATGGCGAATCCTCGACCACATCTCGCCAAATATCGTCTCAGTATCACCAATTCCATCGACGGTAATAACCTAGTAGTTGACACAGCATCGTTAAATAACAAAGTAAAATGCTGCTACTGTTATTGCTGATGCTGCTGCTGCTACTGCTACTTACTGCCCACCACCACCACCATCACCTATCCCTAAATATAAGAGGAATATCAGGTAATCTAATGACGAATCCTCGACCTCATCTCGTCGTCAGATACAATTCCATCCATGCCACCAAAAATACTTTACCGACTTCTGAGCAGCTGTAAAAGTTAACAACTGCTCAGTTACTTACGCAATTGTTTTAAGTAGGTATTTGATTGGACAAGTAAATAAGAAGTGAGTGACCTCTTCATAACCGATACGACATAAAATGATTTACCAATAACTAAAATACATATAAACAAAATGGAATTGTAAAACAACAAAAACTATAAACTTTAGAAATTACTTTCCCTCACTTGATTCACTTAGGCCTATGTGTTTAATTGACGCATTCTACATGATTGCAGAGGTGGTTTGCAGGATATTTCCCGAAGTATACAAGGTTAATTCCAAGATGAAGATCCCCCCCATATTAAATTCATATCTTTAAGAAATTAAATTCTTGCTCTTCCGCTGCAGTCTGTTTTGAAGAGATTCATGGGTTTATTTTGTTCTTTACCGCTTTCAGTAATTCAAAAAAAAAAAAAAAATGTGATGTTGATTCTCTATCTGAAGATAGAATTGATTCAATTCAGGAAGTGAAAAAACTGCTCTTTATTCTCATGTCGCAAACGGCTTCTCTTTCATAGCATGTTATTATGATATTTTGCCTGCAGTCATCGCAAAACTCGCTACACGGCGTCACTGCAGATTGTTGAAGATACGAAACAACTTGAAAGTGTTCCATGAGAGGTGAGAAATGATGTTAATTCTAGCTTAGATACAAAGCAATAAAATCAAACTGAGCGAAATATTTAAGTGCGTATCATCAATTCTGTTAGACATGGATCCGTAAACTGTAGCTTATTTTCAAGCATGCTCCCGTTACACAAATTAACGTAGAAACATAGAAACACAGTCTAGTATATATATAGGGCGATCCTAGTGGTTAGCAACTATCTATGGATGCATATTTACTACGTATTGAGCTCGTGACTATATATACTAGACTGTGTTAATAGTCTGAATATTTATGTTTTGTTTAAGCTAAATTTAACAACAATAATAATAATAATAATAATTTAATAATAATAATAATAATAATAATAATAATAATAATAATAATAATACTAGAAAGTACAAGCCTTCAAATATGTTTATGTGAATCATTGGTGTTGTGAGCAGCACAGCGGAGAACAGACTGTTCAAAAGATAGATAAGTGCATTTATTGATTGATAAATTATAAACTCTTCCACTGAGATCCTTCGCACGAGGCAATGGCCATTCGTGCTGTAACTATGCACAGTTTGAATCTTCAAAACAAAAATAATACCTACTAATAATAAAATATTTAAAACAACAGTTATTAATTACTACTTGATTTCATTAATTAGCACAATTACAACTAATCTAACTTCAAACCAAATTTCAAAAAATAATAAAAATAAAATAAATGTAAGATATTTGAAAAGAGAAGAGAAAAACTTTCAGTGAAACGATTTTACCAATTCCTATATATCAATGTATATATAAACAAAAAGATTCCTTATTGAGACTGACGAAATAATCCAACTAATAAATGTAAAGGTAATACATAAAAAAACATACACACGCGATAAAATACAAATAGAAAAAAATACACAATAAATAAAAATAACATTATCCACTAATTACTTCATCATACCAGCACTAATTAATAACTCTTTCCCTTATTTTCTCGGCTCCTAACACTTCGGCCAGTTCCACCCTCAACTGTCGAACTGTTTTATAAATTTTCCCACACTATCACAAAATTTACCGTTATTTAACATATTGTATGTTGCGATAGTGCGATCCTAGATGTAATGAAGGATCTATCATGGAATATTTACTCAGAGCTTTTTTTATTACCTTGATAATTTATGGTGTGATGTCTTTTATGGCAAAGAGGACATATTCTCCCCCTTCGTTGACGGTTTTAGTTTGCCCTCCAGGCTCCTCAGAGAAACCAGATTAAACCCAGTCTACCTTCTTTGCTACCTCCATAGAGATAAATTCGGCCCCCATTTTCTTTGATCATCGATTGATCTCCAGAGCAACCTTATCCCTACATTCCCCTTTGTTATTTGCCTGTCTATATCCTTCAGGCGTTTCTTGACTTTCCGCCAGACATTTCGACTTGTTCCTGCAATCTTCCCCGATTATAAATCCGATACCTATTTCCTCCAACTATCTAATCTTTGCCCAGGTTACTTGGTCTCTCCTCTCGAGTTGCTCCTTATAACAGACCGCTCTAATAAGAGACTGAATCTCCATATGTTTTGTTTCAAGTAGTAATTTAAAACTTTTATCTTGCATTCTATTGAGTCTATGGCGTCCGAATTCTCTTAGGATTCCGCTGTTAGCCGTTCCCCTCCCCACCCCCGCTATCCGTTTTAAAAAGTCGCTTTGTCTAGTGCAAAAGATATTACTGCCTAATGCATGAAGGAAGAAAGAAGAGATAGATGTTGAATTAATGACAAAAGAGTAAAATCTGTAAAATGATAGCATATAAATAGGGTAAAAAAACTGAAATGGGGTGGCCTCTCGGGAGGTTGCAACATCAAAATAAGAGGTTGATTGTAACCCTACAATTTGACACAAGGTCGTTTAACAACATCGACCCTGAGCAACAAACCAGATGTTAGCAAGCATAAAATAAACAAACAAGAATACGGTGTAACGAGGGTGCCACAGGCGGGCCAGCAGCCAGCACGAGCTGCTCAGGTGTCAACGATCCCGCCGAGCAGATGGCTTCCGGCGAACTTGTGTGGCGTACTGCGACTGTCCCTCCCTCCCTTTCTCGTTGGTCTTTATTTAAGAACTTGCTCAAACCACACATTCCACCACATAATACCATGCGGATAATCGAGCAACTGTGAATGAAATGATTGGGGTAACCTAAGAACTGCATTTTCCCCCACCACGAACGTTAATTTTGCGACAATTTTCTTATTTAATATGATGCTAAAAATTATGATTTCTAAAGAATTCGGTTCAAATCTCGACTTTAAACAGATGAAACTCAAGTCTCGCAGTCTTGGGTTCGAGCCCTGACGATTATGAAAGTTAAAGTATTCTGTCTTTTCACTTCAAAATTTTCTAAACATCTCCGGTGACACGGCCACCCGGAATGAGAAAAATGGCTAACAATGTTGGATATCTGAAAGATATTCCATCAGCCTCGAGAATCATTGCAAGATAGTACCGGTACCTTTAAATTATGCTTTCATTTTCAGCATATAGGCCTATACTTTTCAACTTTGTTCTAGAGTATGCCATTAGGGAAGTCCAGGATAACAGAGAGGGTTTGGAATTGAACGGGTTACATCAGCTGCTTGTCTATACGGATGACGTGAATATATTAGGAGAAAATCCACAAATGTTTAGGGAAAACACAGGAATTTTACTTGAAGCAAGTAAAGGGATAGGTTTGGAAGTAAATCCCGAAAAGACAAGTATATGATTATGTCTCGTGACGAGAATATTGTACGAAATGCAAATATAAAAATTGGAAATTTTTCTTTTGAAGACATGGAAAAATTCAAATACCTGGGAGCAACAGTAAAAAATATAAATGATACTCGGGAGGAAATTAAACACAGAATAAATATGGGAAATGTCTGTTATTATTCGGTTGAGAAGCTTTAACCATCCATTCTGCTGTCAAAAAATCTGAAAGTTAGAATTTATAAAACAGTTATATTACCGGTTGTTCTTTATGGTTGTGAAACTTGGACTCTTACTTTGAGAGAGGAACATAGGTTAAGGGTGTTTGAGAATAAAGTGCTTAGGAAAATATTTCGGGCTAAGAGGGATGAAGTTACAGGAGAATGGAGAAAGTTACACAACACAGAACTGCACGCATTGCATTCTTCACCTGACATAATTAGGAACATTAAATCCAGGCATTTGAGATGGGCAATGCATATAGCACGTATGGGTGAATCCAGAAATGCAATTACCTGTAGACTGTTAGTTGGGAGGCCGGAGGGAAAAAGATCTTTGGGAAGGCCGAGATATAGATGGGAAGATAATATTAAAATGGATTTGAGGGAGGTGGGATATGATGATAGAGACTGGACTAATCTTCTCAGGATAGTGGCCAATGACGGGCTTATGTGAGGGCGACAATGAACCTCCGGGTTCCTTAAAAGCCAGTAAGTAGTATAAAAAAAAAAAGAAAAAAATCCTTTCGAGGAAATCTATCCCACATGATCGATATTCTCCATCAGGTCTGCTGAGATAGATACTAGGCTCTTCCATCAGGTCTGCTGAGATAGATACTAGGCTCTTCCGTGAATAATACTAATATGTATATACAGGGTGGTAGTGAAATAAACCTGCAGATTGAAAGGGGTGATAGGGTACACTTAAAGGTACAGACAACCTATATTACATTTTGTAATTAAATGTATGGTTAATTAGAAAATTAATTTGGAAGTTTCAGCAGTCCGGCAACATCGTCGCTAACACAGTAATCTTTCTTCTAGTAATAAAGATGTAAGAGGTCAACGAACTCAGGTCTGTCTCTGTACGCGACCCTCACTCTCTAGCTATGGCGACGTTGCCATCTGTTCGCAACGTTCTGTGGCTTGGAATTAGCTGTTTTTAAATTAAATTTACATGAAAACTGTCCACGCTATTGAAATACACCAGAGGGATAAATTATTCTTTATTAGGTTTTTATCGATATGGACAAAAGTCACGATTTTACTCGCAATAGTTACCGAATAAGAGGGTGTTAACATTTGCGGGGGGGGGGGAGATTTTTTCTGAGAAAACTATGAAATTTTCCACCAAATATTGTTACATACACCACATGAGCTATTCGCTCTGAAAATCTGGAGGGTTATTTCACTTACACCCTGCATAATTCACAGACCCCTGCGGTGGCTATGTGGTCAGTCTTTCAGTCTGTCACTCAGGCGGTCCGATTCGAATCCCAGTCAGGCCTGGGATCTTTTTGTGACAGACAAAGTCGCAGTTGGAATTTTTCTTGGGGTTCTCCCCCATTTTCTCATATTAGCCATCTGCATCATTCCGTCATCATTCAATAGCATTCCTCGAACGGTAGCTGGCGACACACTGAGGAGTCTAGGAACGAGTGGGATTGCCTGCTCGAAACCATAGTGTATTCAGAAAGTGTGGGTTTGGGAATACTGCTAACTTGAAAGTTAGCCCAGCGAATATGGATTACATAGAATGGACACTAAACGAATTTTCCTGTTCTGGTTTTCTGTGTTCATGCGCTCCGTCGGCGTTTAGTTCCACTTTCAAGAGCTAGAGGTTATGGTAATCGAGGACACGCAATAGTTCCTCGATAAGAAAAGTGAATAAGATTTGAGACCAACTCATTGATTGAGACACAAGATCCAAACATAGCCTACCTTGTTGCATAATCCAATAACAGCTTTGCTTCCAATAAATTCAAGTTAACGGCTTTTCCTTATTCTCAGTTATAAACTAGCTGTAATAATAATTTTGTATGTTTTATATATAATAAATTAGGCCTATATTATAAAATAATGTAGGTCTAATACATTAAAAATTATGTATCAAATTCATTTAATATTTGTATAATACAATATAGGATACTGAATAGGCATATGGTTTTACTTCTCATAGGAGTTTTGTTTTGTTTTGTTTTTTTTTTTCATTTTCAGCGCTAGGCCTATCTAATCATTACGTATTTTAATTGTTTATGGAGTCAACGTCTCAACTCTCATTATAAAGGAACTCTAGAGTCTAGATATTACAGATAATGACGGATTTATTATTTCATCGGTCCAATTTATTTTGAGTACATAATGTAAATCGATGTATTAATTGTAGCCTATGTGTTATATTTCCGCTGTGTCAACTACTAGCTGGTGTGATGTCAGCGCCAACACTAGGGAAAAAGCAGAAACTCACGCTCAAGCTAGTCTCAAGGTCAAGGTCAAGGTTAAATCATAATGCTACATCAAAGGTACCGGCGCGAAGTGTCCATACTTATAATTCACTATACGCTGGTTAGCAGTGCTAGGTATCTACCTAAATTCAAGTCAATGTAGTTCACAGACGTAGATAAACAAAGGATTAAGGGGACCAGGCAGTGATTAGAAGTAAAAAATCCGATTTTTTATTTTGTGTTTAAAAAATAGTACAAAAGATGCTCTTTAAAACAATATAAATATTGTGGGAGTATTTCTGTACATAAGCTCTTCAAATGGCCTCTTTAAGTTTGGCGGTGCATGTCATTTTTCAAACTTCAGTGCATTTTTCTCTGGAACTACTGAATTAATTTACATGCCATTTTTACAGTGTTTTCATCAGCCTGAGTTCTACATAGTAGACCTACGGGTTTAAGAATATCACACACATAACACGAGAAAATAATATATATGCATTGAAGAAACTGCAAAAAAAAAAAATGTTAAACGAAGTTCAATATTTTTTCTGTTTCACTGTTTCTGAAATATTTAACTAGATTTTGCTTTAGAATTTACAATAGAAATTGCTAGATAACTTAAAAAAATGCAAGGTATATGAGTGAAGATTGTAGCAAGTAATGTGCACCTGAAGAGTGAGATACATTTAGCAAAGTAGGAAAACAGGTCACCAGTTAGGGCCTTTCTTTTGCACTTGGATAAGAAACTAATTAGTTGACTTTTATATCGCTGAATTCACAATGACTGATTGTATAAGCATGGAAAGTTTCATTCCACTCTGAGCACTAAAAGCCTGGAAATATTGAACTAAACTTTTGTACTGAAATTTTTTAATCGCAGAGCCATCATTACCCACTCCCCTTAAGTAACAAAAAAAAAAAAATAATAATAAATAAATTATAATCGTATTATCGGAAACAGTGGACAAATTTAGTAGTGTTATAGTATGGCTTCGGCTAGAATCCTATTCTGTAGAACTATTCCAGAGAAAACAGTCCCACAGCAGCTACTGACACTTGTCTGTGTTTCCTGCTTCAAACCGGAACTGCAAGACAGGATAGGAAAGAAATAGCAGCCAAATGCACGCAGACGTCAGTAATAAAAGTTGTAAACACTACAAAGAGAGGAGAAAAAACAGAAGTGGAAAGAGGAGCCTAGCAAGCGTCTGAAAATAGGACGGATGCGAGTGGCACGTGGTTGGCAGACAGACTTACAGACTACTCAGAGTGTTAATTCTGTCGTGCAGGTTGCATAATGCATCTCGGAAGCGGTAACAACAAACCTCACTCCAGCTACAACAGTGTCTTCACCACAAAATCACCACTATCACAACCACCACCACCACCACCATCCACCACAATCATAATCAACATTAAGGCCCACATTATATACAGCTCATAACTTACAGTTTACAGTGATGATAATATATAAACTAGTAGTAGTAGTAGTCCATGTATTATGGGTCCCTATCACCACGGCATGGCGCGTCCTCAGGTTGCGGATAGAGGAGACGGCCTCCAGATATGGAGGGTAGCTGCGAATATATTGAATAAGCAGTCGTGGACAGCCGATAAGGGGTGGTCGTCCAGCTTGGGGGTTGGGCGAAGGGCTAACAACCCATCACCGTAAAAAACAGCTTGTTACGTATCCCTATAATAAGCCTCGGAATGCACAGGATAGGGACCGCTGGCGGGCTTATGTGAGGGCGGCAATGAACCTTCGGGTTTCTTAAAAGCCATTTGTAAATAAGTAAGTAAAATAAATATAGTACTAGTAGTAGTAGTGGTAGTAGTAGTAGTAGTAGTACTTATAGTAGTAGTAGTAGTAGTAGTAGTAGCAGCCGTACTAGTAGCAGTAGTCGTAGTATTAGTAGTAATAGTAGTCGTAGTTATAGTAGTAGTAGCAGTAGTAGTAGTAGTAATAGTAAAAAGTAAAGGTATCCCCGTAACATGCCATGAAGGCACTTGGGGGGCATGGAGGTAGAGTAGTAATAGTAGTCGTAGTAATAGTAGTAGTCGTAGTAGTAGTAGTAATAGTAGTCGTAGTAGTAGCAGTAGTAGTAGTAGTAATAGTAGTCCTAGTAGTCGTAGTACAATAGTAGTCGTAGTAGTAGTAGTAGTAGTAGTAATAGTAGTCGTAGTAATAGTACTCGTAGTAGTAGTAGTAGTAGCAATAGTAGTCGTAGTAGTAGTAATAGTAGTCGTAGTAATAGTAGTAGTAGTAGCAGCCCTAGTAATACTAATAATAAATCTCAGAAGTCATCATTGCCTTGTTAGCGTAACCACTGTCCGGAACTGATGCCATTGCCATAGGAGTATAATAATAATAATAATAATAATAATAATAATAATAATAATAATAATAATAATAATTCATTCTTTTAATGTTCTGCCCAAGGGCAGGTCTTTCACTACAAACCCAGCTTTCTCCAATCTTTCCTATTTTCTGCCTTCCTCTTTGTGTCCTCCTATAAGGCATTTAGTTGCAAAATCAGATTCATGACTAAAACATAATTTTTCAGTATGAAGGAAAAACGTTTGCAAGGAACCAAGGATTTTCAACCAATACTATTCTTTCATCATACAATTCCATGATATGCTTTGGAGCATAACAGTGCTATAGTAGTTGTAGAATCATATGAAAATATGAAATATAACATTAACTCATTTTCGAAAAAAAAAAAATGATGTATCTGATTTTGCAACTACACGCTTCATATGAGCCATATATCCAATATCGTCTATCATCTGATATCTTTTTCTACCCCGAACTCTTCTCCCGTTCACCATTCCTTCCAGTACATCCTTCAGTAGGCAGTTTCTTCTCAGCCAGTGACCCAACCAATTCCTTTACCTCTTTCTAATCAGTTTCAGCATCATTCTTTCTTCACCCACTCTTTCCAACACAGCTTCATTCCTTATTCTGTCTGTCCACTTTACACGTTCCATTCTTCTCCATATCCACATTTCAAATGCTTCTATTCGCTTCCCTTCACTTCGTCGTAATGTCCATGATTCTGCCACATACAAAGCACTTCACTAGTCCCTTCCTCAGTTCTTTTTCCAGAGGTCCGCAGAAGATGCTCCTTTTTCTATTAAAAGCTTCCTTGGTCATTATTATCCTCCTTTTGACTTCCTGGCAGCAACTCATGTTACTGCTTATAGTACACCCCAAGTATTTGAAACTGTCCATTTGCTCTACTGCCTCATTTAGAATTCGCAAGTTTATCTTCTGTGTTTTTCTTCCTATGGCCATACTCTTCGTCTTATATGCATTTATCTTGATCCCATAATAATAATAATAATAATAATAATAATAATAATAATAATAATAATAATAATAATAATAATAATAATAAAGGGTAAAGGTAAAGGTATCTCCGTAACATGCCATGAAGGCACTTGGGGGCATGGAAGTAGAGCCCCATGCTTTCCATGACCTCGGTACTAGAATGAGGTGGTGTGGTCGTCACCACGCTCTGACTGCCTTTTACCCCGGGAAAGACCCGGTACTCAATTTTATAGGAGGCTGAGTGAACCTCGGGGCCGTTCTGAAAGTTTGGCAACGAGAAAAATCCTATCACCACCCGGGATCTAACCCCGGACCTTCCAGTCTGTAGCCAGCTGTTCTACCAACTGAGCTACCAAGCCATAATAATAATAATAATAATAATAATAATAATAATAATAATAATAATAATAATAATGGGAAACCTTTATAAAAAGAAATAAATATTTACTGAGATGAGGTTATAGCAGACAGACACACTACCTATCGTATATAACAAATCAGCTTCGATAGTTGGAAATCTTCAAAACTGAGCGCATAACAAATAAAATTATTTCCACCGTAAAGACTTGCAAAAATGCAGGAAAGGAACGAAATAACAGAAATTTGTTCACGAGATTGAGTACTTTAGCATTTGAAAACAATGAGAACCCCACGGATTGTTACTTCTGTGAATGAATTCATATAAAAAGACACGAAGCTGCTCTGAACCATCTTCAGCCGGCAATAAAGCATCTGAAGCAATCATACAGCACGCATGTATTATCAGAAAGCACTGGCGAATTTCCAATGGCCGAAAGATTTGGTAAAAGTTTTTTCCCATGTTCCTCTAAAAGGCTATTGTGAGAGGGCTGCAATTGACTTTTGCGAGAGGCTCAAACTAATTTCGTTACGTCACTGCTAAGAAGATCATGAATACAGGTGACATGTGGCGCCTGGTTGGTCAATGCTCCTAGTCATTGAAAATTCTCGGAAAAATATACGAGGTGGGACAGAAATATCTCTCAATTTGAAAGTTTTGTAACTTCAAGAAGTTTAGTGATGTACAGAGTGATTCAAAACCTCTGCCACAAACTCTGAAAGGTGCTAGATCTGACAATAAGGAACCATTTTTTTCGGAATATGTATTATAAGAACTTTCTTGTGTTAAATTTTAACGTACCTTGTTAACATGTTTCGATCTATTTTCGGTCATCTTCAGAACTGGTCGTTGTTGGTCTTGGCGCCTCTTGTTTCCTGTGTGGGTGCGTTCGTAGTGTAGAGTCAAAAAGTGAATGTGTTTTGAAATTGAGTTCTGTGTTGAGAATATCGTTGGGGTGTGTTTTCGTGTGTCTGTATATTTCATATTGTTCTAGTGTGTTTAGTTTCTGGCTTTTTGGTTGGATGTGCAGTATTTCCATGTCTGTGTTGATGTCTCTGTAGGTGTGGTTGGCATTTGTGATGTGTTCTGCATATGTGGAGGTGTTTTGTAATTTTGTTATGGCTGTGATTTCTTCTTTGTAACGTGTTTGAAATGATCTGTCTGTCTGTCCTATGTAGAAGTTGTTGCAGGTGTTACATTTGAGTTTGTATACGCCTGTGTGGTTGTATTTGTTTGTTTTGTTTGTGAGTTGAGATGTTTTTGTAAAGTGTTATTTGTTCTGTATGCGATGTTGTAGTTTAATTTCTTGAATGAGGTTGCAATTTTATGTGTGTTTTTGTTTTCGTATGTTAGTGTGATGTATTTTTTGTGTTCTTGTGTTTGTGTTGTATTCTTCTGTTTTTTGTGGTTTTGTTTTGTCTTACGTATTATGTTGTCTATTATGTTGGGGTTGTAACACACGAAAACACACCCCAACGATATTCTCAACACAGATCTCAATTTCAAAACACATACTCTTTGACTCTACTGTACATTACGAACGCACCCACACAGGAAATAAGAGGCGCCAAGACCAACAACGACCAGTTCTGAAGATGACCGAAAATAGGTCGAAACATGTTAACAAGGTACGTTAAAATTTAACACAAGAAAGTTCTTATCATACATATTCCGAAGTGATACAGTGTTAAAAGTTGTGTAATCAAGATGTATAGAACCATTTTTGTTAAACAACCTATGTCTTTTGACGCATTGCTTCGAAGTTACTGTTGAAAATGTTTTTTTTTTTTGCGGGCGTATGTCAATGTATGCGAATGTGTGCACCCCTTTTTGTTTGTTGAGATGTTTGTAAGAGACGAGAAAGGTTTTTGTTGTTTGTTTACGTTTAATGTTCAATACCTTTTCTTTTCAGTTCAGTCTAATCATCAAATGAGAATGGATGTCTACACTTTTCCCGAGTTAGCCGACATGGTAATGAGTTATGGGGAGGCTCGCGGAAACGGAAGAAGAGCTCTCCACATGTACCAACAGTTTCAAAACAGAAATCACCCTCATCACACAATATTTGCTCGACTTCATTAGCGCCTTCGAGACGGGGGTCTCTTCGTTCCCGGCGCTTTGGTGGAAGACAGCGTAACGAATAGCGAAAGAGAGCATATTTTAAGAGGATATCAATTGCATTAATGGTAACAGTTTATATGTCAAACTTCAGTACAATAAATATATAATGTTGTTCTAAAAGCCATCGTAACGGCACATCATGGTTTCAATTTAGATCCAAATCGTTTGATGAAAATTAACATAATAGTACAGATGACAGAAGCATAACTCACAAAACCCGATCTCAGTTCAAACTCACGTGGTAGTCCAGTATGCTATACTTTCTCGTTAAACTTACTTATAATATTAAGTACAAAGAAAAAGTATTCTGTTACTGAAAAAACAGAAATTGTGACTTTTTACTTCTTTTTTGCTTTATATTTTGCACTTGTCTATCAATGTGTATACAATAATTTCGTCTGAATTAATATTTTATTTATATTCAGTATTTACGAGTCCTTTTATAGATGAATGAAGTGTAAATGGAAAATGATTTGTTTTTGTTTGTTTTTTTTTTAATATCGGGTATACTGTATATAGGAAAAAATAACACAAAATTGTCGATTTACTTACAACAACTTGTAAGTAAGTAATTGATTAACTAGCGGACTTACTCGTGTTAATTATGTAAGTCTGTGCAGCTTACAGCTATTTCGGTGCTTCATCACATCATCCTCAGAGCCTACTAGATCTCGGCGTCATCTCGAACTTCTCTGCCTGTTGTGTGGGTGCGTTCTTGAGTTTGTGTTGATTTGTGTGTTTTTGATCAGGGTGTGTTTTTTTGTGTTTATTAAGTGTTTGTTTTGTCTTTATTAAGATGTTGTCTATTATGTTTGGATTGTAACCGTTTTCTTGTGCACAAGAACACAAGAAAACATCACACTAACATATGAAAACAAAAGCACACATAAGATCGCATCTTCATTCAGAAAGCAGAAATACAACATAGCATACAGAACAGAAAACACGCTACAAAGACATCTCAACACACAAAAACCACAGACAAATAAATACGACCACATAGGTGTATACAAACTCACATGTAATAGTTGCGATAAGTTCTATATTGGACAGACAGGCAGATCATTCCAAACACGCTACAAAGAACACATTAAAGAAATAACCAGAGGACACAATACATCTACATACGCCGATCACATAACCAATGCTAACCATACATACAATAACATAAATGCGGACATGGAAATCCTACACATACAAGCCAAGAACCAAAAACTCAACACAAACACACTAAAACACACCCTGATCAAATTCTCAACACAGAGATCAATATCAGTACACTCCACTTTTCAACACTATTCAACAATTAAATACACCCACACAACGGGCAGAGAAGTTCGAGATGACACCGAGATCTAGCAGGCTCTGAGGATGGTGTGATGAATCACCGAAACAGCTGTAAGCCGCACAGACTTACATAATTAACACGAGTAAGTCCGCTAGTTAATCAATTACTTATATTCAAGTGTTAAAAGTAGTGTACGCAAGATTCAAAATGAACCTGTAAGTATTTTTTAAATTGTTTCTTGTATCATACAAGTTACAAATGATACGGTATAGAACGTATGCCTCCAAAAATGTTTGTCATTAAAAATTATATACTATCTACAGAATTATGTCTGCAACAGAAAACTTCTCCAAACAAAATTTGTAGAGGTATACATTAATTACCGTGAAAAAGTAACGTAATCCAGCCGTTGCAGTGAGAGAAAGTTGATTTACAAGCAACACCGTGCATAGCCTATTGGTAGCCAACTTGGAAGTTTTGGTTGTCGGTCACTTATGCTGAGGGTTGGGATGAAGGCTACGTACAGAACTACAACGGACTTTTGTGACTTTAGAAAAAAAAAAGGCTCTTGTAAAATTTTAATCTTGAATCACTTTAAATTTTACTGAATATAATGATTTATTTCAAAAACTGCGTTATAGGTAAAATCGAAAAGTACAGCAAGCACATTAACGACACGTAGGCTATACATTTTCTATGATTTTTAAGAATTATTCGTAGGCTAAATACTGTGATAATATTTATTGCATCTTCACAATAGGAGGAACATTATGTAGTATAGCATTACTCTGTAAAAACCTGCTGTTATTTGAATACCAGTCGGTGGCGCTAGTGATGCTACTATTGATCGTGGCCCGAAGAGGTGTATCGGTGAGGAGAGTGGCTGGAAAATCAATCAAAATGCATGTCATCTGTCAAACCACAGGATGCTCCCCAAGTGTCGTCAAAAATTTACATTTCCCATAAAATTAAATATATACCACGTAGGTCTATGGCAGTGATGTCACAGCAAGCGCATTTTTCTGACCTTGACATCGTGCGCGGGCAGCAAGCGCTAAGTATGGAAAGAGGAAGGGTTGTGTATGTTGGATTATGGAAACAGTGGTGCACAAACTTCAAACGGAACGTGAAATTTTATTTCGTTATTTTTATATGGCTTCTTTCTGTTTGACAGTATCTATATTGTCTGTAAAACAAAAGTACTAATACCAATTTCTTAATATTGCACTTGTGTTTTAAATGTTAATAACATAATAAGGAGTTAAGAAGGAATATTCACATAAATTCAATAGTAGTAGAACTATACTGTACTAAATGGATCAAACACATAATTCATAAAGAAAGTGATATCCCAAAGAAAGAGATTGAATATCACATGATAAGTTGGAATTGGTATTGATGGTACCTTTAGCCTTATAAAAGTAATCAATAAACTAATCAAAACAATATTAAAGTACAAAACAAAGTTATCTAGGTGCTATATATGTACAGTATAGTGTAACTAATATTTCATAACAAAACTCTCATCGCATTATGCTTTTAAGGAATATTGGTGAGCAACTTCCTATGATCAGAAAATTAAATTATTTTCTCGAAATGTGCTGAAGCTATATAACACATAGGCACGTATCGTTTGCTTATAATGTAACAGTAGTTGCTTTGTTAATTCATTTTCTTACAAACAATTTCCATGCGAATATTTTCAAAATTTTCAATTACACTATCTTCAGTAGGCCTAATACGTATTTAAGGTATATTAGGTTCACGAAAACATTCTGTAAGGCTATTAAATAAATAGGCCTATACCTGAAAATTTCACTTTTCTATAAAAACAAGTTGAGAAAATATTTCGTTTGAACAAAAAAAAAAAATAAAAAAAAAATTAACATTAAAATTAAAACTTACATTCTTATAATGCACTTATACTTCTCAGATAAATCTAAAAATTAAAATGGATACAGTTTTAACAAGTTCTCTTCCCTTTATCCATTGAATCAGTGCTGGCCATCCCTGAATAAAACTCGACCAAGCGGCATATACTATCTCTTCGTAGGTTTCCTTTCCGCTGTGAAGCGCTCAGGCTCTCCTGAGCTCTAAAGCGCGCGCTTGCTCCTATGGGCATCAATTGACATGACTGGTCTATGGATACAACTAAATCACTGTCTAGGTTTCATTAGTCAGGTAATATTTTCGTACTTTGGATTTTATTGTAATTGTATATTTAATATTAATTGTAATTTTATTCTTAATACTGTAGTTGTAATCCCGTGGTAGAGGAGCAGAGAAGGCCTGACGGCCTTATCTCTACCAGGTTAAATAAATAAATACTAAACAAATCAGTACATGTTCAGAAAAAATATCGTAGGTTTTTTTTATAACACAACGCGTTATATATTTTAGGCGTATTCCAAAGTGTGCTGAAACTTAACAACTCTAATGTTTCGGAAATACTAAAAGGGTCCACATTTTTCTGAAAATAGAACGTCTATGTATTCCCGAAACGCTGGAGTTGTTAAGTTTCAGCACACGGTGGAAAACTAAAGAGTTTTCATCCGAAATAGGCCTGAACGCTATCTTTATACTTCGCATACTTTGTCATGGTAAAATAAATATACGTGGGCATACGTATGTGTCCATTCATTTGTATACGAGAAAAAAATGTTAACATAACACGAGTAATAACAATCTTTAACTTTGCTAAAGCAATGCACCAATATTATAATTTCGTGTAATAAGATTTTCAATACACATAGCAAGTTCGATTATGAAAGATTGAACCACACGTTCGTATCAGATGACCTGGAATATATCGTGGTAGTAGGTCCTACGGGTCCTTAATATATATGGCTGCCATAGTACGGGATCTGGCTACCGGGCGACAGGTCAACCATCAGCCGGTAAAATGCTGCCTACAACGGCGGAAGCAGAAATTGATCATGAAACCTACCTTACAGCAGATGTTGAAAGTGTCGTCCTTCCGTTCGTATTATAAACTTGACAACGCGAGAATATTTTGTTATTCACTAGCCTAGTCTACGCTCACCAACTGAAATTCTTATCCCAATATTAGCCTGGAATTCCTCTAATGTAGTAAAACCCTCTATCTTTCAAACTACTCCATAATTAGAGAAATTAATAAATGGAGAAGGAAAGAAAAAATGGGAAAGCAAAAGAAGAAATAGGGAAATCAGGAATGTAAAAAGAAAGCAAAAAGCAAAAATGAAAAGAGAAAAGAAATATAGCACTTTTAAGAGATTGAGACAGAAAGAAACAGCAAATAAGAAAAGAGCAAAGAAATCAAGAAATGAAGAAAAAATGTACAAACAAAAAAGATAAAAAGAAATAGAGAAATCAGGAAATGTAGAAAGAGAGCAAAAAAAAAAAAGAAGAAATACAGCAATCAGTAAATGGAAACAAATGAAATACCAGAAAGAAAAGAAATGGACAAATCAAGAAATGCAGCAAGAAAGGAGAAATAATAAAAAAGAAGAAATAGAGCAATCAAGAAATGTAGAAAGTGGGGATGCACTGAAGAAGTAAAGAATAAAAGAAGAAATAGAGAA
Source organism: Periplaneta americana (assembly GCA_025594305.2). NCBI lineage: Eukaryota > Metazoa > Arthropoda > Insecta > Blattodea > Blattidae > Periplaneta > Periplaneta americana. The sequence continues at coordinate 19,916,550 of JAJSOF020000040.1, read as the reverse complement.
AGAAAAAAAAATGAAGAGAGAAACGAAGAAATGGAGGTCAATAAATCTAGAAAGAAAGGAAACACAAAAAAATAAATAAGAAATGGAGCAAACAAGAAAAAAATGAAAAAAATGAAGAAAAAAGAAAGAAAGAAAAAGCAAGAAGAAATAGTGAAATAAAAAATAGCGAAATAACACAAAGGTAGCAGATTACGGAGGACCGCATAAGTGATTACGGGCCAGTGCAGTGTCATTTCCTAAGGACACATATGCTGTAATGCGGGGAAAAAAAAACTCAAGTCGATCTCATTACTTTGTAATATTGCCGTCGAAGTCAGTGTCAGTATACTACTTCCAGAATCCATTTATAAACGTCCGCATGTAAACAGAAAATTCGGCAGGGATGAGTTATGTATATACCAGGTGTCTAAAATGCTTCAAGAAACTTTGTAAGTCACTTCTACACACAAAAAGAAAGAAAAAATTCCATTACTTATGTCCCCAACCGAAGTATTTCAGGGATAGTATCCCACAGAGTAGACGCTCAAAATGCGATCTTCCCATATGATGCTGCATTGACTGGGGTACAATCTATTACATTAATGCCGTCACGTTTTTAAGTTGTGTTAACATTCAGTACTTTATCCACTCCCAATGCTCTGCTAGTACGTATGTACACAAGATACAGAGTGGCATGCCACTGCACCTCTGAAATGTTGGCATAAGGTAAACAATGGTAAGTGTGCGCACCTAGTGTATTATTGTCTGTGGAATCTACAGTGCGTCCGCAAACTCACTCCGCAGGGAGAAGACGCTAGGGTTTGCAGTTATGTTGGTAGGTGGGATTCACCGCTAGCGGCTCCAGTTATGTTGGGAGGTGGGATTCACTTCACTCGAAGGTCAACACTGAACACGTGTGAATGATTTTACTGCTAACTTAAAACTTCCCGCTAGGAGATCGAGCGTCTCTCCTCGCTGCGGAGTGAGTTTGCGGACACATTGTATTGTATTATAGATGAAATATTGAACAACTGTTTAATGAATGACAGTATTATACGGATTATAAATTCAGCAGATGGACTTTAGGTAAGATAGTAAACAAACGAAATTTGATTTTGTGCGAGATCGTGCGTATATGCTTGTTTTCCGCACAGAACCAATACGCGGTAAGTGTGAAATAAACATTCAGTATTCCCAACGTATGAAAAACAATTTCCCTCTTCTTACCGCTTAAAAAATTCATTTTATTTGTTTTAAATATTATTTTTAGAGACGTTTAACATAGTAATAATTATAAATTGAAACTTATCAGGCAATTTCAATAACTTAATGTTAATTATTGTTTTTAAATATTTCAAAAATAAGTAAAGTCTACAATGCCACGAAACTTATTGCATTATATAAGATAACATTAAGGAAGCCGTGAAAAAATCAACAAGATTCCAGATGCGGATGTTATTACTGCAATATGTTATATAAATAATATTGTTAAAATATTAAAATGAAAAGTAAATCATTACATAACCTTACCGTTTGTTTTAAGTTCGCATTTATAGACTGGGGAAAAAGACAGACGTATATCACGGCCTGTGGAGTAAAGTAAACACAGAAAACATTTTATAGCAACAATGTTGAAGAAAGATATTTTGAGCAGTTTTCACAATAGTTGCCGTCATTAAACAGAAACCAACAAATAGATTTCATTGCAACTAATTAGAAATTGTCTTTTTGTAATAAACGATCTTGCACAAAATAATGTACGATACAGAAAGTTAAGTTTGTTTTCATGTTTGAAAAAAAATCAACTACTTTGCTTTTTCAATCTTTTCCTCGACCATGAAAACGTCAACATACCGCTCTTGTAACGTATATTACTATTTTTAAGGAAGCAAATGCACACTCTTAGCAGCACAGGTGGGTAAGAGTAAGCATAAAGAGTTTGCAGTGATTAAGTTATGAAACAAACATTTGAATTCACGCCAAAACAATTTGTTTTAAATGAGAAGACTTTTGAGGCAGACATAGAAATTTTCAGGCTTTTAATACACTTATAACTGAGTTCTTTTACACTAATCTAGAGCACAATGCCCGCAACAGATATATAAGATTTAGTAATAAATTTAACTACAACTGTAGAAATGAGAAATAACAGACAATGATTACAAAAAAAGGGCTCAAGAACAATAGTCGCATACAAATGCTCCAAATCCTTCGTAACTTGAACATAACTCCGCACACTCTTATTTGACAGCGAGTCAGTTTAAGAATGTGTTACTAAGGAGCAGCACAATAGGGTCATAGGACATTAGTTATGCCACTTCATTGCTACAAATAGACTTCATTTTAATGTCAACTTGTTCCTTTTGACTATTTGTAACTCTGTAGAAAGTTCAAGTCTTCGTTTGAAAAAATTACACATGATTTCAAACAAAACGTTTACACACCTTTCTAAATAGAGATTCTTCTGCGGCTCGACCAATGTATGCCTCAACCTTGTTAATAAACCATACTTAATAGATGACATATTCATTATATATGAGGTCTCGCCTACCTCATTGAATATTACACGACTACTATGAAGTAGCCAATGTGTATTATTATCATTTAATTCGAGAAAAATTCGTTCCGGCACTGGGAATCGAACCCGGGACCTCTCAGCTCTGCGCGCTCAGTTGGAAAGAGCGGCTGGCACCGTGATCGTGTCCCGGCATAGCTCAGCTGGAAAGAGCGCTCAGCGCGCAGAGCACCATTAGGGCTATATACAAACGTTAAAAATGTTGAGTTGACAGGCGTTTAACGTGTGAAAAATGGTTACACGTTGCAAAAAATACGCTGTTGGAAAGTTTCAACATCGTCCTCTGGAGTACCACAAGACAAACATTTCAAATGTTCCTACAAGAACAAGTGTGAAAATTAAGATCCGATGAGCGAAGAGTCCACATAAAAGGCCCATTACGACCTACCCCTTGTCCAGGAAAAATATTATCAAAATGGTGAAGAATAATCTATTGAAAATGAGCCGATGCACCATCATTCATAAACCACATTTTCTGCCTTATATGCACGGGTACATCTTTAAGGAGCTTCTGCAGAGCATTGACAAGAAAATCAAGGTAAGGCTGTCCTGTTAGTTCGTTTGGAAAAACATGAAGTCCAATGAGCCAGTTCCTAAGTTATCAACCAACATATTAAGGGAAAACCTTTGCTGATCCTTTGCGTGGACCATTGCGTGTGGATTTTCATCTGTCCGTACATGACTATTTATTAATTTAAATAATGATGTCGTTTATTGCTCTTAGTCAATTCTCCCTTGATTTCTGTCCTTCTATAGATTTTTTTTAAATTTTAGCACGCTTATCTAGCGCCTGAGTAAAATGAAGATGATAATGTCAGCGAAATGTGTCCAGAGTCGGCACCGAAGTTACCCAGTATTTTTCCTGGTGGGTTGAGGGACAACTCCGGACAAAACCTCAAGAGGTAACTTGTCCCAATCAGGATTTAAACGCACGCCCGCTCGTTTCACGGCCAAACGTGCAAACCTTACTCCATAGCGGAATACTTTATTACTGTCATATTACTGTATTGTTTCATTACAAAGGATATGAAGCTGAAATATTTTTTTTTTTGGTAGGTGAAAATAATGTCCACATAGCTAATACTGTATTGTAATCAAATCTTACAGATTATATAACTATTAATACTTAGGCCTATATATTATGACTTTTAAAGAACCGGACGTTCATTGCCACCCTCACATAAGCCCGCCATCGGTCCCTATCCTGAGCAACATTAATCTAGTCCCTACTATCATATCCCACCTCCCTCAAATCAATTTTAATATTATCCTCCCATCTACGTCTTGGCCTCCCCAAAGATCTTTTTCCCTCCGGCCTCTCAACTAACACTCTATATGCATTTCTGGATTCGCCCATACATACTACATGCCCTGCCCTTCTCAAACGTCTGGATTTAATATTCCTAATTATGTCAGGCGAAGAATATAATGCCTACACTTTCTCCATTCTCCTGTAACTTCATCCTTCTTAGCCCCAAGTATTTTTGAAACACCGTTAGCCTCTGTTCCTCCCTCAGAGTGAGAGTAAAAGTTTCACAACCATACAGAACAACCGGTAATATAACTGTTTTATAAATTCTAACTTTCAGTTTTTTGAGAGCAGACTGGATGACAAAATCTTCTCAGCCGAATAATAACAGGAATTTCCCATATTTATTCTAAGTTTAATTTTCTCCCGAGTGTCATTTATATTAGTTACTATTGCTCCAAGACATTAGAATTTTTCCACCATATCAAGGGATATATTTATAATTTTTATATTTCCATTACGTACAATGTTCTGGTCACGAGACATAATCATATACTTCGTCTTTTCGGGATTTACTTCCAAACCTATAGCATTACTTGCTTCAAGTAAAATTCCTGTGTTTTTCTTAATAGTTAGTGGATTTTCTCCTAACATATTCACGTCATCCGCATAAACAAGCAGCTGATGTTACCCGTTCAATTCCAAAACCTCTGTGTTGTCCTCGACCTTTAGGTGATAGTGCATCGACTTGCTATAGTCTAGACTGAATAGGAAAAGCAAAGAAAAATAAGCATGAAAATATCTAATGTAAAAAATATCTAATGTCATCTATTGCAGTTGATTCTCTGTTTTGTAATTGGTTATTTTACGACCTTTATCAGCTACTATGGTTAAAGCGTCAGTGAGATGAAGCTGATAATACCGGCGAAATGAGTCCAGAGAACAGCACCGAAAGTTACCCAGAATTTGCTCTTAATGGTTTGAGGAAAACCCCCGGAAAAACTTCAACCTGGTAACTTGTCCCAACCAGGATTTGAACCCGAGCCCGCGCGTTCCTCGGTCAGGCATGCTAACCGTTACTCCACAGCGGTAGAAAGTTAATAAGAGCTTAAGAAATAAAACATGACTCACAAAATCTAAATTAAACTCCAAACAACCCATAAGCACAAAGACTTCAGCCTCATCGTTCCTGAAATGCAGCTTATCTTCGACGTGACTCTACGCACGAAACCGCAATCTTTCACTCTTCAGCAAGCTCTCAATGTTTTCGTACTTCCAGACTGCTTGACGGTCAACCAGCAAATCTGACACATTCTGATAAGTGCTGCATATTCACTGAATAAACAGTAAAAGAGATTTGACCTTTGATCTCTACATACATCCATGCATTTCTGAATGATTGCGTACACATTGATTTTGCTCTTTGCCATTGAGCCAGAATATTTCAAGTATCTACACACAAATTATCAAGCGCAGATTTAACGGTACGTAGAAACGAGAGTCCTGGGTTCGAAATCTCGATTAGGCATGAATTTTTACTTGCTACTAGTGTGAAGATCTGTGTTGTCTGAATTCTGCAATTTTGAATTTATTTGGATTTTTCTAAGTCAATTTTTAGATACTAAGGAAAAGTATCAAACTGGTACATTGAAAATTTCTCTACAAGTCTGATGTGTGTTCCTTCCTTAACGAAATATGGAATCTTTGAATAAAATATTCGAAGAATATGAAACGTTTCTGTGTGAAATATCTACAAATTCTGCAAGCTTGAGAAATTCAGTATCAATTGGAAATTTCTTTAAAAACTCGTTTTCCTCTTTTCGAAATGAATAACAAATATATATACATATATACACACACACACACTGCTTATTCCCCTCTCATTTGTACTTCTCAAATTGATACATGTATTTCCTCTCGACTGGACACTGCATACATAGTCATGATAATTTCACCACTTTTCCGCAATAATTTTCTTTTGGCAGTAATGCCGCAATAATGGACATTTCTGAATGAAAGTGGAATAAGCATAAGCCCCGATAAGATTGCAAAACACTCTCGATACACAGGCCTAAGCTTACACAGCCAACTCCTTAAAATTGCGTTATTCACTACGATACACAAGAAAAAACATAGATCTGTTACTGGTATGCGACACTGTTGCTGATGTAATTTACGCAATCCGAAATTACATCCCACAACGCAATCTAAGCTAAGCCTGAGACAACGATAACTGGACTACAGTATGAAATGTGCGAGGCTTGTATTTTTAATACCGCAATTATAGCTTCCCCGGTTGCCTCGTACGCAGTTTTCGCTATACTCCAACACTGTCTGCAGAATTAGGTCTGGCTTAATTATACTTGAAAGCATAAGCAGGCCTCGAGTTCTATAAAGCGAGAGAGATAGACGGAAAAATAGAAGACAAAATAGAGAAGAATATAGAGAAGAAAAGTGATAAATTAGAGGGGAAAATAGAGGAGAGAGTATATGGATAATAGATGAGAATATAAAGTTAAAATAGACGAGGAAATAGAGAAGATAATAGAGGAGAAATTAGACGGAATTCGATGAAAAATATAGAAGAATATAGACGAAAAGGTAGAAGAAAACTATAGGAGAAAATAAAGGGAAACAAGAGGGCAAAGTACAAGGATATGCATAAAAACAATGTCTCTATTCACTCCTCAAAATGTAAAATAATAATAATAATAATAATAATAATAATAATAATAATAATAATAATAATAATAATAATAATAACAACAAATGGAAACATCAACCAAGAGACAATTCAATTCTGAATACACTATAGATTAGAGTCAATGTTATAAAATTAATAAAACAAGAAAGCATAACAAATATATAGAGACCAGATACTATTATTCAAGGTAAACAGAGTAAATTGGTTGAATTGATATGTCAACACCTCTTTAAAACTATGCACTTCTATACTGAAGCAATTAAAAACATACGTGAAGTAAATAGGAAACGAAATAAATATCAACCCAATAATTGTAACTAATAATAATACTAAGTATAATACAAAAGATCACAGGAAAACATTTCAAGGAGCTGAAACTAGACATTAGTAGGAATATGTGATTCTGGGTCTTTTTTGTTATAAAAACTGACTGATTATTCTGAGACTTTTCTTATATTTTTTAATTTTCGCGATATACGGTATCATTCACTTCTACACTCTAAAATTTTTTACTGAGCTTTCAATATGAATTTCGATAAAGATGATGATGATTATAATAATAATAATAATAATAATAATAATAATAATAATAATAATCTATACTATTAATAAATCTGTAACCAAACTTTTTCAGGCAGGTTTCGATTTTTCAACAATAATTGGTGTTAACATGTATAATTAACTATCCTGAGTCCAAAAATCGAGTTTTTTTATTTTTGTCTGTCTGTCTGTCTGTCTAAATGTTTGTTATCTTCTCACGCGATAATGGCTAAACCGATTTCTATGAAAAATGGAATGTAAATTAAGTTTGTTCTAACGTAGATTTTAGGCTGTATGGCATTCAAAATACTTTATTTAAAAGGGGTGTTATAGGGGCCTGAATTAAATAAATCTAACTTCTCGCGTAATTTCTATGCAAAAGTTTGATAGGACAGATATTTAAAGAGATACACGAGTTTTAAAATGACAATGTAAACATTTCAGCGCCGCCTCAGACTAATAGGCTATAATGAAATGAAAACAAATGACTTCGTCTATAAGGGGCCTTGCACAACAACAAAAGGAAGCTATTCATTTAACACTATTTTATACGAATATAATAATTTGTATGATGGAAATATATAAATGTTCATCAATATTAACATACAGAGAATATTTGTGTGTTTGTATGAAGTAATTTCAGAAGCTACTTAAACGATTTGTATAATTATTATTTCAAGTGTGGCAGCACTGGTTGCGTACTTCAGCAGCAAAAGTAAGCTCCGTATTTGTTAAACAATTCAGAGGTAAAACAGTGTTTTAATCGGAAAATATTAATATAAACTAAATATTTAACTTGTTTCCTACAGTTACATATATAAATTTCATAAATACGTAAAAACTAAAATAGTTATAATTGAACATTAGTTCCTAGACTCCCAATCAGCTGATCCGGCCGCCATATTGAAATTTAATAGTATCTGACCAGTGCTAAAACCACTCTGACTCATTGTATTTTTGCTGTACATATTTATATTTTATAATATTTTGCTGTACATATTTATATTTTATAGCCTAATATTGAACTGTTGTGAAACTACTTGTAAAGAACAAAATATATTAGGTAAGAGGTGAAGTTAAATGTAAGAATAATTTCGTGTCTTATTATAGTCTAGGCCTAATTTAGTTTAGTATAGTAAAGCTTAGAAGTGTTTGTGCTAGTGTCGTGTGCCGTGTGAATAATACAAGTGAAGTGAAGTGATATATTAAGAGATAAGGTTAAATATAAGAATAATACAAATTCGTGTCTTGTTATAGTTTAGGCCTAATTTAGTTTAGCATAGTAAAGTCAAAAAGTGTATGTGCTAGTGTGAGTAACAGAATATTAGTGAAGTGAAGTGAAGTGAAGTGAAGTGAGTGAAGTGAAAATGTGCATTATGTCAGATAAGTGTGGTGCATATCGAAGGAAAGTGTGTCAAGGTGTAAATTGTATACAATGTAATATATGGTTTCATTGGGACTGTGCAAATACTAATGCTGAAAATGTAAATAGTCAATGAAAATGTAAATATTGTAAACAATTAGATATTGTAAAGGGACAGGCGGAAACCATCACCCATTTACGCAGACGATTAGAGCTTGCTAATGAGGAAATTGCAGCCTTGAAATCTATAAAGCCTAAAGTTAGAAGTAAATCACCAGAGTTTAAGGTGGTCTCTAATCAGAAGCGTAAAGGGAAGAGTTCCAGTGTCCCTAGTACTGCCACTGCTACCTCTAGCACTGAAGTGGAACTGAGCAACAGATTCTCTGTTCTGGATTCTCTAGTACCTGAATCTGATGCTCCTTCCAACTCAGTATCGGAGCCCAAGCGTAGGAAGAAGATACTTTTGTTAGGTAGCAGCCATGGTAGAGGAATAAGTCAACGGCTCCAGGCTTCATTGGGTGAGAAATATGCTGTTACCATCTTTTTCAAACCCAATGCTTCTCTGTCCAATGTTGTAGGGGATCTATCTGCGCTAGCTAAAGATCTTGATAAAGAAGATCATGTAATTATAGTGGGGGTGCAGGAAACAGTCTAGACAGGAACCTCAATTATTCAATTGATGGAGATATACACAACATTGCACGGAAGAGTGGCCATACGAATGTGGGTTTTGTGAACCTTTTCCGGAGGCATGACAAGCCGTGGATGAATAGGAAGGTTGAGTGTAAATCTGCGGATTGACTTGGCTCAGTTGGAGCAGGACATGGCCCACATTAATATTATAGACACATCCTCCTTTGTAAGAGAGGAATACACTAATCATGGACTGCATTTGAATTCTCGAGGCAAGGACTCGCTAACGCATCTCATTGCTGACAGTCTTCAATATGACCATGGCAAGTGTGACAATAAAATTCCTGTTGTAATCCGTCATAGGGCTTGTCCTTTTTAGGTAAATAAAAAAGTCAAAATAGCAACAATAATAATAATAAACAGAATCAACAAATCGTAATACAATCAACATTCAGTGTATTCCATCAGAATATAAGAAGTATAAGAAATAAGACTGATGAACTCCTTGCATCCTTAGTTTCCGAACATTTAAATCCGAATGTGCTATGTATTACCGAACACCATATGAAACAACAGGAAATATTGTCTCTCCCACCGGAAGGATATAAATTAGGTGCTAGTTACTGCAGACAAACTCTTGAGGATGGAGGCGTGAGTGTATTTCTCAAATCTGACCTTAAATTCAAAAATACTGATCTTTCACATTTTTGCAAAGACAGGGATTTAGAAATTTGTGCTGTTGAATTAGAAAATGAAACATATAATTTCATTATAATATGTCTATATAGAGCGCCATCTGGAGACTACGAAAATTTTATTCATTTATTGGAAAAGGCACTAGAATACTTACAGAAACTGAAACGTGAATGCATTATTTGCGGAGACATCAATGTCGATTATCTAACAGAAAGCAATAGGAAAGATCAACTAAATTCATTGCTAGCATCTTTCAATTTAATTTACACAGCAAACTTTCCGACCAGAATACAAGGGGATTCAGCTACTGCAATAGACAACATATTCATCGGAAAAGAAAAAATAGGTATAATATCTCAAACAACCCCAATAATTAATGGTCTTTCGGATCACGATGCTCAACTCCTAAGTATAAATATTAACACATCATCAAAAAAACCAACTAAAGTGAGATTCAGAAATATAAACAGGGAATCATTAAATGATTTTGAAATAAACCTTAAAAATGAAACATGGCAATCAGTATACAGTCAAAGTGATATGAACAGTATAGATGTAGGTCATCCCATATTATTTGCAGATGACACAAGTATAGTAATTACAGCCAATAACTTCAACACATTCCAATCTTCAACAGAGGAAATTCTCTTCAAAATATGTGACTGGTTCTCAGTCAATAAATTAGTATTAAATTGTAACAAAACTAACATAATTCAATTTAAATCCTGTCCAAATTCAACGTCGCAAATTTCTAGCGCAATAATTAACAATAGATCCCTATTAGAAACAACAACAACCAAATTTCTTGGCTTAAAAATCGATAATGTGTTAAATTGGAAAAATCATATTAAAGAAATTACCCCAAACTTAATTCAGCTTGTTTTGCTATTAGATCTATGCAAAAGATAGTAAAAATCAATACCTTAAAAACAATATACTTTGCATACTTCCACTCGGTAATGAGTTTTGGAATAATATTCTGGGAAATTCCACAGATAGTAACAATATATTTCTATTGCAAAAAGAGTAATTAGAATAACAGTAGGTGCCAAATCTAGGGAATCGTGTAGGACTATTTAAAAAAACTACAAATAATACCCATGACTTGTCAGTATATCTTTTCATTAATAGTCTTCCTCGTATGTAATCGTGAAAACTTTGTAACTAATTCAACAGTTCATAGCATAAATACACGTAAAAAAATGACTTTCATACTCCATCGGCAAGTCTATCGTGCTATCAAAAAGGAGTACGTTATATGGCAGTAAAAATTTTTAATAGCCCCCTATCGATATAAAAATGAAACTCAAAACATAAAATTATTTAGGGCCAAATTAAAGAAGTACCTAATTTCTCATGCCTTCTATTCTGTAGGTGAATTCATGACATTCAATAACACTTCATGAAATTGATACTAAAACTATGTGTTGTACTAGTAGACCATATTGTAAATCTCGTCTGTATATATTTCATCTAGACTGTGACTATAAATTAAGATTTTATAATAGTATTAAGTTTTTGACTTGTTCCATATTCTAGCTGTAAGCATGTATGAATACCATGGAATGTTAATAAATACAATACAATACAATACAATACAAATGGAAAGTGTGGTTTCTCTAGATGGACATAATGTTTATGCTATTACGGTAACTCCTGAGTGAATCGAGGACATGTAAGATTAAAACTGATTCTTACGCACAGAAAATTTTAAATATTGTGACAGCGACGTGAGAATCGAACTCACGACCAGCGTCCCGCAAGAAAGCAGATCGCACAGGCTCCACGGAACATTGAGTGACGTCGCGCGGTGGAGAGAGAGAGGGTGTATTACGTCAACGCGACGAGGCTGCGCGCGCAGCTGCTACTTAACGCAGTGAATGTGGAACGACCTTCCCGACTATTCCAGAAGTCTGTCGATGTAGAGATATCGAGATAATTCTCTACACACCTGTAGAAAATTCTCGCAACTATGATTTTGCTATAAAAGAAGGAACGACAGCAGTTTTCAGTTGATTAGTCAGCCAGTCAGTGAGAAAGCCAGAGCAAGCAAGCCAGTCTTGTGTGCCGGAGTTCGACTCGAGTGTGCTCCGCATCTGCGTCAGCATCCGAAGGCCTGAGTTCGAGTGCAGTGGACCGCAGTTGGAGGGACCTGAGTTCGAGTGCAGTGGACCGCAGTTGGAGGGACCTGAGTTCGAGTACAGTGAACTGTCTCTGGAGGTCTGTGGTTCGAGATACTGTGAACTCGAGTGACTGAGCTAGAAGAACTGTGAACTCAGAACTGATAGTTCTGATTTGTAAATAGTGCTTTGTAAATATTAGTTAAGATTAACAGTTCATTGTTGTTCGTACTAGTCCAAGTAAATTGTCATTGTCGTCGGTGGAGTGCTATAACGAATACTGTGTTAAGTGAAAATCCAATTGTTGACGAGAGCGTTTAAGGCGAATTGTAGAAAGGAATTATTGTTGTGGCGAATAAATTACATTGTTGTTACTAATAAAATTCACATTGGTGTCAGGTGTGGGGTCATTATCGACAATGGAGAACCTACAGCTGATCCTGCAAGCCATCGCAGAACTGAAAAACGACTTAAGTGAAGTGAAAACGGAGATGAAAAGTGACATAAGTGAAGTGAAAACAGAGATGAAAAGTGACATAAGTGAAGTGAAAGGCGACATAAGCGGAGTGAAAGGCGACATAAGCGGACGACGTCACTACGCAAATTGAAAGCGTTTCGGCCCACGTAGATGGAATTGTCGCCATCGTAAAAGACGAACTTAAGGCCGATTTGGATAACCTAAATCAGAATTTTACAACTATAAACGAGACAGTAGCCGAGTTGAGACAGGAGGTATATCATTTCGACGGCAAAATCCGCGATCTCGAAAGTCGTCAAGAGGAAACGTGTGTACTGATGGACCAACATGCTGTAGAAAACAAGCACATCCTCGCGTTGGTGGATCACCAGGCTAGAGAACATAAACAGATAGTTGCCGAGGAGGTTCGACGTGCCATGCAAGAAGCGGCCACAGAGTTGAGGACTCCCTATAGTGGCCCTGCGGAACCATCGCCTTCAGCCAGACATCACAACGTCAAGACGCCGAAGTTCGACGGTACGACGTCTTGGGCGATATTCCGTCGCCAGTTCGAGGCCATCGCAGAGCACAATGGGTGGACGCCAGCAGAGAAAACTACTCAGCTGCTGGCCGCGCTTCAGAGACAGGCGTCGGAGATTCTTCACAGCGTTCCAGAAGACGGGGCAGCCGCTGAGATAATGGCGGCCTTGGAGGGACGTTATGGTGACCATCAAGTTGCTGCAGCATTCAGGACCCAACTAAAAACGAGGGTCCAACATCAGGCGAGTCCCTACAAGAATTCGCGATGGCGGTGGAACAACTTGCCCATAAGGCCTTCAGGGGCCTACCTAATGACTTCATCGCTGGAGAGGCGGCCTACACCTTCGGCAGCGGAGTTCGAGACCCCGAAATCAGACAACAGCTACTCCTGGCAGAGCATCGTACCATCAACGCAGCTCTGGCGGCTGCCCTCAGGATGGAGGCGGCCAAGTCGGCGGCGGGAGTCTCAGCACCGCACTGGATCAGGAGCGTCACGGCGACGGATGCTGGGGGCACCAACCGAAGCCACCCGAGCGGCAGTCAACGGAGCGGCGGAGACGACGGGCGCCCACCTGCTGGTCCTGTGGCAGACCGGGACACCTGAGAAGGGACTGTGACCGATCCGGTCACAGGCAGGGAGAGAGGTGGCCGACGTCGAGGAGCGCCAACAGTCAACGGAGCGGCGGAAACGACGGGCGCCCATCTGCTGGTCCTGCGGGAGGCCGGGACACCTAAGGAGGGACTGCGACCGCTCTGGCCACCGGCCGGAGAGAGGTGGCTGGCACCGAGAGGAGTCAACAGTCGCCTGAGCAACGGGGACGACGGGTGCCCACCTGCTGGTCCTGCGGTGAACCTGGGCACTTGCGGAGGAGTTGCGACCGACCTGGCTACAGTCAGGAGACAGAGGGGCCGATGCTCGGAGGAGCACGTCGTCGCCGTCATCACCGTCCCCTCGGCTCGTCCTGAAACCGGTCGACAGAAGGTGCGACGATGGGCTGATTGCTGAAGGACGGATAAAAGGCCGTCCATGCAGAGTACTGGTGGACACCGGGGCGATGCTCACTATCGCCAGACCAGACGTCGTGCGAGGCCTACCTGGGAGGACGCCGCTGCGCCAATACTAGCTACGGACTGCTTCAGGCGAGAGCTTGCCCATCCAGAGAGGTCTTCCTGGACCTGACCTTGGGGAAGAGGAAACTGGAGATGTGGGTGTTCGTCGCCAACATCACCGAGGACGTCGTCCTGGGACTCGACGCCATGCGGTTACTCGATGCGACGGTGGACGTCCGGCGCCGTATACTCCGTCTAGGTCGGGATGAAGTGTTCCTGATGGACGCCGAGGACCAACTCGTGGCCAGCGAGCTCTCCTTGGAGGGCCAAGTGGAAAAGCAAGATGGCGCCCACACAGTACGAGTATCGCTGCCCAGCCAAGCCAAAGATGGGGTGGCGCCACCATAAGGAGAGGAGCAGCCGGAGGACCCCAAACGTTGGACCGACTAGCAGCCTACCAAGGGACTGCCCGAGACGAGCAGCCCTAAGGAGGGGGCAATGTGACAGCGACGTGAGAATCGAACTCACGACCAGCGTCCCGCAAGAAAGCAGATCGCACAGGCTCCACGGAACATTGAGTGACGTCGCGCGGTGAGAGAAGAGAGAGGGTGTATTACGTCAACGCGACGAGGCTGCGCGCGCAGCTGCTACTTAACGCAGTGAATGTGGAACGACCTTCCCGACTATTCCAGAAGTCTGTCGACGTAGAGATATCGAGATAATTCTCTACACACCTGTAGAAAATTCTCGCAACTATGATTTTGCTATAAAAGAAGGAACGACAGCAGTTTTCAGTTGATTAGTCAGCCAGTCAGTGAGAAAGCCAGAGCAAGCAAGCCAGTCTTGTGTGCCGGAGTTCGACTCGAGTGTGCGTCCGCATCTGCGTCAGCATCCGAAGGCCTGAGTTCGAGTGCAGTGGACCGCAGTTGGAGGGACCTGAGTTCGAGTGCAGTGGACCGCAGTTGGAGGGACCTGAGTTCGAGTACAGTGAACTGTCTCTGGAGGTCTGTGGTTCGAGATACTGTGAACTCGAGTGACTGAGCTAGAAGAACTGTGAACTCAGAACTGATAGTTCTGATTTGTAAATAGTGCTTTGTAAATATTAGTTAAGATTAACAGTTCATTGTTGTTCGTACTAGTCCAAGTAAATTGTCATTGTCGTCGGTGGAGTGCTATAACGAATACTGTTAAGTGAAAATCCAATTGTTGACGAGAGCGTTTAAGGCGAATTGTAGAAAGGAATTATTGTTGTGGCGAATAAATTACATTGTTGTTACTAATAAAATTCACAATATAAACAATATAATATTACTTTATTATTTAAAATTTAACTTATTTGGTCCACATAAAATACTTTAATGTTATATACTTCAGTTTCTTTTTGTATACAGAACGTGATAGTATTTTTAAGGGATTTGCCGTAAAGATGAGTATTTTCCTGAGACCAAAAATACAGCACATAATGAATTAAAGTAGTATTTTACCGTTGAGCTCACTAGTGCTGAGTTATTTGACAAAGAGTCACGAGATAGTGTTTCTGCACTCATAATATACCCATATTCGATTCCTGTGTTTCTTAAAATAATATTTATCTACCACATTGATTTTAATCTAGGAGATTTAACGAACTACGAGAGTATATTGATGTAGTATGCAATAATAGTACGTTAGCTTAGCATTCCATTATTTTATAATCCAAATATTGACTATGTTCATTTGAATTATGATAAAATAGATAAACTGCAATGTAAAAAATGGGGTCATGAGCCAAACAGATATGTTGCGCTGTTCAAAAGTTGTTCCTCCTGAGATTCAAGAGTCCCCACAACAATAAAAAACTTACTTATCGGAGTACATCCTTTATAAACACACTTTTTAAATAATACCTAGGTATAAAACAGTACAACACCTTATTTGAAGTAGCATCGTTTCGTGCAAAAGAAATGCCTACAGTCAATTCTACCCCATCATTTAAAGTTCAAGCATAGGCTTATCATTTAATTGGAAATCTTCTTCCAGCTGAGAAGAAGAGCATTCAGTTCGTACAAGTATATTTCATTTCAGACGCTGACCAATTATATATTAGGTCAAATGTAGTATCAATGTTAAAAGTAGAATTGACTGAACATCTCCAGGAAGTATTGCATGATAACAACAGTTAAATTCATAGTTTTAAATACAGCTTTTAAAACGATTCAGGAGCAAACGACTTACAACATACAAAAAGCTATTATTCACCAAGTAATTACAAAACTGTTTTTAGATTTAAGTTAATATTTATTTCTAACAAGTGCAGCGAAGCGCACGGGTATGGCTAATAGTAATAATAATAATAATAATAATAATAATAATAATAATAATAATAATAATAATAATAATAATAATGCAGTCAACACTAAATCATTACAATCTTTATGACATTCATTTATCTTTTCTAAGAATCTTAATCAGTTTTCTCCTTACTTTAGGCCTCCTTAACATTCAGTTCCGATAAAAAAAAATTATCTTCTTGGATGTACCGTCAATCGAACGACTAAGAGAGCGTCGTATTTTCACTCCGGAGCACCGGTTCAAATCCCCGTGAGTTCAAGTGGAATTTGTGATGTAAGGTACAGGTTTTCGAACTGTAATTCCGTTCTCTTGACAGCATTTCCCCGTTTATTCTAACCCGTCGCCATCATGTTGATGTAACATACATTCACTTTCCCGATGCGCCAAGAAGAATGTCGAATACGGAAAAATGATGAGAATACAGTTTCGATGCTTTGCTTCTGGAGGGCGGCTTACTTACTCACTTACTTACTTAGGCCTACTTACGGTTTTTAAGGAACCCGGAGGTTGAGGTTCATTGCCGCCCTCACATAAGCCCGTCATCGGTCCCTATCCTGTGCAAGATTAATCCAGTCTCTATCATTACATCCCACCTCCATCAAATCCAATTTAAATATTATCCTCCCATCTACGTCTCGTCTCCCGAAAGGTTTTTTTCCTTCCGGCCTCCCAGCTAACACTCCATATGGGCTATTCCATCTCAAATCGACCGAAATATAGAGAAAATTGACCTTGCAATTTTTAAATACAATGAAACTTTTTCTGTCCATTGACAACTGTGATGCAATGCTTTATGCAAAGTTTGAGGCATCAGAACTTCATAGTGTTTAAATTAAAAATATTTAAATTTATCGTATTTTCATAAAATCAGCAACTTTAAACTGTTGTGGCTCCGAAACCCTTTCACCCAATGATCAAAATCACGGTTTATTTTGATGCTGAAAAGTTAAAGTTTATATTGACATGTAAACAGTTTTTCTTACATTTTATGGAAATGGAGAAATTTAAATTTTTCCTCATTAAGACGCCTTTGCCCACGAAAAAAAATTTTTAAAATATATGGTTAGATTCCGCATTGAAAGTACAAATAAACACACATTTTTTACTGGTGCACCGTTGATAAGAAAGTATTGAAAATATCAAATAAAGAAAATAAATAGTATGCGCGTGAAGTAACCAGCTGACTGTGAGGTAGGAGCTAGCTGAGACAACCAAGGCCAGGAGACAAACACGTGATGCTTCGTCTAGTAGCGCATAGCTGGGCTAGCTTTATCACAAGTTTTCATAACCACAGGAGTAAAATGACGCCCAACGCTCGTTTATCTTCAGCTCTCGGCCAGTGCGTGCGGTACTGCGCCGTTCAAGTCCAGGCGTGTGAAAATAATTTATTTAATACCCTCGAAACTTATTGCCGAGCCACTAAGCAAACAATGCCGAATCCCTCTTAATAATGCACGGTTTTTTCTCAATATTTTTTTATATTGTTACAAATGGGCAAAAAGCCTAAAAGTAAGTAAAATCAGATTATCTGTCTCTCTGTATACAATAAAAATAAGGATTACTTCTTAACATAACCTACCAAATGTCAACTTCAAAATGAGCTCCCGTTCAATGTTCTGCAGTAAACGGTTCCAGAGTTCTGAGCACTGAAAGAGGCTTCTTTTTATAAAATACTCTAAATTTGTCGCTCAACAATACGAAAACCGATTGACTTTCGACAGTATATTTTTGCAAATGCACTCTCCTCAGCACCTTGTATAAATAGGGAAAAAATTAGAGTATTAAAAAAATGCGAGGTTTTTTACTGATCGATTTCATATGGAATAGCATTTCTAGATTCGCCCATACGTGCTACATGTCCTGCCCATCTCAAGCGTCTGGAGTTAATGTTGTTCTTGTTATTATTATTATTATTATTATTATTATTATTATTATTATTATTATTCAAAGTTCTTCTCCTTAGTTCCGCACGCCACGTGACATACATATCTTTTAGGTCTGTAGTCTCTATGCCGATTTTAATTTCGTTTCACCTCGAGAAAACAAATGGGCTCGATTGAAAGAATAACGATCGTGTTGTCAGCTCTTGCGATATTCATTTCGGTAGCTAGAAACTTGAGACAAACGATACTGGCTATTTATCTCTCTTCCCTCCTGTCTCTATGGTGAAGGAGAGAGATAAATTATTGTAGGTATCCTTTAACGCAGAGAGAAGGGAGAGGAGGGGAGTAGAGATGAATGATGCGAGGGAGGGAACGAGAACGCAAAGTGGTTAAACAAACACTATTCAAGTACCGTAACAGTTATGTGCATGAAATGGTAACCTTTCCCGACTGTTTAGGAAGTGGTGGGGTCTCTGCAAATACTGCTCTTATCTTAATGAAATCTGGATTTTCATGTGATGTTTGTGACTGGATTATGAACTCCCATATGCCCTGATAAGATAGTCGAAATGAGATTTCTGACTTTCACGACGATAGAGTCATGATAAAGTTTTCGGATTTCGCGTCTGTTAGTTGAAATTCAACCTCTCTTACATTTTCCTTTTCAGAGTTGTGTAAAAGAGAATGTAAGGTTCAATTACTCCATCTGCCTGAACTACAGTATTTACTGGTTCTATTTTCAGAATTTTCTTACGATGACGCATGAATTTTTAACATATCCTGTACTAATTGCCTTGTTGGAGCTGTTATGCTTAGAACATTTTCAAAGTTGTGTCACCAAAACACACATTAAAGCTTCACTTACTTCGTTTAACCTATTATGTCTTGAACTACTAATTTCACTTTAAAAGTGCTGCCACAAATCACATGATAGTACTGTACTATTCCTGTAGGATCCGCTATGTCTGGAAATACTTAGTGATTTCATTTTCAGAGTCGTGTTACAATATACATGATAGTACCATCTATCTCTATTGGATCTGTTACGCCTATTTTAAAAAAAAAGCCGCCCTAAATAAGGGTTCGATAGATCGGCCTACTAATCAATTCATAATGAACAATGATTAAAAATAATTATGTGACAATTTGAAAGAAAAAAAAACAATTAAGATAAACGATAAGAAAATAAAGGAAATCATTTACAATAAAAGTTTCTTGGCTACAAATGATTACTAATTATAGCTAAGGATGATTTTAACACATTAGATCCTATGGCATCAATCGCTGCATCAGAAATTTTAAATTAAGTTGATTTAAAGTATCACGTGGGTTCGTATCACGGGCACCGAACATGAGCCCAAAAACTGTCCAATGTGTGATGTGGTATTGTGCTCCAAGATGCTGACAACAAGGCTCATAGATGACTTGTTTTTCACGACACACCTCTTGTGGCTGTTGCTCATGCATCTTGAACGGATTGTGGGATCAAGAATGACACCCTTATCCTTCTGCCGATCAATTATGACGATATCAGCACGTCTAGTAGAGCCATCAGAAGAGATGCAACCAACCTCCTCATAAACCTCATAGGAAGCATTCTGACGGATTGAAGCTGCGATGAGAGAACGAACCATATTATGTCTGTTGATTCGGAGCAATTCTCCATGATGGGTACAAATTATTATTAATTATAGCTAAGGATGATTTTAACACATGAGATCCTATGGCATCAATCGTTGCATCAGAAATTTTAAATGTTGAAGTTGATTTAAAGTTTTTCGTGGGATCATACCACGGGCACCGAACATGAGCCCAAAAACTGTCCAATGTGTGATGTGGTATTGTGCTCCAAGATGCTGACAACAAGGCTCATAGATGACTTTTTTCATGACACACCTCTTGTGGCTGTTGCTCATGCATCTCGAAACGGATTGTGGGATCAAGAATGACACCCTTATCCTTCTGCCGATCAATTATGACGATATCAGCACGTCTAGTAGAGCCATCAGAAGAGATGCAACCAACCTCCTCATAAACCTCATAGGAAGCATTCTGACGGATTGAAGCTGCGATGAGAGAACGAACCATATTATGTCTGTTGATTCGGAGCAATTCTCCATGATGGGTACAAATTATTATTAATTATAGCTAAGGATGATTTTAACATATGAGATCCTATGGCATCAATCGTTGCATCAGAAATTTTAAATGTTAAAGTTGATTTAAAGTTCCTCGTGGGATCGTGCCACGGGCTACTTATTGGTTCATTTTCGAACATGAGCCCAAAAACTGTCAATGTGTGATGTGGTATTGTGCTCCAAGATGCTGACAACAAGGCTCATAGATGACTTTTTCATGACACACCTCTTGTGGCTGTTGCTCATGCATCTCGAAACGGATTGTGGGATCAAGAATGACACCCTTATCCTTCTGCCGATCAATTATGATGATATCAGCACGTCTAGTAGAGCCATCAGAAGAGACGCAACCAACCTCCTCATAAACCTCATAGGAAGCATTCTGACGGACTGAAGCTGCGATGAGAGAACGAACCGTATTATGTCTGTTGATTCGGAGCAATTCTCCATGATGGCAGAAACCCAAGACGTGAGGAAGCTCGTCGCATCTTCTGCAACGGGTTGAATGAAGAGTTCTACCAGGGAGAATACGTACAGGTATTGTATTACAGTTCATCTTAATGGTTTGCGTCCACTGACTACTCACTGGTTGAGATCCACGAATTACCTCTCTTCCAGTGAGAATAGAAAACAACTCCCAAACCTTTACTTTTTCAATTTGCTCCATTGATGAAAAGAATCTTCACGCAATGCTACTTATTGGTTCATTTTCAGAATTGTTTCACCAATGTATGATACAGATGCTATCTCATAAGCAGGGGTCGAATTTTTAGGTGCTAAAAATTGGAAAAATATCTATTTTTATCTGTTAAAAATGGAGTAAATGTGATAAAAAGCAAAATATTTAATTATGTTTCAACACTTTATGTGAATATAAACAATATGCAGTACACAATGAGATTCATTCTCAAGCTGTCCATCACAAATGACTGACGATATCGTGAAACACTGCCTTGTACTGGGAAAAAGAGCGCCCTGGCCATTGAGAAACAATATGTACTCCCTAGAGACATGTTTATGACTGTAAACGAAAACAGAGGCAGCTGATGTTTATGAAATTATAAATGCTTCCTAAATCAGCGTTATGATGACTTACAAGGCATTTCTAAATGATACGGCAATTCCGAGAAACAATTGCCAGCTGTCACGTCTAAGCACTGAACATTCTGGTGATAATTAATCTGAAATGGGGCTTTTATCGAAAATTATTTGATGAAAACTTAATTTTTATGTGTTTTTGTTGGAATATTTTAAAATATGTATTTAAATAAAAATTTCAAAATGTGTGTTTTTATGTGAAATAAAATTTGAAATATATGCTCAGGTGACCTTGTCCGAAACTTAAAACACAATTACGAATTTCTATTACAGTGCAAATAAAATATTTATTTACCTAAGAATCCTACCCCAACTCATAAGTAACATCGCTTTGGAGCAAACGTTTAGTTGGTGTTATGATAAGAAATTAATGTAATCTTCAAAGTAAAGACCGTTAGATTCTATGGTCTTCAGTCGCCTTTCAGTGCGGTTTCTTATTTCTCATCCACGAAGATACCGTTTCTCGTTTTTGATGTTATAGAATTCGGTGAGACCCAATTTAACAGCTTCCAAGATTTGTAAATTCCTTCCACGTAAGAAAGGGGATATAGGTCGAAACAATGATAATCTGAAAGAACAAGATCAGGGCTATATGTTATATGCCCGGAATGGTACCAGTTCGATTCCTCCAAATTCCTGGAGGAAAAAACCATGGCTGTTCGACCGTTTGGGTCTCGCATTGTCCTGTTGCAAGAGAATTCCATTTCGATTAACTAATGTTGAGTAGGCTACTTCTCTCTCAATTTCATGAATTCGGTCTAGCTGTTAAGAATAAGGATCCGTATCGACCGCACGTCGGTTTGGAACAAACTCCTAGTAATCACACCTTCAAAATTCCACCAGACATCACAGAACCGTTTTTATTTAACCAGTCTTTGGCAGGCTGACGGAGATCAAGCCATTGTTTTGTTGTGTCAAGGTTTGAGAGTACTATCCATTTTTCATCACATAAATATTATTCATGGGAACAGCGATAAGCTGGCAACAAATATCTACCCTACATTGAGCCTATTCTGGTGACGTATCCACAACTTCTCTATGATTTTCTGAGCGTCTTAATGAGGAGATGTGTTGTATCTTTTGAAGCATCAAGTTCTTCTGACAACTTACGAGTACTTTTTTGTGGATATTCTTCCAATATTCAGTATTCGCAATGTTCCATACCTTAGTTTTTCAGGATGTTGTAAATCTTCAATGTCTCCATCTCAATTATTGAATCGCTGGAATCACTGTTGCATTACACCAGCGATGTCAAAGCAAGAGCATTTTTTTGACCTTGACGTCGTGCGCGGGCATCAAGCGCTAGGTATGAAAGGAGGAAGGATTGTGTATATGAATAAGGAGCCTGTTGGATTAAGAAAACAGTGGTGTACAAACTGCAAACAGAATGTGAAATTTTATGTCGTTATTTTATGTAACTATTTGCTGTTTTATATTATCTATATTATCTGTAAAACAAAGTAGGCCCACTAACACCAGTTTCTTAATATTGCAGTTAATAACATAATGAAGAGTTAAGAAGGAATATACACATAAATTTCATAGTAGTAAAACTATACTATATTAAGTGAATGAAACATCATTCATGAAGAAAGTGATATCCCAAGAAAAAGGTTAAGTATGACATGGTAAGTTGAAATTGATGGTAACTTTAGCCTTATAAAAGTAAGCATTAAACTAATCAAAACAATATTACAGTACAAAGCAAAGTTACCTAGGTATATGTTTCAACTGTAACTAATATTACATAACAAAGCCCTTATCGCATTATGCTTTGAAAGTGATATTGGTGGACAACTTCCTATCATCAGAATATTACATTATTATTTTCTCGAAATTTGCTCAAGCTATAGAGCTGACTTTTTACAACACTTTGGCACATATCTTTGTTTATGATGTAACAGTAGTTCCTTCATTAATTCATTTTCTTACAAACATTTTCCATGCGAATATTTTCAAAATTTTCAATACGTATCTTCAGTAATACATATTTACGACGTATTAGATTTATGAAAACATTGTTTCAGTACCTCTAAGGCTATTAAATAAACATATTTATCTGAAAAATTTCACCTTACTGTAAAAGTTGAGAAAATACTGCTTTTGAATAAAAAGGAAACTCGTGAAAAATGAGCATTAAAATTGAAACTTAAATTCTTTAATCCACTTATACTTCTCAGACAAATCTAAAAATTAACATCGATATAGTTTTAATAAGTTCTCTTTCCTTCATCCATTGAATCAGTGCTGGCCATCTCTTTATATAGCTCGACCAAGCGGTATAACTACTACCTCTCTCGTCTGTCTCTTTCCTTTCCGCTGCAAAGCGCTCAGGCTCTCCTGAGCTCTAAAGCGCCCGCTTGCGCATATGGGCATCAGTTAACATGACTGCACTACACGCTCACTTTCACGATATGAATTTTTTCGAGCCGCGGCGGCAGCTTTATAGTGTTTTAGAGGCTAATCTCTAACTCTGTCACCTCCATTTTATATTTTTGCATTAATAATCGCCGGCTACCACACACAATACGCAATAATAAGCATAGCGTCCTGTAAATTTCATTGTCCAATTGAAGAAAATCATTGAAATCTTACAAAACACCCAACTTAAAAACCGACATTACTTATGAGATGATCTAATGGTTTTACATGCTCTGTTGGAGCTGTTACACGTGGAACTACTAACGGTTCTTCAGGTTGATGTCGCTAGACAGGTGGGAAGTTCGGATATTCTTGTTACAATTCAATCTTCCTGGAAATATTCGCTAGTTTCATTTTCAGAATTGTGTGGCTAGAGACATGAAAGGTAATTTAGCTCCATTATACCTGGAAC
This sequence comes from Periplaneta americana, assembly GCA_025594305.2. Classification (NCBI taxonomy): domain Eukaryota; kingdom Metazoa; phylum Arthropoda; class Insecta; order Blattodea; family Blattidae; genus Periplaneta; species Periplaneta americana. Next base: position 19,892,361 of record JAJSOF020000040.1, on the reverse strand, counting down.
TATTTATTGGTTCCACTTTCAGTTTTGTGTAGATAGAGCCATGAAATGTTCTGTTATTCAGATTTATCCTGCTTATAAAGTGGTTCAATTTTCAGGGTTATGTGAATATATACAATGGAACTATTAATGAAGTTTCAGACATGATGCGTCTAACTGAATTATTTTATTTATCTTACTAGTCACATAAACCTAAAAAATATATATATCCATCTTACTGCGAAAAAAATAACAATCATCAAGATAAAATGATCAGAATTACGCAAAAACTTGCACATAAAATAATTTAAAAGCAAATAAATAAGTGATAATAAAATTTATTAAGAATATGAAAAACAACAGAACAATAACAAAAATAACTAAACCTGCGAGGATTAGCTACTGCATGTCATAGAGCTCTCTGATCCTGTAAAAAATGAAGTAAAAAACAGCATTTCTCCAATCCCGTTTCATACCAGCTGTGCATTTGTATCTGGCATTGCACTAATATTAATGTTATGTTTTTGTCAGGCATCACAGCAAGTCCGAAACAAATGACAATCAAATAACATGCATTAATAAAATTAATCGACCACTTCTGTGGTGTAGGGGTCAGCATGCTGGTCTCTTACGCAGAGGGCCGGGGTACGATTCCCGGTCGGGTTGAATTTCCTGGTTGAGGTTTTTCAGGGTTTTTTCCTCAACCGTAAGGCAAATGCCAGGAAATTCGGGCCACAACATCCCTGAAAATCACCGGCCTCATATATCACCGAAATCATATTCATAACAAATCAGTCACATAATTATATACAGTCGCCATCTAGTTCACAACAATAGAACCAGTCTCAACAATAGTACACAGGCCTTCGGATTTCAACCAAAGATTAACTCGCGATATGACCAAAGATGTTAAAGCGAGTATAAATAACAGCGAGGAAAAAATAAAAAATAATAAAAACATCAATAATGTTTTTGAACAAGATATGACACTACTCTAAATTATGTTTGATGTATTTTTACCCCATCTTCAGGAACTAAACACTTCTTAATTTCCCCCAAATCTAAGCTCAGTCTTTATTCGATTCCTTTCATTACATCTGGAACTGTTACTACTCAGTCATATTTCATTAACTAGTTCCGAAAAAATAGAGAGATTAAATTCTATCACGGATTATTAAACTTAAATTCAACACAGCATCCACTGCAAATTCTACTTGATCTTGCAGGATTTTAATCCGAGTCCCAGCGGCCCTGGCCTCAGGCAAGAAAATCCTATTCCTTTACTTCTCGTCAACGCTTTGTGTGAAGAGTTTCATTTTGGTTGGATTCAGCCCTCCAGACGCCAGACTCAGGTGCATCAGTCTCCTCTGAAGACGTTGGGGGCGTCACAATGAACCACTGACAAAGTCATCCATCACAAACAAGGGCGTGATTTGTACAACCCTCCCTCTATTCACCGATGTAACCTTCCAACTACAACGCAAATAACTTCTCTTCTAAAGACGATGATGGAATATGCAAAACGCACTTCTGAGATATGATCTACAGCATTTCAACACCTGCTCTCCTTCTTCTTTACAATTGGAGATGTTATTTACATAACATTGCATCATGATAATTAAGAAGAGAAAGAAAAAGCTGGAAATGGGTGTTTGAAAACCAAGAACCACAATCGAGGCAAATTTATGTTACAGCTTCATATCGACTAGAACTTATGTCTCTACTAGTATATTGACAGTTACTTGTAGACCGTAGTGTAGAATGTGCATTAATAGAAAATATAATGATAATTTACACTAGGTTCTAGGACGGGTTGAGCAATAAAAGGAATCGCATTTAGTATTTCACCAATGGAAAGTAAGAATCCGTTGAGTTTCAATCACTGGAATATTTTCGTTTTAAATATTGATTTGTTTTGTCGCTGCTGCTTAGTAACTGTTCCCTTCTACGTAGACAATTTCTGTGGTTCCACGGCAAAACGTGACATGTCATTTCTTGCTGTTTTTCAGAGTGAGTTTTTGAAGTTTGAAAGACCGTATAAAACCATAGTACTCATTTTGTAGCAACGGATTGGAGAGAAAAATAATAGAGATACGCATGTCACCTTTTGCCACATTAAAGCTACCATCAGGATCAGGCCTGCAGAACTCGCAAGTAGGGGAAATATGACGTCAGCCTCACTCCACTTCTATTGGGGATGATCGACTTCCGCCGCGAGAATGAATGCTGATGCAGCCGAGAGTAAAGGCTGGTTGACAATAAACCGGAAACGAGAATCGGAACGAAAACGAAAACGGTAAAATTGTTAAAATGTGTAAATTTAAATGTGATCATTCACAATTAACGAAAAGCTTGCCGGAGCCCAGGATCGGGAATGGAGAGTTGGCCAAGTTTCAACTTTGGCGTTCATGTTTCCGATCACAGCCCACTAGATTCATTCTATTGCCATCTAAAAGCTATTTTATCGTCATATATTTTGTAGCAAGAAGACAGTGACATAACCTATGTTATTTTGTTCTGTGCTGTGCATCATGGAGCAAATTTTATTTGATGAGATTCTAATATTGAGTGTTGAGGAAAATCCTCACGTTTACGATAAGCGGCGCGCCTCGTATAAAGATGAGAAAATGAAGGAGAATACGTGGCTTTCAATACCTGCATCTTTGAACACCGATCGGAAGTGAATCATATTTTATTACTGTACTGGTTGTATTACACACTACATATTCATGCTTCAATTCAATAACTACTGTTGTGTTCATTTTTGTTCTATTACAAATATTTCTTCTGTAATTATTTTACGTTATGGTAGACTTAAAATAGGTTGTGATAATAAAGATGCATGGGCATATTTATAGTACCGTACCTAATGAAATGTTTCAGTTGAAATTTCGAAGTTGGTTAACCTGTGTTTATGTTGGCTGCCTTGTACTCATGAGAGAACGTCATTCGTCAATTATACACAAATAACATCAGAATGTGTAATATCGACTTTACATATCGTTATTGACATGCATATCGATATGCATAGTCGTCTACGTTCTCGGTTTATTGTGAATCAAAAATTTTCATATTCACGTCCTCTGCTTCTCGTTTTCATTCTGGTTCTCGTTCCCAGTTTATTGTGAACCAGCCTTAACTAGAACGCCGTGACTGCACAGGTAGAACAGGTGGGTGGGATAAGAAAGGGGAGGAAAGCAGTCGCTCTCAAGAGCTACAGTTCTACAGATCTGATCAGGATGCACAACATATCGCAAAATCTCATTTTCGCCAAAAATATACATCACCTTATATTTAGAAGGCCACAGTCGGTTGTACGTAAAATTAATATTTTCACAGTGGAGAAACGTTCTTTAATAATATTATACACTAGTTTCACTGTGTTTACAATACAATTCAATATGTTTTTACTTCCTTTTTATCAGCTGTAGTTAGTTGGGGAAGTTAACACTAGATGGCTCTGGCCACATTGTTAATAGTTTCACTTATTTTAAAAGAAATCTAGGGCTCTAGGCCATGCTAGCCAATGAAATATGATTGTAGATCATGAAATTAAATATTTTATTTTTAATAATAATTGTAATTTTATTCGCAAACTAGTTCTAATAAAAACCACTTTGAGTTTTCATTTACCGTAGATAAATGTACTTGAAACTGAAGATGCACGTAAATTTGTTGTTAAAATTAAAACCTTTCAAGACATTACCCATGACAGTTGCTTGTAAGTGAGAATGCGGATATGCAGTAAGAAGTATAATGACAATTATTTATTTATTGCATATCAGAGCATGAGATGTGTGGAATAAAACTCTCTACATTAATAGTTGTTTGTAAGTAGTGCGAGTGTTACAAAGAAGTACACTCACAGTAGTAGTAGTAGTAGCAGTAGTATTAGTAGTAGTAGTAGTAGTAGTAGTAGTAGTAGTAGTAGTAGTAGTAGTAGTAGTAGCAGTAGTAGTAGATTTTATTTTACGACGCCTTCAGGTTATTCAGAGTCGAAATTCGAAGTCAAATGGCCGACAATATTTTCCTGCAGCTCTGAATCTTGGACAGGATTCTTTTAAGTGTCGTAAATAACCTACGATTCGAGGCTCTCCCGAACGATGTCATACAAAGGATTTCATTGCTCTTTAAGATCTATAGCCCTCTGTTGGGATTACATGGACAGTAACATGTATGCCGGAGCAAAGGATGCTGATAATTTCTTAGTGGTTGGAACACGCGGAGTGCAGTACGAGGAGGAAGTACAAAAATATCTTCCTTCGACAATCAAATATCGGATAACTTACACCATCAATTTAGGTCTATATTCCAACTATAATAAGAGAAATTTAAAAACGATAGGAATGATTTTTTGAAGATTCGAAAGGATTCGTTTGTATACCTCGAGCTAAAAGAAACTATCTTTAGCTTCACAGTTCATATAAGAATTTATTTGGTAAACTCCAATACTGCATTCGAGGAACAAAGTTCGACTGTGACTTCCACGTGTTGATTGCAAAAATCGCACGTTTTCAGTTTCACCATCTGGCTATACACAATCTTGTTCAGGGGTGAGATAGAGCTACTGACTGAATGAAGCGTAAATTATACAGGAGAAATTATTGTAATTTCTTCCTAAATGTTACATGAACATGTATAAATAGTAGTATTGTGGGATTTAATCGATTAATCTAATCGATCAATTTCTGTTATAAAATTAATCGATCAAAAATATTTACTCGAATAATCGAGTCGTTTAAAATTAATCGGTTGTAGTTGATATTAATTATTATTTTGTTAATACAAACTCATACTAAAAATTCCGACAATATTCCTCTCTGTGAAATTGCTTACTTAAAAGCACAATAGTACTGTTATTTTCTAACTGCAAAGCAGGTAGCGTAGGGAAAATCTTTGCACAAACACTTCAGAAAGAGATGGAGATATGAGGACAGTGACCTAGTCTACCTCTATTGAAAGTTTAAACACAATGCGAAAACCTTATTAAGTTTTATGGTTTTCCAAGAAAACTTCCACCTTGTTGTCAGCTCATCTTCCTAGCCTATGAAACACATACTTTTCTGGGATTCGTTCTCCTCATCCCTTATAAAATAGCCATGTCTACACTGTGTGCAAGTGAGAGCGTAACTATCTTCTTCTTTTTCTAAAATCTGGCAATTCTATTACAATAGGGGCCAGTCTTCTGTTTCGACCGCTGTACTTTTGCAGTTGCAGTTTCTGTACTGAGTTTGTATATGAAGGTTGTGTGTTTAGTTTGATAAAGAAAAAAAAAATCAGTTTCCTGTGGTCTGTGAAAAGTGTAAACTCCATTACGTCATATGAGAATTTGAGAGGTAAACTCGGTGAAACGTTTGGATTTATATTGAACGATCGTGGAGAAGTGCTTGACAAAAAAAAAGTTTTTCGTGTTTAGTGATGCAACAAACATTGTTACTAAACGTAGAGCGGCACTTAATTCGGAGCATGTGAATTCACTCAGATGTTTAAAATCATGGATGAAGCAGTATTAACTAGGTGAGTCTTCATACTTTTTGTTATTTATGTTTGTCTCAAAATTTCCGGAGAAAGTGACACAATAAATTATAAGCCTCATAATAAATGTGTTTGTAAGTAATTGACATAGTTGTTTTGTAATATAATGATACAATATATACAGATATATAACATTTAATACTTATGCTCATCACCGAACACAAGTTAAATTTAACAATAATTGTGTATTACAGTATATTACAACATTTTTTTTTCAAATCTATCAAAACTCGATTAATCGATTAAATTCAAATAGTTAACCGATTAAATATTTTGATTAATCAACAGCACTAGTAAATAGTAAAATAAAGTAAAGAGAGCACTATATGCTGACGGATTATCAGCTGGATGAATGACAGTGTCTCCAACGAGACCCGATCTTCTGGGACGCGTCACACCTCCAACACGACAATTAATTACTGTAGCGTGAACAGGCGCGAGTCTCTGGTACGTTCCGTGTAGTCATTAACTGATGGTGGTTGTACACGTGATTTAGTACAGGTACGAAGACCTGTTATACTGAACGATACCTTCTGTACACACAACCATACATTTCAATACCTCATAATTATACGATACAGTATGTCGTATAGGCCTACGAATAAAGATGAAAGAAACGATGATGATGATGATGATGATGATGATGATGGATGATGATGATGATGGATGATGATGATGATGATGGATGATAACGATGACGACAGTGTAGGTTATGGCCATCAGATGGACTGTTTCTACGCAAAATGATTCACGAGTTTTCTTTTTTCTCTTGGCTGTAGTCCATTATTTGTGGAGATACATCATATCAGTGTTCATTCATTCCTACAAAACGTCTATACATTATGCTTATACAGAGTGATTCAGGACCTCTGCAACAAACTCTGGGGATCGATAGATCTCGCAACGAGGATAATTTTTCGTAAAACAACCCATGTTCTCCGATGAGTCGTTTAAGAGCTAAGCGACATCGAAAAAAAGACAGGTTTTTAGTGACAATAACAATTATGATATGAATTATTTTTCAAGTATGCTTGCTGACAAGTTACAGGTGTTCAAAGTGTCTATCCTGAACCTGATTACATTCATTACACCGTCGTAGCATCGGTCTGTATAGAATTTGATCAAAAGCAGCTAATACTCGCACGGTCGGTTCCTCTCTGGAGTCAATTCGAGTGGTGTATTACTTCACATGTCTCAAAAGAAAAAAAAAAGATTAAGAGTGTGAAGTCGGGTGATCACGCTGGCCAGGCAACAGGTCCGGCTCTCCATATCCATTGCTCCCAGTAGATGTTCAGATGTGCTCGTACAACCAGGCTGAAGTGTGTTGGGACGTTATGTTGAATCACATGTCCCCTCACATCGTGAAGATGTAGTACAGTAGTGGCAAAAAACCGTACCGACCATTGTAGCTGATTTCAGAACCTTGTTCACTCCAGAGCACGATAGACTGGTAACTAAGACTTTCGTGGTTCGAATCCTGCCTGGGAAGGAAACTTTTTTTTGTTCCTTATTCAAATTTATTCCCAATACTTTTCGATTGCTGGTAAAATTCAAGTTCTGGGAATAATAAGTTAATTAAGTAGTAAAATATCGCTGCAATCGAGAAGTATTGGGAATAAATTTGAATAAGGAACAAAAAAAGGTTTCCTTCCCAGGCAGGATTCGAACCACGAAAGTCTTAGTTACCAGTCTATCGTGCTCTGAGTGAATAAGGCTATGAAATCAGCTACAAGGGTCGGTCTGGTTTTTTTGCCACTACTGTACATCCTTGATGAGCAGTGGTAACGTGTTCCGAAGAGCGCTCCATTCAAAAGGGGCAGCAAAATATAGGACACTTGTAACCTGTCCGCAAGGGTACTTGAAGAAATAAGTGAATAATTCATTTCATAATTAACTGTAAATGTCACTAAAACCTGTCTTTTTTCGATGTTGCGTAGTTCCTACGCGAGACATCGGAGAACAAGGGTTGTTTTACGAAAAGTGATCCTCACTGCGAGATCTATCGATCCCCAAGTTTGTTGCAGAGGTCCTGGATCATCCTATATTTATTTATTATCAAGAATAAGTGTGACTTCGTGATTTCCCTCAACCCAAAACGAGCAAACGCTGGGTAATTTTCGGTGCTGGACCCCGGACTCATTTCACCGGCACTGTCACCTTCATGTCATTCAGACGCTAAATAACTTAGATGTTGATACAGCGTCGTAAAATAACCCAATAAAATATAAAATAAGTGTGACTTCAGTTCACAAGATGGGATAACAAAAGATCATGCAGGCTAATAAGTTGTAGAAGGATTAAAAGTAAAACATACAGTACAAAATAAAATATCACTAGACGAAATATAAAGAACATACATAACTTCTTGAAAATGACATTCCGACACCAACTCAGATGCTTTTGAGAGACACAGATAGCATGACCAGCAACAGTTCGAGTTTTGACGAAAAGGTCCTAAGACCTAGCCCCCAATTTCATAGCGATAAAGATATGCTACTTTAACCAAACGATATCAGTAACCATTAACTAGTATATTCAATCTCATTATAAAACACAACTGTTTCCCTAAAGAATGGAAATGTACAAAAATTACTCCAATCTTCAAGTCTGGTAAAATTAACGAAATTCAAAATTATACACCTATTGCAGTTTTATCGACACCAGCTAAAATATTTGAATCATTAATATATAAACAAATTCATACTTACGTAGCAAAATCAATTTCACATGATCAACATGGGTTTATGATTGGAAGATCAACTGTTACAAATTTACTACATTTCACTCAATTTGTTTCCTCCCAACTAGATAATAAATTACAAGTTGATGTTATTTATACAGATTTTCAGAAAGCATTTGATAAGGTTGACCATGATATTCTTTTATTGAAATTGAAAGAATATGGATTTTCCTTCTCATTACTATCGTTAATTAAATCATACTTGAAAGGAAGAGTACAAGTTGTGAACTTTCATGGACATACTTCTAAGCCTTTTACGGTAAATTCTGGTGTGCCTCGAGGTTCCAATCTTGGTCCATTATTGTTTTTATTGTTTGTTAATGATATTGTGAATTGTGTACAACATTCTAAAATTTTATTATTTGCGGATGATATTAAATTGTATAAAGAAATAAAAACTATATCAGATTGTAAGCTACTTCAAACAGATATTACAAACTTACATATATGGAGTATTAATAATAAATTGTTATTTAATATAAATAAGTGTATACATATGACCTTTTCTAGATTGAAAAATAGAATTAAATTTTCATATAAAATAGAGGCAAAAGTTTTACCAGCAAAAATGAACATGAAGATTTAGGTATATTATTTAGCAATTTTACATTTTATAGTCATATTAATAATATTATAAATTTGTCCTATAAAAGTTTAGGTTTTGTTATGAGAAATTCTTGTAAATTGTAAATGAAAACTATAATAATTTTGTATAATTCCATTGTTCGATCTAAATTAGAATATGCTGCTGTTATCTGGAACCCAGTTACTAACAAATATATTCTGTTACTAGAAAAATTCAAAATAAATTTCTAAAATGGTTATATTACAGACTTTATAATGATTATCCTACCTATGAGAGTTATGCTACAATGCTTCAACATTTCCATTTTACTAGTTTGCAAATTCGACGAAATTGTCAATCTTTAAACTTTCTTTATAAAATTATTAACAATAAGTTGGACTGTGTTGGTTTATTTTATTATATAACATTATATGCACCTAAGCTTAAAACGAAATTTCGAAATTTGTTTTACGTACCAAGGACAAATACTGAATCCCACAAAAATTCCCCAGTTTTCCAAATGTTACAGTTATACAATAAATTACATCCTCATCCGAATGTTGATATTTTAAATATGAATTTCTCTAGATACAGAATTATGTGTTATCATATTTTACAGAATATTGTTGTTAGTTAATTTGAAGCTACTTTCACACCTTATTTCAATTTCTCTTTTTTCTTTCCCTTTTTTTCTATATTGTTTCAGTTTTTAATAAGTGTATGTTTCCTTTTCCTTGTTTATGTTTTATCAATTAATTTGTTAGTCGTGAACATTGTAATTGGGCTTTGCCTGTTATGTTCATCAACAAATGAATAAATAAATAAATAAATAAATAAATAAATAAATAAATAAATAAATAAATAAATAAATAAATAAATAAATAAGACTTTGTATCTCAGAAAACAAACGAAAAATATAAGAAACACGACTAATGTCTGTACTCGAGTATGGCTTATCTGGTGTCATTCTAGCTTATCCCCTTCTCCATTTGAGGCGGACAATCTAGCGACTAGTCAAAGACCGTTCAAAAGCCAGGATGTGAGGCCATCGAGCTCGATATCCTTTCGGCAAATATCCGCTCGCCAATTTACTCAGCTTCCTTTTGAGTCTGAGTGCAAATTGATTTAGTAATCGTGTGTAAAGGCTTCCAACCGCCACAACTGCAAGTCTTCCGGCGTTCACTTCCTATCTCGAATGGCTTACTCAAATGAAATCTGCTTTAGAATTCCTTTCATATGTATCATTCAAATAAATAGAAATAACACGTACCTATTAATTACACATCATAGCCTACTGATTAATATTATGTCATCGTTTCTACGAAAAAAAAAATGTTTAAATTATAAGTTCTTATTAACACATACAACGTTTATGTAAATATGTTCGCTCCGTGCAGTAGTCACAAACCGATAATTTCACAGCAGATCATTTAAAATAAGTTATTTAAAACAATATGATAAATCAAATTTCTCTCGTGTAATTTTAAAATTCATTCTTAAAAACTTTTTGTTTTCCTCTACGCCAGCCGTGGCGAGAACGTGACTCGCGAGACATTGTGGCTCGCAGTGATAGCTGTGCATCGCTTGCTTCTAACCTCCCCAACCCCCATCCTCTCACTCACTGGAGTCAAGCTCCGTTCCATTTGTATTTGTCTCTGACCTGCGAGTGGCATATGTCTCTCTCGAAACCATTTACGAAAGTTCCAAGTAGGATGGGAGGACGCATTTTTTTGCTGTCAATATGATGAGAATATTAAATGTATGATTTGTTCACAAGTATTACGAGGAAAACGGTTGTATAACATAAAACGGCATTATACTACATGTTACTGATGAAACATTAAAAGGTTAAGTATTATTGTTGTCATCATCATCATTATCATCATCTCTGTACGTCGACCCTTTTTCAGCAGATGTACGAACAATGCGGTTAGCTCTTCAATTTGAACTCACTGACTTACTATGCGATGTCAAATGAAAGCTAGATGTAAGGACTTGACAAATGTTGAACTTTCAAATCTTTGCCAAAAAATAAATATCCGAAGCTTCGTTCCTTCGCTTGCTCTTTTGAAGCCATGTTCGCTACAACTTACGTTTGTGAAATGAAAAATTATTTTCAACAATTAAAATAGTAAAAACCAATTTAGATCACGACTGACAGACAAATACCTTCGTGAACAACTACGACTGACAGTAAGTCACATAATTCCTGATTTTGAAAGTTTGTCGCAGAGACATTCTGAAGACAGTTAATTTTAGGTTGTACTGTTCATTTCTTTCTTCGTTACACGTACTAAACATTAGTTTGTAACCTTGTCCTGTATAAAATTATATTTGAGTGCTTGATGTAAGGAAAATGAAACTCCGTTAATAAGTCAGATAGTTGCTTCACTTCCCCTTCGGGTATCCGGTTCCCGCCATAGGTGCTATGCACGTTCCAGGTTACACAGTGGCTCGGCGCACGATTACATTTTCGCCACCGCTGCTCTACGCATTTACGCAAAACCTACAATCATGCTGTCTTAAAAGAGGTTTCCTATGCTATTTCTACACTAAGTTTAAGGGATATTTGAATTCCGAAATATACAGAAATATAATTGAGTAAAATCATGCAAAAATTGAAAAGAAAATACGGGCTACTCTACAGAATATTTTTACTACAGATAAACAAACAAAACATAATTGACTGCATACATGTAAATAATAAATAGAGCTAGGATTCTTACGTAAATATTTTATTTGCACCATAACAGAAACAAATTAACACAACAGCATTTTCCTGGCGGGCATAAACCTTCGAGATATGCTGTAAGACTTGCATGACAAAACATCCTCATGACCACACCGTGAAAACGAATTCACTAAATTGGACATCATCTCATCTCTAGCTCTGTGCATCACTGTCCCTGGCACAGAACATCTCCACATGCTAGGATAACAAGGACACAAGTCTTCCTGTTAAGTGCATGCATAGGCACACATACATACATACATGCATGCATACATACATACATACGGGCTATTCCATCTCAAATCTACCAAAATATGGAGAAAATTGACCTTGCAATTTTTAAATACAACTAAACTTTTTCTGTCCGTTGACAACTGTGGCATAATGTTTTGTGCAAAGTTTGAGGCATCAGAACTTCATAGTGTTTAAATTAAAAATATTTAAATTTATCGTATTTTCATAAAATTAGCAACTTTAAAACTGTTGTGGCTCCGAAACCCTTTACCCAATGATCAAAATCATGGTTTATTTTGATGCTGAGAAATTAAAGTTTATATTGACATGTAAACAGTTTTTCTTTTTTTGATGGAAATGGATAAATTTAGATTTTTCTTCATTAAGACGTATTTGCCCACGAAAAAAAATATTTTTAAAATATATGGTTAGATTCCGCATTGAAAATACAAATAAACACATATTTTTTACTGGTGCACCGTTGATAGGAAAGTATTGAAAATATCAAATAAAGAAAATAAGTAGTACGCGCGTGAACTAACCAGCTGACTGTGAGGCAGGAGCTAGCCGAGACAAGCAAGGCCAGGAGACAAACACGTGATGTTTCGTCTAGTAGCGCATAGCTGGGCTAGCTTTATCACAAGTTTTCATAAAAACAGGAGTAAAATGACGCCCAATGCTCGCTTATCTTCATCTCTCGGCCAGTGCTTTCTGTATTGGGCCGTTCAAGTCCAGGCGTGTGAAAATAATTTATTTAATACCCTCGAAACTTATTGCCGAGCCACTAAGCAAACAATGCCGAATCCCTCTTAATAATGCAAGGTTTTTTTCTAAATATTTTTTATATTTTTACAAATGGACAAAAAGCCTAAAAGTAAGTAAAATCAGATTATCTGTCTCTCTGTATACAATAAAAATAAGGATTACTTCTTAACATAACCTACCAAATGTCAGCTTCAAAATGAGCTCCCGTTCAATGTTCTGCAGTAAATGGTTCCAGAGTTCTGAGCGCTGAAAGAGGCTTGTTTTTATAAAATACGCTAAATTTGTCGCTCAATAGTACGAAAACCGTTTGACTTTCGATAGTATATTTTTGAAAATGCACTGTCCTCAGCACCTTGTATAAATAGGGAAAAACATTAGAGTATAAAAAATGCGAGGTTTTTTACTGATCGATTTCATATAGAATAGCCCATACATTCTGCTTGCTTGCAAACACCTATACATGAAGCCCTTTTTGGACTTTTGACAGTCTGGTAATGCGAAGAATGAAGATATATCTTATATCCATTTCTGAATACCATCTCCGATGATGCAATGATAAGCGAGAATGCTACCTAGTAGATATGGGCGATAAATAGCGGTAAATTTTGAATGTAAGCTTCTCATTCAAGCACAGGAGATGGTAAATCTACGATGCTGGGGACTAAATTTTAATCCTCTTTTAAAAGGAAACCATGCTAAGGATTTTTATCGTCCTTAAAATCCATCGTCCTTCGACCTGGTTCGAAACCGCGGACCTCAGACTCAGAAATGGTAATACCAAGAACGGTGAGCACTAGAGTATCTAAGAAGACTAGATATATGTATGTTTGTTTTATCAAATATTTTTTCGCAAGTTAGCATCAGTAATTAAATGTTTTATTAAAGTAATGCACTTGGGTTTTGGGTTCCACCTTGAGCACCAGCATACTATTTGTAAGGTCTGAGAGATTATTCGTAGACAAAACTATTGTTATGCACGATACATTTAATATTTCTGTTTTCAGTTGACCTCAATTTAAGAAATCTTATCACAGTCACACAGACTAAACATTAGGGGAGAGTCGGGTAGTATCGGACATCATGGGTAATTTATCGGACAGTGCGTTTTTTACGACATCTACCACCATATGGTAGTACCTGAATGACATGGTTACGTTTCTCTGAAATGCGACATCACAGAAACGTATCCATGTCAATCAGGTACTATCATCGTGTGGTAGATGAAAAAACTCACCTCCGGGTATTACCCGATGTCCGATACTACCCGGACCACCTGGTTTTATTGTATTTCCTCAGGCGACCATACACATGACAGAATATAGGCTGATATAGTTTAAACGCTGTGAACTCCCATTACCTAAAGTTAGAACGGCACCGAATCTCCCGGTAATGTAAACCGGGATATCGCAATAAAAGCAGGAAAGCAAGTATGCTCTACGCTGGATTTGAACCCGCTTTTGACCTCAACGAGCTGAATTCGTAGCCGTTGAGTGCACCGCGACTATATACATATACCATATACATATAGCCTATATATATACATATACATACATAGGCCTATACATCTATATTATTATATATATATATATATATAATTTGAACTGGTAATGGAAATTACTGGGAAAACGGCTGAACGGATTTTAATAAATGGCCCCTCATTTTGAAGCTTGGAACCCAAAGATTTTCGGAAAAGTAGTAGTTTTCAGTGAAATGTCAATTTTCCTACATAATTTTCCTATTTTCCAAAATCCATCTGTTGTCAGTTTTAAGAAATAATTTTATCGAATCACGGCCGACTTGATTGAATTTCAGAACAAAACACACACTACAATAAACAATAGGCTATTACACGAAGGCCAGACCTATTTGACCTGCAGGATTGCCGACATATTTAGAGCTCAATTCAATTTGTTATTAAAAACTGATTCTGCAGTGTATAATAATTTTCTGAGTACAGTTGTGTATTGGATATTCAAATCTACGAAACTTGAGGTGGTTTGATGACATTATTATCATTAGAAATTAAATATTATTATAGTTAATATCATGATGCATCTATTTTTCATTAATTGTACATAATATTGATGCTATATTGATGACATGAAAGTGAAACATTTTTGAGGTTATGTAAGTAAATGTAGAGAATATCTTAATTCAGATCTTCATTTCTATAATTTACTGAGCGTCTTTATATGTAACTACAAAACTTAAGTTAGATAATAATATTGTTATTAAAAATCAAATATTTTTATACTTATTATCCCAGTGGGGTTGGGTAGTTTTTCATATACTTAATGGCGGTGTAGTGTAGATATTGATATGTGTCATTGTCTTCAGTATTGGCTCAAGAGAGCGCAAAAATTACAGTTCCTAGGGAAAGATCGAAAGGTATTTCTTACTGATAAAATAAGAGGTCTAGAAAATGTTGTAGTCTCCAGATCAATTCAGCAAGATCTCTTAGTTACTTAGTAGGATAAAATGATTTTACGCTCTACATTTCAAGTTCTACATGCAGCAGCTATACGAAAATGCTATTGTTCGAAAGCTTAGCAAACCTGACATTTTTTAAACTTTCGCCTACAATCCACAATGACCTGAAATAGCTACTGCTATCGTCCTGACATTGATACTTGAGTTTTCGCGTTGAAACTCAAAAACTGAAGTTGGATAGGTTCAAGAGAAAGTATTTGGCCTAAAAAAATCCATTCAGAGGGAGTATGTTTCATTATTATGGAAGCAAATAACTATTAAAAAGACAAGTATTCTTCATTGAAAATAAATCTGAAAAAATTTTATTTTAACGTCTAACGAACTTAGTTTGCAGCAGTATTTGCTGCACAAGCCACTAGTATACATATAAATCACTAGTTCGTCCAGTAATGGAATATGGTGCTGCATGTTGGGATCCTTACAGATTAGAACACTCGATTAGACACTGGAAAAGATTAAAAAACGGTCTCTCAAGTGTTGTCGTAATAATTCACCATTAAAATGGGACACACTCACAGACCGGAGAACGCGAATTCGATTATGCGCTATGTTCAAAACATACAGAGGTGATCCTGCCTGGAGAGAACTAAAAAATAGGTTGCAGCCGCCAAATTACTCTTCAAGGAACTACCACTCATATAAATTGAGGGAAGGAAGACAGAGGACGGACACTGGAAAGTTTTCTTTTCTCAATCGTACTATCAGGGACTGGAATGCTTTACCTGCAGACTTACCAATAACCAAAAATGTATTTAAAAATAGGCTTAAGGACTTTACTAATAGACGGTAGTATATTACACACACTACTTAAAGGGTGTAATTGATATCTTATATGAAGTGTTCTATCAGTGAGGAAGTGTGTTGTGTCAGTGAAGTGTGTAGTGACAGTGAAGTCTATTGTGTAAATGAAGTGTGTTGGTGTCAGTGAAGTGGCTGTGCGAAGTATTTGAACAGTGAAATGGTTAGAAGTGTTAGTGAAATCAGGTAGAATCAGTGCAGTGAGTGAGTTGACAGCGAAATAAGTGTAGTGCCGAAAGGTACTTGTGTAGGTATGAACCTGTCACTCGTGGGTCTTAGTTCGAACGTAGGGTTAAGATACAAATTAGATTTACTTTAAATGTTATTTTAAGTGATCATGCTTCATTTAATTTAGGATGCTCCTTGTTATTATTAGTTGTGTTTATTATTAATTGTCATTATTGAGTGTAATTAGTTACCACTGCCACCGGGTATATACCCATTTGCAGTGTGAACAAATACATATACATACATACCTAATATAGTATTATTATTATTGTTGTTGTTGTTACTTTTTCATTCCATTGTTTTCTGTATTGCTGTTATTTATACTTGCTATGTATTTTTGTACTGCTGGTTGGCCTTAACTCTGCCAGTAAAAATAAATCAATTAAATAAATGAATAGGCATAAATAATTTAAATTGTAGGAAAGGCCATCGTAATATCAGTCTTTATCATTGTAAGGACTGTGAACAGTCTACGAAGTCTGTCAAAATATACATTATGTTAAAATCAAACAGTATTAAAAACACATTAGAAATATAATTAAAATTCATTTGGTAGACATGTTTCGGGAAGTGCTATCCCATCATCAGTAGCATTGAGCCCGGTTCAGCTGTTCATGCTAGTGCATCCTGCATCAGACTGAATCGGCAATACGTATATACCGGCCTCAATGCTACTGATGATGGGATAGCAATTCCCGAAACATGTCTAGCAAATGAATTTTAATTGTATTGCTATATATATATTTTTAATATTGTTTGATTTTAACATTCATTCCTTGAGTGTTCTGCCCTAGGGCACTCCAAACCCAGCTTTCTCCAATCTTTCCTATTTTCTGCTTTCCTCTTTGTCTCCTCATATGATCAATATATCTTAATGTCGTCTATCATCTGATATCTTCTTCTGTCCCGAACTCTTCTCCCGTTCACTATTCCGTCTAGTGTCCTGAACTCTTCTCCCGTTCACCGTTCCTTCCAGTGCATCCTTCAGTAGGCAGTTTCTTCTTAGCCAGTGGCCCAACCAATTCCTTTTCCTCTTCCTGATCAGTTTCAGCATCATTCTTTTTTCACGCACTCTTTCCAACACAGCTTCATTTCTTATTCTGTCTGTCCACTTCACACGTTTCATTCTTTTCCAAATCCACATTTCAAATACTTCTATTCGCTTCTCTTCACTTTGTTGTAATATCCATGTTTCTGCCCCCATACAATGCTACACTCCATACAAAGCACTTCACTAGTCTCTTCCTTAATTCTTTTTGCAGAGGTCCGCAGAAGATGCTCCTTTTTCTATTATAACCTTCTTTTGTCATTGCTATCCTCCTTTTGACTTCCTGGCAGCAGAACATGTTACTGCTTGTAGTACACCCCAAGTATCTGAAGCTGTCCACTTGCTCTACTGCCTTATTTAGAGTTCTCAAGTTTACCTTCTTTATTTTTCTTCCTATGATCATGGTCTTCGTCTTGTTTACATTTATCTTCATCCCATTCTGTTCACAGTTGTCATTTATATCCAGTAGCATGAAAAACACTGATGCATTTAAACTAATATACACAACTACGTAAACTACGAGGTCTAGTTTTGAGTCATGAATAGAACGTCACCTGCAGCACAAACAAATGAAAGTATTCCCTAAAAGTACCTACGTGTGACACGCGCCAAACATGACGTCACGTCAATATAGCCGATGAACAACTAACTTATCTCCGTACGTCCTGGTCCAGAATATGGTCCTCAGTCATAACATTAGTACTGGATGTACTAGTATTGGTGTAGTATATATATATTGTATTTCTAACTTAATTGGGTTTGAAAATCTCATTTAATATTAAATGTAGTATCTTCAGTTCTAAAGTATAACTAAATAACTCATTGTCAGTATATTTCGTATTTGAAAATATTCTTTATAATTCACCTTGGAACAAAAAAAAAAAAATTCTCTTTTACTTATTCCACTATTTCGCTAAGCAGATGTGGTGACGAGATGAATAACATCGGACATTGTGAAGGAAGTGAAAGACAAAAGCTACTAGTCATCACCATGAATCACATCAACCTTGGGTAAAACAGGTTAAATAATGCTCCATGACCTCTGTGGGTGTTTGTTTAAAACAATTTATAAGCTTTCTCATTCATGAGGTAATGCGAGAATAAACAACAGAAAATGAAGACAGACAATAACACAAAATGATCTACGTAGAAGCCTACCGACAAAGATTTCTGCATATCATTGAGAAAATTAAGATGAACAAAAGCATTATTTTGTACCCGTATTGTATTAGCCACTATCACGGCTCTGTACCTCGAGATATAGATACCTAACTTTTGAAACACCTGCCGCTTTGAAATCTAGAAATCGAAGATTAAACCTTCCACTACAAACCTAGTCACACAAATCTGAAGCTACTGTACAAAACACAGTCGACAGCCGTTTTTCGTATGTCCCATTTCTCAAATGCTAACACTTTTGGTCTTCCATTTCATTTATCATCGAAATAGATCACTGGAATGAAGTCTTGGGGATGGAATTTCCAATGGACAAAGCAGACTTGGGGCTAGAGGGCTTTTCTCAGATTACTCCCATTCTCTTATAAAATTTCCACGTCATATACCAGTACTTCCCCCGTTCATTTCAGATTTACCAACAGCAATCCATTTAAAAATAGGCTGGAATGAAGTCTTGGGGATAGTACGAATTTCCAATGATGATATAGGAAGGGTTTGGGGCTCCGGGCTGCTGATGCTCATCAGGCTACTCGTCTGCGAAACGGGACCTGGCTTTATCAGGGACTGAGACAGGATGGTCCACCTGTCAGCGTCGGATTCACGAATGCCACCAACGCCAGTTGTCGTACTTGGAAAAATCGTCCCGTATACAGCGTGGATGGTAACCTCTGCACTAAAATAAAACTGATAATATATCACGAGAAAAGATTTAAAAATCCGAATAAGTTTTTTCTTTAACATTCACCGTTTTAGAGGAAATCGTTATGTTTCTATGAAGCATCACGGCTACAGCAATAACTCTAGCTAGCGCGGCCTGCACTTCTTACCTTCTCCTCCCCCTCTGCTGTAATCAGTCGTTGACACGAGACAGTGTCCTGCGTTGCAAGTTTTATTTTAACGATTTTCGCAATTATTCTATTGAAATTCATGGCTAAACGGTTTAATTTGCAAAAAAAAAAAAAAAAAAAAAAGATTATTCAGTACATTAACTGTACAGATAAGTTTTACCTATCTGCTTGTAGGGCAATTAGCCATTTCTCTCGGGCCATTACCGCAACAGAGCGTTGCAAACATTAAGCAAATACTTTTTCTTTTCCTGCTTAATGGTGCTTCATCGAAGGAAAAGTGTAAAAGTTTTGTATATTTAACTTGTAGAATCACCTCTTAAATTTTGGTGCATCGGTCCCCTTCCACTTTGTACAGGGCGCACAATGAGCCAAAGCATGCCTAATGTGCGAACCCATCCCGGATCCAGTCCTCGTAAACCCCAGACAAGCCAAGCCAATATAGTTTATAATATTTAACTTACTGTTAGCCTACTGTTATTAACATTATAAATTTAATTTTACAAATATCAATAAAGGAATTTAGATAATAAATTTAATACAGCGTCGTTAAATCATTTAAAAATCAGTAAAGGAATACCCACCAAGAGCGTTAAAGGCGATTAAAGGTATTAACTTGGCTTCTCATTCGAAATGAAGTGAACGGAAGGTCCCAGTCATAGATTTACGACAGACAGTGAAAACTTCGACCTTATTTGTAATTTAATACTGATACCGTCTGGAAGACAACCTTTATACAGTACTACGCATTTACGTAGGCATATTGCAGACAAACATATCTACACTGTTAACTTTTAACAGAAACCTACCCATGTAGGAGTTAAATTTGTCCACGGTTCCGTGAATTTTGAAGTAAAATTCTATATAAAGCATCCTTTCTATTGCGGCGACTCTTCAACAGGAAACGGAAGATAACATCAAGACTAACGAAAATGTGTACGCTTGCTTTACTTATTTCTACGTGTAACATCAGCACTGTTATTAGTTACGGTATTAATAATGACTATAATTCAAAATTAGAAGCTGAAGGAACTCAATCATATTCAACTTGAAGAGGAAAGTAGAAGGATGTTGCTGTACTAAAGAAAATGAACTTGGGTGCCGCACGAGTCTTGCAACACAGATCTGTGATCAAAAATCATGAAGATTGGTTAGGAGATTGGTTTATTTTACGACCATTTATCAACTGCGATGGTTATCTAGCGTCTGAGTGAAATGATGGTGATGTCAGAGGAAGGAGTCCGGGGTCCAACGCCGAAATATACCCAGCATTTGCTCTTAAAAAGATTGAGAGAAAACCCTGGAAAGAACCTCAATCAGGTAACTTGTTCCTGAACCAGGAATTGAACCTCGTTCCACGGTCAGACGTGCTAACCGTTACTCTACAGCGGTGGACTAGTTAGAGTAGACGATGTTACATAATAAATTATCATTCAGTAAACTTAGTACACTTGCCAATCCAATAGCAAACACGAACTCAGTAGTAACCGAATTCTGCTGTTGTGTGCTAGGGAACAAGACTCTTCATTGAAACAGTGTGTCTTACAAGCAGGGGTTCCAACTCGTCAAGCCAAATATCACGAAGTAATAGTAAAAAAATCACCAGAAAATCACCGAAATATATATAATTTATTAGTTTTACTCATATTGGAGCATTTATATTAAAATACAAATAAAAGAAACGTCCCATTATTCAGAAATTATAATCCTATTTTAAAGCTTAGAACATTTCCCCTTCTGCCTCCTCTTCAAAGAAGACATCCTCCCCTCGAGAAGTTGTCACTGCGGGCGTACATGACTCAAGGGTATCAATTTGTTTAACTACACCTTCTGGTAAACTGTAGTTAAGGCAAAATTTGTCGACTCTTTTCAAGCTGAATGTAATACACATACTGTAGTACAGGCTGACCAGACGTCCCCGATTTCCGGGGACAGTCCCCGGTTTTGAGTTGCTGTCCCCGGGGACCAAATGTCCCCGTTTTGTCCCCGGAAATTAATTTTGTCCCCAGAAGCTTTGATTTTGTTTCAATAAAATTTAGACATAAATATTTAATGATCGTGATGAAAGTGCTGCGATTCAACGTTCCTCAGTATCAGACAGAAGAATCAGCGAGCACAGTATGAGATATTTTGGACTCCACGAAAAGAACATAACATCTTTGCCTTTGTTCATCTTAGCATTCGCATTGCGCAGAAGCGTTACAACTGCAGCAGCGTCCATTTCTAAGTAGTTCAAAAATGAGAAATTGTGTGACAAACCAACAGGTGAAATGTGGTATGATGTTTTTCAACACCTAAAAAAAAAATTTCATTCCGTTTGAAAATCTTCTCAAAATAGTGTCATTAATCATATGTCTTCCAGTCAGTAATTCATCAGTTGAAATACTTTTCTCCACATCTTCTCAAATACTGTCATTAATCATGTGTCTTCCAGTCAGTAATTCATCAGTTGAAATATTTTCTCCACATCTTCTCAAATACTGTCATTAATCATGTGTCTTCCAGTCAGTAATTCATCAGTTGAAATACTTTTCTCCACATCTTCTCAAATACTGTCATTAATCATGTGTCTTCCAGTCAGTAATTCATCAGTTGAAATACTTTTCTCCACATCTTCTCAAATACTGTCATTAATAATGTGTCTTCCAGTCAGTAATTCATCAGTTGAAATACTTTTCTCCACATCTTCTCAAATAGTGTCATTAATCATGTGTCTTCCAGTCAGTAATTCATCAGTTGAAATACTTTTCTCCACATCTTCTCAAATAGTGTCATTAATCATGTGTCTTCCAGTCAGTAATTCATCAGTTGAAATACTTTTCTCCACATCTTCTCAAATAGTGTCATTAATCATGTGTCTTCCAGTCAGTAATTCATCAGTTGAAATACTTTTCTCCACATCTTCTCAAACAGTGTCATTAATCATGTGTCTTCCAGTCAGTAATTCATCAGTTGAAATACTTTTCTCCACATCTTCTCAAAAATAGTGAAATTAATCATGTGTCTTCCAGTCAGTAATTCATCAGTTGAAATACTTTTCTCCACATCTTCTCAAACAGTGTCATTAATCATGTGTCTTCCAGTCAGTAATTCATCAGTTGAAATACTTTTCTCCACATCTTCTCAAATAGTGTCATTAATCATGTGTCTTCCAGTCAGTAATTCATCAGTTGAAATACTTTTCTCCACATCTTCTCAAACAGTGTCATTAATCATGTGTCTTCCAGTCAGTAATTCATCAGTTGAAATACTTTTCTCCACATCTTCTCAAATAATGAAATTAATCATGTGTCTTCCAGTCAGTAATTCATCAGTTGAAATACTTTTCTCCACATCTTCTCAAACAGTGTCATTAATCATGTGTCTTCCAGTCAGTAATTCATCAGTTGAAATACTTTTGTCCACATCTTCTCAAATAGTGTCATTAATCATGTGTCTTCCAGTCAGTAATTCATCAGTTGAAATACTTTTCTCCACATCTTCTCAAATACTGTCATTAATCATGTGTCTTCCAGTCAGTAATTCATCAGTTGAAATACTTTTCTCCACATCTTCTCAAACAGTGTCATTAATCATGTGTCTTCCAGTCAGTAATTCATCAGTTGAAATACTTTTCTCCACAGTGAACTCAATCTAGACTGATGAAAATCAGTTGAAAGAACATCTTTCAAACAGTTAAATTAATCATGTGTCTTCCAGTCAAATTCAAGTTGAAAACTTTTTCATTTCTCAAATTTCATTAAGAATGTGAAGCTACAGGGAAGAAAGATCAGTTAAAAAGATCCACAGTGAACTTCTTCTGATGAAAAAGAAAGAAAGTTGAAACATACGAATATTATTTGCTTTGTTAGAGTCATTCCTCAGTGAAGCTACATGAATGAACAGATCCTTAAAAAATATTGTAAAATGTATGTGTTAGAGTTCAAGACTTCCATGCATGCGTCAGTACTGAAATTGAATTCTTAGTGGCTATAATTATCTGTATATAGGAGTTACGTGTGTTTATGCATTTAATACAAAACGTTAAAATACTCCACAAATTTAGTGTGCAAAGTTCTATCATTGTATCTACTGTTACATGTATTTTCTCCCACTTTTCAACGGAGAGTGACTAGGCAAGCGTTTGTGGTTTTTATTGAAATTGCCGATGTCCCCTGCTGGACCATAAAAAATCTTGTCAGCCTACTGCAGTAGCATGAAGTGTTTCAATTTTAATTTTATTTCGCAACTTAAATTTGGTCAAAATTCACTATACACTAAACACGTGTTCGACATCGACATTTGAGCATGGAAATGATAAAGTACGTGTAGTAAGTTCAAAAAGGGATTTTCACTAACAGTAACACAACTCCGCACTGCACTTCTCTTCTAAAGTACAGTAAAAATTTAAAAAGGCCGTTGCATAGGGAAAAGTACCAGCAACTAATAAACAAAATGAATTGCTAATGAAACAGAACAAAGATGCACTGACTTCTGTACCAGTTTGTTCCTACTTTCTGTTCATGACTCCATAATTAAGCCTACTATTCTGTGAGGTGATGGAGTGATGCAATCATTGTGATGATAGGAAGGGGAAAACCCACATGGAGACGTTAAACATTGTTTTGAAAAGCTAAGTGAAGCAAACCTTTTTCCAATCAATTAAGATTTAAGGTTAATTAAATGAAAAACCAGAATAAATCAAATATTAATTTTATGTGTTCAAAACCCCAGATTTGTCACTAGACTTCCTTTAAAAACACCAGAATTTCGACATCTCCCTAAATGACATTTTTTGGCACCAAATGGCTTCCCAAAAATACCAGATCTAGTGACAAAATCACCAAACTGGCAACACTGCATACAAGGGAAGGTTTTGGACCTCCCGACGAGAATTGCCACGAGACCAAAGTATAGCCAGGCAACATTCATAATAAAATAATAATAATAATAATAATAATAATAATAATAATAATAATAATAATAATGATTTATTTAACCTGGCAGAGTTAAGGCCATACGGCCTTCTCTAACACTCAACCAGGAGTAAAAACTGCGTTACAAAAACACTACAAATTTACAAAGTACACTACAATTTTCTCGTTTATCGTGTGACGTCATTGTTCTACATGACTTAATCCCAGCTTCAGTCTGACAGGTAGGAGCATTTGGTTTCTGCGCACTTTGAAATGTATGTTGCCGCGCTACAACTGGTGCGAAGTGCGGCGTTGCACAATCGCCTGTAACCCCTATAACATGGCTGTGAAGCGCAAGCCTGTAATGTTTGTAACTACTAATTGTCAAACACACTGTACCTGAGGGCTCTAGTGTCATTAGGTGATACTGCGCATGCCTGATAGGTGTCCTTTGTGTTCATCAGTGACTGGTGCTGAAGTAGCCTAGTAGTATTCAGGATATAGGCCTGTTCCTACACTAACAAATACTGTATGTGGAATACGTGTAGACAAGGCCTGCACAAGGTTTGCGCTCTCGAGCCGGCTCACAGCTCATGAGCGGAATGCAGATATTAGCTGCGCTCTGTATAAGGGTGGACTGGAAGAAGGGATGATCTCGTACAAAATGTACGCAAAAGGAAGTACTATTACGAGTGTTCATGAAATGAATTCCCGTTCAGTCTTTGCAAAACTATCTTGGACTATTATTAATTAATAACAAAATATTGTTTTACAGAAATAATAGAAATTCTATAGCTATTTAAATGTACAATATCATTTTGTTATATTTCTATTTATCAGTACATGAAAACGAGGTTTTATGCAGTTGGCAGCTGAAAGGAGCAGTAGCCTACTGATCGTAATGAAACATCAGTTACAGATGTTCGATGCCTGCCTTTATTAAAGTTGATTGTAGAAAACAGTTGCTCACAAATATAAATGTTGAGCCAAACAAAGCAATCATTTTCACAGCCAGCCTGTGTAGTCGTGGATATTACTGCTAATGTTTAGTCTTGTAAAACTCAACCAGGCTAGTAGTATTATTCAAAAGATCTTTAGTCCTTAGGTCACAATGAAGATCAATAAGTTCGAGCTGTAAATCGTTAAATAATGTTAAGCACACTTAAATGCAATCGACCTGGCCCGAAATTGAACCCGCAACCTCAAGCATAGAAGTAATTAAGAAAGTACCTCTGATAAGACAATGTATTTCAAATTCATAAAAAATAAATACCGACTGTAATAATGCAGCTTTCAAATTCTGAACTTTTCACTGCGATTTTCAGCAACAAAACAACCGTAAGTATCTTTATGTCTGGACTCGTAATGACGTATTATGTTATGTTTCTTTCTACCTTTCAAAATGTTGAGGCAGATAAGGCACTGAGTATTTACTCCAGCAGCTATGAAAAAAATAAGCATTTTCCCATGCAACACTGAAAGAATTTGCCTGATGATCACTTTTCCGTCTTTTAGATTCCTCCATACTGTACTGTAGCAGTAGGTAAGCAACGTGAAACAGTTACTGAGAATACACACTGTACTCCATTAGATAGCCGAGTGATCGTTTCCCTCTCCTCTACCTATAGCAAATCTATGTCTTTCTGACGTATCTTCCTCTCCGTTTCGGCGAGCGGTAAACACGGCTCTCCCGCTCCGAAAGAGCGCGCGCGCTCGTTGAGCGTTGTTTGTGTCGGTATGGTGTAGACCAGCGATGTCAGACAGGGACTAAACGGAACGGAGCGCTCCACTAGACTGGTTGCGTGCTCCGGTGTTTCCACAGACATAAGCAAGTTCAAGCGCCGATCTAGCTCCACAACCGGTATTGGAGCTTACAACTCTGACACTACTGGTGTAGACTATTGTGTGTTTTGCAACATTGCTTGTAACTCTCATGCTGTAATACAGAAACTAGTGAATACGATGATGCAGAATTACCAAGCAGACAACACGGCTCCAACGTACTTCCACAGAAGAATTGCACAGGAGTTGCATAGCATATTGGAGGAACATGTTAGTGGCGACGTTGTCATGTTGGAAGGACAACATTGTGATGTGATAACGATGGAACGTCAAAAACTTAATCTGAAATACTGACACGCCGGGTCCTCCAGCACACACGACAACCAGTTCCATTTCCTATGAACCAACACCCCTAAAGTGAAACGGAAAAGCATTCACGAACTTTTTTTAACAGAAAATGTAAAGTATCTATGATAGTGTCAATATTGCAATTAAAACCGTTGCAGCAGCTGCCCGAAAATTCAAGATAACGCCAGAAATATTGCAATAAATAGGAACTAATCGCTCGAGAAACGTGGTATGTTATAACCAGGAACGGATTTATATGGACTAAAAATATATGAAATATGTAAATATATATGTAGTTATTTTTACCAAAATATGGAATTAAATATGGATTTTTACCCAATATGGACTTAAAATTATAAAAAAATGACTATGTACGTTAAATATTGGTACATTTTAATCAAACTAAAAAAAAATATAATGGACGTACCTTATCTTCCAATGTAGTTTCAACAAAACACAATTTTTATTGTCTGTTACCATAACAATAGGTTACAAACATTTCTTTCAAGTGCTGAAAAGTGAATCTTCTTCTATTGTCTCTGAGGATAGATTTATACTGACTAAAAAGAGCGTTCGACGTCACAAGAAGTAACTGGTACATAATTCAATTTCACAATGTCTGCTGGGGATAAGTCCAAGTTAATCTTCACTGTTGATTCACCACTCATCACAGCAACAACCTTTTGTAGTTCTTCATATCCAGGGTTTTTTGAAAGTACAGTGTCCACCTTAGCTCTTACTGCATCTGCAACTTTACCTCTACCACGATTCAGTTGTTCCACAGTACTATTTATAATTTCAAAACTTTCAGATAGTGAAAGGTGCCTATTTTGGAGACTTTTGAGCGTTTTTATGATGAAAATGAAAATGTATGCTGAATGTGAGCTAAGTCATTCTTCACACTTATGTCACAGGTAACTGTTTTCGCAGTATCAATTGAGACTGCATCTTCAGAGTCCAATGCAAGGAGAACATTGTTAATAGAGTCTATATGTTCGGCATAATATTCAACTGCTTCTAGCCATGTACCCCATCTAGTTAAAATTGGCTTTGGTGGCAATGGAATTTCAGGGTACATTTCTTTCAACACGTTAACTCTACTGGGAGCTTTGAGAAATACTTTTTCACTGATGAAATCAACAAATCTACTTTAGGAAATTGTCTCTGACCACTTCTGCCACACGATGAAATGCATGCGCCACACAAGTAAAATGAGTCAATTTAGGATATACAACAGATAATGCTTGTCCAGCTTTGACCATATAAGGGCAGCATCGCTAATAAAAGAATAACACATTATCGTACATAATACCCTTTGGCCACAGGATACCCATAGCTTCGTTGAACAGTTTAACTATAGTTTTGTTATTGCACTTTTCTAGAACATCACAATGTAAAAGAATTCGTTCAGAATATTGTTCACTTAACAAACCGATAACTACATTACCAACAAGTCTACCTTCTTTGTCGGGAGTCTCATCAATGGAAACCCAAATTGAACTATCTTTAATTTCATCTCTTATCTTCTGTATTGTCTCATCGTAGATGGATGGAGCATACGTCTTCCTAAGTGTTGACTCATCCGGGATTGTATGTTGAGTATATTTTTCAAGGAATTCCCTGAAGACCTTATTCTTTAGTTTGTAGAGAGGAATATCAGCAGAGATGAGAGAACGGCACAGGTCGATGTTAAACTCAGATCTTACATTCGATGTTGTTGGTTGTGTTAAAAACAATTGTCTCTGCTTGGAATTTAGTTGTTTGTTGGCCTGATGTTTACTAGTTGTAATGTGTTGTTGCACCAGGAACTTTTGTGTAGATGATACTGCACACTGACACAAATTACAAAATAATATTTTATTGTCAGTTGATAAACCATCTTCTTTAAATTCTGAAATGTAACTTGTTAGTTTTGATTTTAAATTGACTGAATGACGTACTTTTGGCATATTTACCGTCTTTATAGTATGATTTACAAAACTGAACCTATGTGTACTCTGACTGGCATTTAACTGTTGAGCTGCACAACTGAAGTCTGTTAAAAATTTTAAATTAAATTAATACAGTTTTGTAACTTACTTTCCCATTGTTGATAGGACTGCTAATTTTCAAATAACTCTGATGTTAAAGGGATTACTGAACATGTGTTTAAATCTCTATTGTTGAAATGTATTTTTAAAAGTTAATGGAATTTTGTTTTGTTTTATTGTTAAACCTAATATAATATGGACTGTTTTATATGAAATATGGAAAATATATGGAAATTAACGAAAATATGTACTAAACTCTAAAATATGGAAAAATATGGAAAATAAAAGTAGGATTTTTCAACCCTACACATTGTGAAACATAAAGATAATGCAAAATATAAATTATATTAGCTTTATAAGTAAATATGTATTTACATATAAATCCTTTCCTGGTTATAACATAGAACTGCTCGAATTCGCCAGCATATGTAGTGTGGAATGCAAGTGACATGGGATATGTAGGTTAATTATTCATGCTGGCGTTTAAAAAAGTGGGGGAAAAAGCAGCTAATGTACATTTTCAATTTTAAAGCCAGAAAATATTTCCTAGACTAATTCAAACGCCTGTATAAAATATATACTATATTATACTATACTAGACTACACTACACTACACTATACTATACGATAGGCTACCATACTATACTACACTATACTATACTATATTACACTACGGTCTATACAAAACTAGAAAGGTATTGACAGTTCTCTCTCGCACACGCGGAAAGGGAGCGACGTTGTGAAGTTGTGCGGTAGAGCAGTGAGGCTCTTTGCGCCGCCTGTCGTATCGGGACTAAGCAGCTAACACGAAATCGTGAACTCATAAATTTGTATCATGCAGAAGTCTTTGACCAGACTAATATAATAATAATAATAATACTAATAATAATAATAATAATAATAATAATAAATAATAATAATAATAATATGAATGAATGCGAATATGGTACATAGGTTAAGCGATAATTTCTCTCCATTAATACCTTACGACCATTGATTTTTTTTATACTTGAAACCTAAATTCTTTAAGACAGTGTGCAGAGAAGAAACACAGCCGTGGAAAAGATTCGCATCTCGAAGCGAAGTTGGCACCTTTTTTTTAGTGTAGGATGCTCCTTCCGTCGGTAATATAAATATACATACCGCCGGATTGCATCCTCCTGAAAGACATCTAAATTTGTCACCCACTTTTCCACTTTCCTTTTCTTTCCCGGAGTTTCAAGTCGGGAAGGTCCATCCTCTTGCTAATTCAATTTAAAATTTTTATTTCCTATTTTAACGATGGTGTTATTTCCTATTTTGAGAACCTCTGCAGTACTATTTACCACCTGTTGTACAGCAATAAGAGGCCCGCCATCGTCTCTTCTTTCTCGAAATAGTCCCGCACATTACAAACCATTTCTCTCGCCTGACTTGTAAGAGGAGCACCTTTTCCGTTACTTCTAGACCTCGTGCTGTCCCTTGTAGCACTCCTTTTTCCCTTTGAGCCCGTGGTTCGTTTTGTGCCGCTAACTTCAGGAGTGATGCCTTGCGACATTGTATAAGTGAAACACACGGACACTAGGCCTATAAATCGCGTTACAAATACACTCACAACTAAATTAAATTTAAAACTAAATTCAAACTAATTCTACCTTCATCAACAACAAAATATCTACGAAAACAATAGCAACGATAGAACACCAATACTTGCTGTAACACAGCAACGGAGATTCAACACTTCCGAACAAAGCACGTGCTCGCTGCGAAGCAGTCGGCAACGTCGGTCTGTTGTCATGGTCTCTGAATGGCTAGTTTGAGCGGTTGCCATGGTGACGCTTAGAAGCCGCTGAACTGTCAATACCTTTCTAGTTTTGTACAGACTGTACACTACACTATACTATACTACAGGCTACTATACTATACTGTACTATACTATCCTCTTCAGTCCTGACTTTACATTTTTTAAAATTTGAAAAAAAAAAATCGGTCACATAGTCATTCTGGGGTTCCAAAAGTCCCAAATCAAGTATTCACAGAAATTCAAATTTTGGGGCAATTTTGAACCCCAAAATTTAAGATTTTAATCTATAGAAATGTTGCGACAGCGATATTCTTCATTTTTATCATATTAAATTTTAAAAATGTTCAAAAGTATCCAAGACACTGAAAAAAATTAAAAGAAAATGACGTATCGTATATGATACAACAGGTCTGAAGAGGCTATACTTCATACATGATTATGATATAAGATGTATGTGCAGAAATCCGAAGTATAGTATAATATACCTGAATTTGTGTCCTAACTGTAACCTACAGAATTTTTTCAGCATTTTTCATGTGATAAACTTTTTTTAAATGTAGAATTACATACTTACTTACTTACTGGCTTTTAAGGAACCCGGAGGTTCACTGCCGGCCTCACATAAGCCCGCCATTGGTCCCTATCTGAGCAAAATTTATCCATTCTCTATCATCATATCCCACCTCCCTCAAATCCATTTTAATATTATCTTCCCATCTACGTCTCGGCCTCCCTAAAGGTCTTTTTCCCTCCGGCCTCCCAACTAACACTCTATATGCATTTCTGGATTCGCCCATACGTGCTACATGCCCTGCCCATCTCAAACGTCTGGATTTAATGTTCCTAATTATGTCAGGTGAAGAATACAATGCGTGCAGTTCTGTGCAGGAACAGGATACTTTATTCATAAAAGAATAAAATCAGCAGTAAAAAAGGTCGAATTTATCAGTGACAGGTTATCATATTTAGTACTTAGAGGTAGATGGTGCGATATCGTAGTTATTAATGCTCATGCCCCTACAGAAGAGAAAGACGACCATATAAAGGATAGCTTCTATGGGGAATTGGAACAGACTTTTGATCAATTACCTAGATATCACATGAAGATTTTATTGGGGGATTTCAATGCTAAAGTAGGACGGGAGGATATTTTTAAACCGACTATTGGAAAAGAGAGCCTACACATATCTAGTAATGACAATGGAGTTAGGTTAGTCAACTTTGCCACATCAAAAAATTTAATTGTTAAAAGTAAACATTCCCCCATAAGGATATACATAAATATACTTGGATTCTCCAGATGGATTGACACATAACCAGATAGATCACATCTTGATAGATAAAAGAAGACATACTAGTTTAGTAGACATTCGAACCTTCAGGGGGGCAGACTGTAATTCTGACCATTATTTTGTAATTGGAGAACTAAGAGAAAGAAAAAAAAAATAATTACATTGAATTTTAAAAATAAAACAACAAATTTCTCAGGATTCAGAAGGATAAGAAGCTTTCCATAAATAGATGATTATTATTATGTTTTCTGTAACTTATTTTCTGACTTTTTGCGAAGTTCTCATATAACAAACATATAGATACGAAAAGAAAGATGCAATGAAATCTACCATCACTGCGGAAGTTGGTAACAGTCTGATGATATAATTCATAACCTTAATATTCCATCACGAAAATTGCCGACATGAAGTAACATAGATGCAAATGTGAGCAATTCTCCGTAAGGAGACAATTTCCATTTTAACCCCCACGTGGGAGTGTCCCACTGAGCTCCCCGGGGCGCCATAAAACCTCAACAGCTGCTAATGGGACGTTCCACCATTTTGCTGGTAACAATGCGACGTGCATTCACGTGTGTCTGGGGGGTCTTTGAAGATAATAATTCTCCGTTGATCTACTTCACATTGTCGTGAATTTAAAGAAAAGTCTTTGTGAGAGAATCTGATAGGCCTACTGTATAAAGTTGACGAAAAATAAACACGCCTTAGCAGAATATCAGCAAATCTCCTCTTCCCACAGTTTCTACTGCTTACGTCTCTCATTCCCCGTCCCTTTCGTAATTATTTTCTCTTAATCCACGTCCCTATCTAAGCCACATACTCACCATTCTTCGTCCTTCTCCTCTTTTTTCCCCCAACTTCACTCCTTTTCTTTACTCTTCATCCCCTTTTCCCCACCAATATTCCCCTTTTCTTTGTCGTCATATCTTTTCTTTATTCATAATTTCTATATTAAATTGTTTAGCATATAATAATCAGGTAATCTTTTAGTACTCGTACTTTGGTTTTTATTGCAATAATTGTAAACTTAATATTAATTGTAATTATAATTTTAATTAGTGCTGTTGATCGGTCAAAATATTTAATCGATTAACTATTTGAATTTAATAGATTAATCGAGTTTTGATAGAGTTGAAAAAATGTTTTAATATACTGTAGGCCCTAATACACAATTATTGTTAAATTTAACTTGAGTTCGGTGATAAGCGTAAGTATTCAATTAATGCTGTATATATGTATATATTCCATCGTTATATTACAAAACAACTATTTAATTACTTACTAACATATTTATTATGAGCTTATAATTTATTGTGTCAATTTCTCCGGGAATTTTTGAGACAAACATAAATAAAAAAAAGGTATGAAGACTCAAACAGTTAATACTGCTTCATCCACGATTATAAACATGTGAGTGCATTCACATGCTCCGAATTAAGTGCCGCTCTACGTTTAGTAACAATGTTTCTTGCATCACTAAACACAGAAAAAAAAAAACTTTTTCTGTCAAGCACTTCTCCACAATCTTTCAATTTAAATCCAAACGTTTCACCGAGTTTACCACTCAAATTCTCATATGACATAATGGAGTTTACACTTTTCACAACCACAGAAAACTGAAACTGCAAAAACTACAGCGGTCGAAACAGAAGACTGACCCCTATTGTAATCGAATTACCAGATTTTAAAAAGAGAAGAAAGTAGTTACGCTCTCACCTGCACACAGTGTAGATATGGCTATTTTAAAAGGGATGAGGGGGACGAACCCCAGAAAAATATATATTTCACATGCTAGAAAGATGAGTTGACACCAGGGTGGAAGTTTTCTTGCAAAACCATAAAACATAATAAGGGTTTCGCATTATGTTTCAACTTTCAATAGAGGTACCCTAGGTCACTGTTCTCATATCTCCATCTCTTTCTGAAGGGTTTGTGCAGAGATTTTACCTACTTTACCTGGTTTACAGTTAGAAAATAACTGTACTCTTGTGCTTTTAAGTAAGCAATTTCCGAGAGAGAAATATTGTCGGAATTTGTAGTATGAGTTTGTATTAAGAAAATAATTAATATCAACTACAACCGATTAATTTTAATCGACTCGATTATTCGATTAAATATTTTTGATCGATTAATCTTACAACAGAAATTGATAGATTAATCGATTAAATCCCACAACACTAATTTTAATTGTATTCTTAGTATAGTAGTTGTAATCTCCTGGTTGAGAGGAAAAGAAGGCCAGATGGCCTTATCTCTACCAGGTTAAATAAATAAATAAATAAATACTATTATTATTCTTTTTCTGTGTTCTACCTTCCTTCTCCTTGTCTTCCTTCTTTCGTTTTCAACGCTTCCATGTTCTCTTCCTCTTCTCTTTTGTTTTCTTCTTCTTTTTCCTCCTCCTATACTTCCCTTATTCTGTGTTTCTCTTCCTCCTCTACTTCCTTCTTCTATCTTCTCCTCTTCTCTTCTCCCACATTTCTTACATACTTTTTGTTCTTTATTGTTTCCCCCTTAACTTCCTTTCATTTCTCTTCTTCTCTAAGGTTTTTTTTTAGTTTCTCTTGTTCTCTTTTCTCTTCTCTTATTTTTCTTCCGTCTTCTTTCTATTTCCCCCTTATTTGCTTTCTTTCCGTATCTGTCCCCCTTTTCCCTTTTTCTTCACCTCTTTCCCACTACTCTACGTCCATATTTCCTTTGTTTCTTCTTCTCGTTTCTTTCCCTCTACATTCCTTTTCCCTTTTCGTACAATTTACCATTATTTTTCCCTCTGTATTCTTCTTCATTCTATCCTTCCTCCCGTTATTGCATTCAGTATTCTTCCTTCTCTTTTCTACTCCTCTCTCTTCTCTTCTTTATTCTACCCTACATTCTCTTTCTCTTCATCCTTTCCTCTTATTTAACCACCACCCCATACATACACATGCACGCACGTTTTCTTATTTTTCATCTTTTCTCTCTCAGAAAAGTCACTAAACTGTATCTGAACGTTCGAACTTCAGGCGCGCATTCTTATAGATCTCAATCAGCCGTGGCGAAAATATGACTCACGAGCACATCGTGGCTCGCAATGATAGCTATGCGCTTCCTACCTCTCACAACCCCCACCCGCTCACTCACTGGAGTCAAACTCCGTTCCATTTGTATTTGTATATGACCTGCGAGTGGCGTATCGTTGCAATGTCTCTCTCGAAACCATGTAGCTCAACAAAAACGAAAGTTTCAAGTAGGATCGGAGGACACATTTTTTGCTGTCAATATGAGGAGAATATTAAATGTATGATTTGTTCACAAGTATTACGAGGAAAACAGTTGTATAACAAAACGGCATTATACTACATGTTACTGATGAAACATTAAAAGGTTAAGTGTTGTTGTCATTATTATTATCATCATCATCATCATCATCATCATCATCATCATTTCTGTATGTCGATCCTTTTTCGAATAATGCGGTTAGATCTTCAATTTAAAGTCACAGATTTACAATGTGATGTTAAATGAAAGCTAGATGTAACGACTTGACAAATGTTGAACTTTTCAAATCTTTGCCAAAAAATAAATATCCGAAACTTCGTTCTTTCGCTTGCTCTTTTGAAGCCATGGTCGCTACAACTTACGTTTGTGAAACATTATTTTCAAGAATGAAAACAGTAAAAACCAAATTTAGATCACGACTGACAGACAAATACTTTCGTGATCAACTATGACTGGCAGTAAGTGACATAATTCCTGATTTTGAAACTCTGTCGCAGAGACATTCTGAAGACAGTTAATTTTAGGTTGTGATAATGTGTCCTATGTTTTATTGTTCATTTCTTTCTTCGTTACACGTATTAAACATTAGTTTGTAACCTTGTACTGTATAAAATTATATTTAAGTGCTTGACGTAAGGAAAATGAAAATCCGTTAATAAGTCAGACAGTTGTTTCACTTCCCCTTCGGGTGTTCGCCTCCCTCCATAGGTGCTATGCACGTTGCAGGTTACACAGTGGCTCGGCGCACGATCGCATTTTCGCCGCGGCTGAATTCTAAATTGATGGACACAAGTACAGTCAACTTCGGTTATAGTGAACCTCTGCGGACCAGCATATTTCGTTCACTATATCCGAAGTTCACTATAACCAAAGTGTCTGTTTTTATACTACTGACGTTGCTATACATACAGTATTAATGTCCGTTTGGGTCAGATCACGTTCAATATCAGTACTAATGTTCCCTTTATCTTCCAATTTAAACACTTTAGGCTTCGACATCCTGATGTTCACAGTTCGAAACTTGAATCTAACTTGGCAATGTAGGTAGTAGGCACTGACCGATTTCGCACCTCTTCCCACTAGAGATATGCTACTGTATACTCGGCCTTGGAATTTCCCCGGGTTCACTTTTACAAAGATGCGGGAGGAAGAGTTGAGCACCATTATACTGTAATTCTTCTTGTATTAACCTTTGGTCATCACTCTACTCCCTTTTACAAAAGAAAACACTTTCTCTTCCTATTCTTCTAATAACCTCTTTTAAAGGAGTCAGAACTAATCATTCCTTTCTCCCGCACTGCGTACACTATACTCTTTAACATGTTTCAAGCTGTCCAGGATGCTGAACAAATCCTTTGTCTTTCAATGCACTTAAGGAGTAGAAGGTTTGAGATTTTGTTCTGAACATATTCTTGGAAGAGTAATGGAACGGAGAAAAATTCTCTCCGGCGCCGGGACTTGAACCCGGGTTTTCAGCTCTACGTGCTGATGCTTTATCCACTAAGCCACACCGGATACAACCTCGGCGTCGAACAGAATTGTCTCTGATTGAGTTCCAACTCTTGGGTTCCCTCTAGTGGCCGCCCTCTGCACTACGTCATAGATATCTATGAACATAGGACTGAAGTCCACACATGTGCTGAGGTGCACTCGTTATGAGTGACTAGTTGGCCGGGATCCGAAGGAATAAGCGCCGTCTTAAATCACTTCGTGATTTACGCATATCATATATTATTTCAATGTACCGAAGTACATATGATATTTCCATGCAGATATTCTGCGTCATCATACGATGAAAGAGTAATGGAACGGAGAAAAATTCTCTCCGGCGCCGGGACTTGAACCCGAGTTTTCAGCTCTACGTGCTGATGCACCTCAGCACATGTGTGGACTTCAGTCCTATGTTCATAGACATCTATGACGTAGTGCAGAGGGCGGCCACTAGAGGGAACCCAAGAGTTGGAACTCAGAGACAATTGTGTTCGACGCCGGGGTTGTATCCGGTGTGGCTTAGTGGATAAAGCATCAGCACGTAGAGCTGAAAACCCGGGTTCAAGTCCCGGCGCCGGAGAGAATTTTTCTCCGTTCCATTACTCTTTCATCGTATGATGACGCAGAATATCTGCATGGAAATATCATATGTACTTCGGTACATTGAAATAAGAAATAATATATTCTTGGAAGTTTATAGGACAAATGGTTTCCTAAATTACCATTTTGGCCATTTTAAAATTACATTTTCTTGGGGAGGGTATAGTTTCAGGTTCACTGTAACCGAAGTAAGGGTTTACTATAAACGGAAATATTAATGTACATTTTAATGTATGTGGGTCGGGATCAACGATTTAGGTTCACTATAGCCGAATGTTCACTATAACCGAGTTCACTATATCCAGAGTTGAGCGTATTCCATTTCTATCCTCAGCAAGGCAGTTGAACAGATCAAAGTTTCTAGATGCTAAACATAGTAAATTTTAATCTATTTAATGTAATTTTCTCGTATGCGTCGGAGGAGTCAACGTGTCCTTGTAAAAGTTATATATTAAAAAACTGTTTTATAAAATGACACTGCTGACGTGAGGAAGACAAATTGCGTTTGGAAGCTATCGCTCTGGTACGTGAGTTCCCATTTTCAATAGGGATTATGTCAATTATTAAATAAATACCAGCAAAATATAACCTGCATTAAAAGTTCACTGCATCGTTACAGGAATTTTACCTTTGCTCATTTTCAGACTTTGACACGGAACGAAAATCTTCCACAAACTTAATAAATCTATGATTTACTATTTCGCATGGAAGGATATCAACTTGGACAATGGTGCAAGATTTCAGTTTTTGTACCTTATCACAGATGTAGACTCATACAACATTTCGGAGGTGTGTAATGGCTTCATAGTCAGGGACGGCAAAGAAAAGAGAGGAGAGGAAAAAAGTCATTTATTGTGTTCATTACCAAGATCTGCTCTTCAAGACTAGACGTCAAATGCAATACGTGGTTGAGGAGACGATATGGTTATATGAAAGAATCAAAGGATCTATTCAGACTGGCGTACACTTCGAATTAATGATAGGGAGATTGGCTTGTTGTAAGTTAAAGGAACTAAATGCAAATACACAGAAACTGTTTCTTTTTTTTCAGCCTCTATATAGGCGGAGAAGCAAATTTATGTATTAAAGGTAATTTACTGTAATATGACTTCCAATAATAAATTTTAACAAACAAGATAAATAATATTGTATCAACAAGTTACTGTAACAGAACAGACTAATATAATCAAAAATAATTTATTATTATTATTATTATTATTATTATTATTATTATTATTATTCTCTCTCTGACCCATTTAATTGTTTATGTGGAGTTCCACAAGGATCTACATTGGGCCCTCTATTATTTTTATTATTTATAGATGACATATGTAAAAGAATAAGTTCAAACTACCTGTTATTTTCTGATGATCTCAAAATCTTTCGCTCAATAAATAGTCCTCCCGATTGCCAAACTCTTCAAAATGATATTAACTCTACCGAACTTTAGTCTGACAATAATGGAATGAAAATTAATGAAACAAAAACTTTTGTCATTTCGTACTCAAGAAAAACTACTTCCATAAAATTTAACTATTCTCTTAACAACGTCTGTATTATTAGGAAAAATTCTATTAAAGATCTTGGTGTATTACTCGATTCTAAATTATACTTTCACGATCATGTTCAATATATTTATAATCATTCAATAAGGATGCTTGGTTTAATAAGGTCTATAACTTATTCTTTTTCTACTCCAGAGTCACTATTAATTCTATACTTTACTTTGGTTCGATCTAAACTTGAATATGCATCTGTAGCCAGGAATTCCATTACTTCAACTGATTCGGTTAAATTGGAAAATATTCAAAGAAAATTTATTTCCTTATGTGCTTTTCGATTTATACCCAATTCCTCTGACTTTAACTATGAGATTACCTGTAAATATTTTAACTGTTGTAGCCTTTATTCTAGACGTCAAAACCTTGATTATCAATTTCTTTGCAAAGTTATCAAGGGTGATATTGATTGTGAGTCTATCATAAACAACATCAGCCTTCGTATTCCTACAAAAGGTTTAAGATTTCAAAAAAAAATTTATAACAGAAATTCAAAATCACTTTCTCCAGTCTGTAGATGCATAAAATATGCCAATTTGCATGGGCACAATTTAGATCCTTTTAAGGTATAGTTTCGTTTTGATTATTAGTATTTACTGTTCTTGTTATCTATTTTATTTATGTATGTTTTTGTTTATTTAAGATATTATTTATTTGTTTTTACACCTTTGTATCTTCTGTTTGTGTATTGTGCTGAACTATAATTGGCTTCTGGCTGTTGTTCAGCACACAAATATTAATAATAAATAAAATAAATAAAAATAAATAAATAAATTATTATTATTATTTACCGAAGTACATATGATATTTCTGTGCAGGAATTCTGCGTTACCATATGATGGATGGATGGATGGATGGATGGATGGATGGATGGATGGATAGAACAGAGAAAAATTCTCTCCGGCACCGAGAATCGAACCCGGGTTTTAAACTCTACGTGCTGACGCTTTATCCACTAAGCCATCTATCCATCCTTCATCATATGATAACGCAGAATTCCTACACGGAAATATCATATGTACTTCGGTACATCACAATAATATGATATGCGTAAGTAATCACTTAGTGATTCAAGGCGTTCATCCCGTCAGATCCCGGCCACTTAGTCATTCGTAATGAGTGCACCTCTGTAAATTGTGCCACTGTCACATATTCTGTGACAAGTAGCCTACATGAGGTTAGGCCACCAAAGGGAAAAGTGAGAGACAGAACTTAAACCGAGGGGATTCGATCCGGCATCGGAACTGGAATCTGATGTGGTTTAGAGCTGAAAACCCCGAGTTCAAGTCCCGGTGCCGGAGGAATTTTTTTCTGTTCTATCCATCCTTCATCAAATTATTTAATAGCTGATTATTTTTCATAGTCTAGAGATTATTTTAAAAGTGTCGGCATAATTTCCTGATGATAAATATTTCTACCACAACCTGGCCCTTACACGAATCGACAGCAATGTTTCAATAGGATTTCTTATTAATAACTTTGATAACCCTTCTTCTTACACAGCTTCATAATTATACTTTCTTAGCACTTATCTGATGTATGTATTTATTCACACCGCAAATGGGTAAATACCCGGTGGCAGTTGTAACTAATTACACTCAATAATGACAATTAACAATAAACACAATTACTAAAAATACAGTAAATAATAAATAAATAATACTACTACTAATAATAAATACTAATAATTAATAATAATAATAATAATAGTAATAATAACAAAGAGCATCCTAAATTAAATGAAGCACGGTCACTTAAAATAACATTTAAAGTAAATCTAATTTATATCTTAACCCTAAGTTCGAACTAAAACCCAGGAGTATGATATGTTCATCCATGCACAAGTACCTTTCAGCACTACACTCATTTCGCTGTCAACTCACTCACTGCACTGGAACTACGACACATTTCACTGATACTATCCTGATTTCGCTAACACTTCAAAAAATTTTCACTGTTCAAATACTTTGTACCACCACTATAAACTATAAAACTTCACTGACACAAAAACACTTTACTTACACAACACACTTCACTGACAAAACACACTTCACTGATACAACACACTTCACTGACACAACACACTTCTTCACTTATTACCGATATTTCGAAGTTACTATAACTCTTGAATGACTAGACATTATCGTCATCATCATGTTATTTTCTACAGTCCCACACAATTGTTTGGTATTAAAAAAGAGACAGCAGCGTTTCTGGGCAACAACTAACGATAGCTCCACATCCCCAAATTGAATTTTTTTTTGTCTCGATGTCATTTATAATTAAATGACCTTGATAGCTCTTCCCTCTTCAAAGCTTCGCACGAATAATTTTTAGCTTTCATTGGGACGATGCAAGTTTCCGGTATAGTTTTTCTTTAAGAAACGATCGTATTGTAGCTACTCACTGTCCATGGTGACAAATATTTTACTGTTTTTAAAAGAACCAACATGTTTTGAATAATATAGTAGTTTCTTTCTCTCACAGTCTCGCATAGATTTCTTTTTGGACCCAATAAGGACCAAAAATAGCCTTCAGTGCAACATTGACTAAAATCAGAGTTATTTTTCTCCATATTTCCGCGGTTCTCAATGGGACCGATTAATAATATCTGAATGATAACCAATGACGTGTCCAAGGGATAGAACCGAGCTACGAAACACTGGCTCTTATATCACAGTTAACTTGAAACTCTGGAGTACCTACTAAAATCTTTGCATCGTACATTACTCACTAGGGAGCGGATTTTTATGTGCTAAAAAGTACGAAAATATTTGCTAAAAATTAAAAAATATTTTGTTTTAAATATGACAAAAATACCTTACTTAGCTTGAAAAAAAAATGTTACTAGGTAATCACCAACCACACTTGAGTGCTAGTAGTTGGCCGAGAATTGCAGTGAACAACAAAGGTCATCTCCAAATTCTCCATCACAAATGCATGCCGATTATCTCTGAACAATGACTTATACTGTGAAAACGATTTTTCCACATCACAGGACGTCAGGCGTGCATATTTAAAGAGAGGAATGTCACAAACACATACACCGTCAATTTCACCTACAGGCGCAATCTCCAATACTTGAGCAAATTTACACATTTTTTATATACACTGTTTTTCCCAAACACATTCTGGAATTTGTCCCTTAGTACTTGTACTTCTGAACCTGGTAGCGAGTCTAGTTTAATTTCCACGGCACGCACCTCCCTGTTTCAGACAACAAGTTTTTGGATGTTTCGAGTTTTTTTTATGGTATCACACAAAAAGCTTAGATTTGCTAATAGGAAAGCCAAATGGTTTTTTAAACAACCATCTTTCAGTATATCTTGAAGGATATCGATTGACGAAGCCCGATAACAGGGAATCACAACAAGATGTAGGCCTATTGCCTTATTTGATGGGCATGAGCGAGAGGCGAGAGATTTATTTAAATTAAAAAATGTTTATACCTGAGCTCTTATCTGTTGTGTTTCACAAACAAAGCGTGGAATGAAATCATCTTCAGCAACAATAAACATTCCTAATTATGTGTTGCAAGATCTCTCCTCCTTGTCCATGTTAATTTATTCTCTACCAATAACACTGATATGCTGCCTAGCAGTTCTCAGAACTTGAGGCGATACTATTACGAAAATGGATACACCACACAGCGCTTAGAAACACGAAGCAACCAAAAATTCTTAAAAAAGATAACGTACTTCTGAGTGATGTAATTGATTTAGTTTTAAAATATTTAAAAGTTCTTGTAAAAAATTATTTAAGTAAAAAAATCTCCAAGATTTATGTATTTATAATACATTTCCTGAAAATATGTATTTACATAATTTTTTTGTGAAATTATGTGTTTTTATGTGAAATAAAATTCGGGTTTTAAACTTGAAACTTCATGTTCGGAATGTTTAACTTTGTTAATTGCGTTTTATCACACGCAAAAAGAATATTTAATTACATAAGAATCCGCTCCTTATTAATCACACTGTTGATAGAGGAGCATAAATTTTATTGTAATTATTTCGTATTTATAATTCGTAGATACAGTAATTTAATTCAATGTTTTATTATTTTCACATTTATGTTACAGCATAAATTTTAATGTAATTATTTCGTATTTATAACTCGTAGATACAGTAATTTAATTCAATGTTTTATTATTTTCACATTTATGTTACAGCATAAATTTTAATGTAATTATTTCGTATTTATAATTCGTAGATACAGTAATTTAATTCAATGTTTTATTATTTTCACATTCATGTTACAGCATAAATTTTAATGTAATTATTTCGTATTTATAACTCGTAGATACAGTAATTTAATTCAATGTTTTATTTCTTTCACATTTATGTTACAGCATAAATTTTAATGTAATTATTTCGTATTTATAATTCGTAGATACAGTAATTTAATTCAATGTTTTATTATTTTCACATTTATGTTAGAGCATAAATTTTAATGTAATTATTTCGTATTTATAATTCGTAGATACAGTAATTTAATTCAATGTTTTATTATTTTCACATTTATGTTACAGCATAAATTTTAATGTAATTATTTCGTATTTATAATTCGTAGATACAGTAATTTAATTCAATGTTTTATTATTTTCACATTCATGTTACAGCATAAATTTTAATGTAATTATTTCGTATTTA
Source organism: Periplaneta americana (assembly GCA_025594305.2). NCBI lineage: Eukaryota > Metazoa > Arthropoda > Insecta > Blattodea > Blattidae > Periplaneta > Periplaneta americana. Next base: position 19,849,540 of record JAJSOF020000040.1, on the reverse strand, counting down.
TAACTCGTAGATACAGTAATTTAATTCAATGTTTTATTTTTTCACATTTATGTTACAGCATAAATTTTAATGTAATTATTTCGTATTTATAATTCGTAGATACAGTAATTTAATTCAATGTTTTATTATTTTCACATTTATGTTAGAGCATAAATTTTAATGTAATTATTTCGTATTTATAATTCGTAGATACAGTAATTTAATTCAATGTTTTATTATTTTCACATTTATGTTACAGCATAAATTTTAATGTAATTATTTCGTATTTATAATTCTTAGATACAGTAATTTAATTCAATGTTTTATTATTTTCACATTTATGTTACAGCATAAATTTAATGTAATTATTTCGTATTTATAACTCGTAGATACAGTAATTTAATTCAATGTTTTATTATTTTCACATTTATGTTACAGCATAAATTTTAATGTAATTATTTCGTATTTATAACTCGTAGATACAGTAATTTAATTCAATGTTTTATTATTTTCACATTTATGTTACAGCATAAATTTTAATGTAATTATTTCGTATTTATAACTCGTAGATACAGTAATTTAATTCAATGTTTTATTATTTTCACATTTATGTTACAGCATAAATTTTAATGTAATTATTTCGTATTTATAATTCGTAGATACAGTAATTTAATTCAATGTTTTATTATTTTCACATTTATGTTACAGCATAAATTTTAATGTAATTATTTCGTATTTATAACTCGTAGATACAGTAATTTAATTCAATGTTTTATTATTTTCACATTTATGTTACAGCATAAATTTTAATGTAATTATTTCGTATTTATAATTCGTAGATACAGTAATTTAATTCAATGTTTTATTATTTTCACATTTATGTTACAGCATAAATTTTAATGTAATTATTTCGTATTTATAACTCGTAGATACAGTAATTTAATTCAATGTTTTATTATTTTCACATTTATGTTACAGCATAAATTTTAATGTAATTATTTCGTATTTATAATTCGTAGATACAGTAATTTAATTCAATGTTTTATTATTTTCACATTTATGTTACAGCATAAATTTTAATGTAATTATTTCGTATTTATAATTCGTAGATACAGTAATTTAATTCAATGTTTTATTATTTTCACATTCATGTTACAGCATAAATTTTAATGTAATTATTTCGTATTTATAACTCGTAGATACAGTAATTTAATTCAATGTTTTATTTCTTTCACATTTATGTTACAGCATAAATTTTAATGTAATTATTTCGTATTTATAATTCGTAGATTCAGTAATTTAATTCAATGTTTTATTATTTTCACATTTATGTTAGAGCATAAATTTTAATGTAATTATTTCGTATTTATAATTCGTAGATACAGTAATTTAATTCAATGTTTTATTATTTTCACATTTATGTTACAGCATAAATTTTAATGTAATTATTTCGTATTTATAACTCGTAGATACAGTAATTTAATTCAATGTTTTATTATTTTCACATTTATGTTACAGCATAAATTTTAATGTAATTATTTCGTATTTATAATTCGTAGATACAGTAATTTAATTCAATGTTTTATTATTTTCACATTTATGTTACAGTACAGAAGATTTCGCTTGGGGGAGAGATAATACTCATAGAGATAAAGAGTTGATTTGATGAAGCTGCATCTAATTTCACTCTCGAATACATGAGAGGGCTTTTATTCCGCGGCTTATAACGCACTCCACATCAATCACAGAGCAGAGCGGAGCGGAGCGGAGAGGCAACTTGTCATAATTTGTTACAATTACCATCACAAATCAGACGGATGGTGGCGGTTACTCATTTCCGTCCAATCTGATGTGCCCAATTCACTAGTACCAAACTTTCTGCGAATTTACCATTTATGATCAATGTCTAGCCTATTGGTTTAAGCGCTGCCCAGAACATTGAAGCTTACAGGCAGCGATAAAGAGCAGCATTCAAATACTAAATTCATACGTTATATAAAACTGCAGTAATTACTAACATATCCCTCTATTCCAGCCGCGGCGAAAATGCGACTCACGAGCACACTGTGGCTCGCAGTGTTTTTCTCTCGCTTCCTACCTACAACCCCCACCCTCTCACTCACTGGAGTCAAACTCCGTTCTATTTGTATTTGTCTCGGACCTGCGAGTGGCGATTCGTCGCAATATCTCTCTCGAAACCATGTATCTCTATAAAAACGAAAGTTTCAAGTAGGATGGGAGGATGCATTCTTTTGCTTACAATATGATGAAAATATTAAATGTATGATTTGTTCACAAATATTACTAGGAAAACGGTTGTATAACATAAAACGGCATTATAAGTTACTACTTGTTACTGATGAAACATTAAAAGGTTAAGTGTTATTATTATTATTATTATTATTATTATTATTATTATTATTATTATCATCTCTGTACGTCGATCTTTTACAGCAGATGTACGAATAATGCGGTTAGATTTTCAATTTAAACTCACAGATTTACAATGTGACGTTAAATGAAAGCTAGATGTAAGGACTTGACAGATATTGAACTTTTCAAATCTTTGGAAAAAAAAAAATTTGAAGCTTCGTTCTTTCGCTTGCTCTGTTGAAGCCATGTTCGCTGTAACTTACGTTTTTGAAAATTATTTTCAACAATGAAAATAGTAAAATTGAAAATCAATTTAGATCACGACTGACAGACAAATACCTTCGTGTTCAACTACGATTGGCAGTAAGTGACATAATTCCTGATTTTGAAACTTTGTCGCAGAGACATTCTGAAGACAGTTAATTTTAGGTTGTAATAATGTGTCCTATGTTTTCTTGTTCATTTCTTTCTTCGTTATACGTCCTAAACATTAACTTCCCCTTCGGTTGTCCGCCTCCCTCCATAGGTGCTATTAAACGTTGCAGCTTACACAGTGGCTCGGCGCACCATGGCCTTTTCGCCACGGCTGCTCTATTCCATTGATGTCAACGAGAGCACAAGCGTGCCTCATCGCCCGTATACGCTGTTCAGAGCACGTACGACACCCAGGTACAAGTCACTGATTAACTCAAGGGTTATACAGGGACATCATTTTATTTTTACTAATATTTCTAATATTAACCTTGCTATACCTTTGGATCAACGGTTGATAGCAGTTTCCTACCCCCTTCCACGACTGGAGTTAGATGATACTGGCATAATATACAAACAAATCACTTTACTAGGTATAGGAGGGAAGAAAAGTAGTTCATCCTGCCTGGGAAGGAAACTTTTATTTGTTCCTTATTCAAATTTATTTCCAATACTTTTCGATTGCAGCGATATTTTACTATTTAATTAACTTATAATTCCCAGAACATGAATTTTACCAGCAATCCAAAAGTATTGGGAATAAATTTGAATAAGGAACAAAAAAAGGTTTCCTTCCCAGGCAGAATTCGAACCACGAAAGTCTTAATTACCAGTCTATCGTGCTCTGGAGTGAACAAGGCTCTGAAATCAGCTACAAGGGTCGGTCCGGTTTTTTTTTTTTTTGCCACTACTGTACATAATGATGTATTGAAATTTTGTTGTTTTATTGACATTTAATAGTGACTATTACACTTTTACTACATCACATTACTTTTGATCAATAAAACGGTACGAAAGGACGTCTTTCAACCAATCATGGCTGCTTATCTGGACGTCAAAAAAACAGAAAATTACAAACCACTCCAGTTGATGCACAGCACTTTCAAATATGACTCGCATAGGCATTCAAGAACAAGAATTAATAAAGATCACTGGTCATATATGAAGAGCACCATTCGGAAATCCTGAATAAGTTGAGGGATACACCATGTACTACATCAACGAGTTCACTTCTTTTACGCATACGTCCAATATAACATCAAATGAACCACCAACCACTAAAACATTCAAATTTGAAAATTGTACTTTCAATAATTGTTTCTTTTAAAATTATTCATGTTTCTTGTTTGTTTATTTCATCATCCTAATTAAAACTTTTCTAACACTTGTTTATATTATTTAGGTTATGTTTGTTATAGCTTCTGCTATATGAAATTATGTATCAGAGATTGTTTAATACTATGATTTATTGAAAATCATCTGTCAAGTGACGTTAATTACTGGGATCCGGATGATTGAAGTGGAATGCAAATGTTTTAATAAAAATGAAACTGAATCAACAAAGCCTTCTTGACTAGTTAGATACTAGTATTTAACTCGTTGCTAGTAACCATCCACAGAATTCAATGAAGATTCCATAGTTGGCACAACTGATAACAAGAAAACATAATCATAAAACACTACTGCCATCTAGCGTAATGTTGAGATGGTACAATAATACATTTGAAAACAGTTGTATTTTCGTAAGCTAATTAATATTTTATTGTGTTGGAGTACTTTGTTACTTCTAATCTTTATATACTTTCTTCTAATCGTGTAATAGTCAATTAAATGCCACTCGAGTTTTGATTTTCTCTAGATAAATCAAAATCTCTAGTGAGATTACTGTTGATAAATATGTTTAGTTGTACTGTAGAGGTTCTTCCCCGCTGCATTGCATTTAAGTTTACAGAATAAAGTACAAAAAATATGGATGCTAATAGCGTAGACTCGTTATGAATTCTGTCTAAAAAATTGTGAAGATATGTCGTCCATAGGTTTTCAGTTTGACAGTGGTCCTTGCCATGTGACGTCCTTTGACATGTAGAGGAAAATGTAGAAACAAGTGTAACCTAGTGTAGTGCATAATTAACGGATAGTGGACAGTGAGGACACTGCTACGTGCTGCAGTACATGAAAAAAGTAACGCCATTGACGTGTAGCAGAATCATGAAGGCCACTCTCACTCTCGTGATTCATCCGTTTGCGTATCGTAGCAACACCCAACACATCCTGACTCATACAATCCAGTCTGCATCTTATCTCATTATTTATAAACATTACCTGCACAACTAGACGAAAGTGTGTCTACGCCTTCAGCTAACGAGTTATACGTGTAACTACTGCATAATGAAATTATTATTATACAAAAGTCACTTTATAGTCTGTGTCACTGAGATCTGCGCAAAAATGTTGCACAACAGGGTAACAGCACAGTCTAGCTCTAGTATATACGGTCACGAAGCTTAATACTTACTAAATATGGAAAGATAGACAGTTGAAATATGCATCCATAGATAGTTGCTCACCACCAGGATCGCTACTATCGCCTCATCACAGACTCTTTCCCTAGCAGACCATAAAGTGTATTGTACTTTCGATATCGTGTTCTTTTGAAAAAATTAACACCATCCTTCCACTATTGAAATATGAAATACATAAGGTTTATATATTATTTTCATAAAATATATACAGGGTGTCCGGGACAAAATTTACCAATAAGAAAGTTTAATAACTCACCAAATAATTGATGGATGAAAATGCTGTTTGCGGGAATTGACAAAGGGACTTCCAAAGTTTCGAATGACCACTAATAAACTTCTATGTGTGCACCTCTTGTAGCACGACAGATGTCCAGGCGATATTCAAGTTCTTGCCATGTGTTTCGTAACATCTCTGGAGTGACAGTTGCACAAGCAGCGACAATTCTCCGACGCAGATCCTCTAAATCTGCCACTAGGCCTACAGTCTTGTACACAATGTCTTTTATGTATCCCCCAAAAAAGAAGTCCAGTAGGGTTAGGTCTGGGGATCTGGGAGGCCATGCTGTAGGTCCACCTCGACCAATCCATCGCTGAGGAAAGCATTCATTCAAGTGATCTGTAACATGTAATGCATAATGAGGCGGAGCTCCGTCTTGTTGGAAAACATATCCTTGTGGAATTTGAGGAATGGCGTAATTTTGCAGCATATCAAGATACACATTTCCATTGATAGTGTTTTCCACAAAAAGAACGGTCCAATCACAGTTTCATGTGTAAGTCCGCACCGAACAATAATCTTAGGGCTGTCTCTTTCAATTCCCTCACTACATGCGGATTTTCCGATCCCCAGATGCGACAATTATGCCTGTTGACGATCCCGGTCTCAAGAAGCTTTCTATGCCAAGTTGTTATTGTGTGCCTATCTGGTGGTTGCTTCTCAGGCCACTGTTGTCTAAATCTTCTCTCCACTATCTTCGGATACTTGAATTCGGCAAGCCAATAGCAGCATTGAACTTTTTGTTGCACTGTGAACGCCATTTTAATTACAGCTATGTCAACAACAATGACCAAATGTTGCCAACATCACACATAAAACTTAAAATGTCCCTCTTTCATTTGCAGCAAATTTCATTTTCTTATCTCCATTATTACGCGAGTTATTAAACTTTCTTATCGGTAAATTTTGTCCCGGACACAGTGTATTATATTATATAAACTCAGCTTCCTGGATCTTTCGGAAGAAGAATAACTCTAACCATTTTTTAAAAGTACTACAAACGTCTCCTTGTCCCATATTATTATTAAAATTATTGTATTTTAGCCATTTACAGTTATTACAACCGATAACGAACATTTCACAGTTTACATAGCTTTTCGTCCACACCTGAGGAGTAACGGTCAGCGCGTCTGGCCGCGAAACCAGGTGGCCCGGGTTCGAATCCCGGTCGGGGCAAGTTACCTGGTTGAGGTTTTTTCCGGGGTTTTCCTTCAACCAATACGAGCAAATGCTGGGTAACTTTCGGTGCTGGACCCCGGACTCATGTCACCGGCATTATCACCTTCATTTCATTCAGACGCTAAATAACCGAGATGTTGATACAGCGTCGTAAAATAACACAATAATAATAATAATAATAATAATAATAATAATAATAATAATAATAATAACATAGCTTTTCACAAAAATGCGAAATTCGGCACAGTCAATGCTTTTTCGATCTGGACCAGGCCGTAATGTTTGTTCGGGTTTTCTATTTCAGTGTATGGAGCTCAGTGAAATATTATATTATAACTTTATTGCTTATCATTGCTAAGCTTTATTTAGTGTAATGTGTCCATAAGTTCCGTTTACTTCTTGTTGAATAATATGTTGCAGAAATAATTACAAAACTGTGTTATTTTAATGTGAAGAGATTTTACATATTAACATAATCTGATCGTGTCAACATTTCAAGTTTAGAATGGAAGCAATTTTGAGGTTTAATAAAAAAGAATTTATATTGTGATTTCAATTTAGCACATCTACCTTCCTTAATTTTAGACAAAACATTTACCATACCACTCCTATGAAATTAGTGTACGTACAATTGTGTTACTTCGTCTCTTAAGTAGTAGATAAATACAATAATTCAGTACTAAATTGTAGTATTAAAATACAGACAAATTGAATGTCCGGGGTATCATACATGACATTATGCTTAATTATAATGTATGATTGCGAATTTAGGAATATAAGTTAAATATAGTAAACATAACCTATAATTTTCATATGAATGGCAAGGCATTGGAGATCACTAAATTTAGACAGAAAGGGGCAACTGGTACAGTAAACATAACCTATAATTTCAACATATCTAAATATCCGTGCGGTGCAATTGAAAACTATTGAATCGTGCATAAATTAATGTACAAGAATTTCGCAATATTTAATCGAAATAAAGGCAGGTATTACACATACGAACAAACGTAATTTTCACACCATAAACAATATTACATCTTAACTCGCAAGTGAATTATGTCTGAAATGTCTCATAATCATTGTTTTAAGTCGTATTAATGCACTTACACTACATTTGAAAGAAATATATGTTACTCTTTATTCATTCCAAATAATTTATATGATTGAAACGCCGCCCTTCGTGATCGGGTTAAGCGAGTAACATGGTCTGCCTTACGGCCTGTATTGGATCACGATGGCTGTGGCACAGTCTATTGTTCCTAGTACTCACAGCGCTCCAAGCGGCTAGCAACTATCGCGAAAATTGCAAAAAATCATCCCAAGCTTCGTGACTGTATATAGTAGACTGTGGTAACAGTCACGGTGACCGCCCCTAGTACTAGATGTAGTGCTTTTTATAACATTTTAGTGTTGGTAATTAGAAAGGTAATGTTCGTAATCGTGTTGATAATAATGCAAATGATGCTTTCTTTATCAATTATTTAACAGTGTTGTATGAACTATGTCGTTACCAATCGTCGCGTCACTTGGGTGGAATTGCTAACAGCAAGGCAGTATTTTGACAAGAAGAGTCCGACGAATCGCCAGTGTTGTCTGATGCATCGTTTACAATGACGCGACACGATAGAGCGACGCGGCATTACATATATTATGGCCCAATAGGAAATCAGAATTTCATGACGTCACGACACAGACGACGCGACGAAAGTTGAAATTGAGTTAACTTTTAACGCGCGACGTTATCAGAATGCGTATGTGTTTTGTTTATGACGGCGTTGTCTGCAACAAAATTGAATACTTTTTCAGATGAGATGTTGATAGAACTGGTTGAAGGATGATCTGAATTATACAGAGTGAACAGTGAGAAATGTCATTAATTTCAAGATGTTATTCTTTGAGATATTTCAAACAAAAAAGTTTAATATAATTTTGCTCGTTTTTGCTTTATTTTCGAGAAAAAAAAATATTTTACGTGAAACATTTCATAGCATATTTTGGGAAAGCCAATGAATTAACTTAATTCCCCATATGCTTAGTCAATTTAAGAGAGCAGTGTATTATGATAAAAATTAGTTTTTGTCGTTTAAATATGCAGAAATTTCATCTGAACAAATGTAAATTTTCGTTCCGAAAAGGAATTTTAAAACTTTAAATTTGTTTAGGTGAGGGGTTTGGACTTTTTCCATTGCTGGTTGTCACAATCAAAAAATTAAGACACAACGTTTCGAAGGGTGGTTCTCCCTTCGTTTTCAGGTGGAAGGAAGGAGAGAAAGGAAAAAACCTACTGTTGGGATCGTTACGTACAGCTATTCTGTATGACTGATCGGTTGATTCCTGGCTTCGGTGGAGATTCTAATTAAGAAAAACCCGAAGTCATTAGCAGTATGTTGGCACTAAACCAAACGGAATAGAAATGATGGACGTGAAGTGGCTAAAAAATTGATGAAGGACACACAAAAGGATCATACGACTTCAGAAACTTGATTCTTTACAGTTTAATTATGCATCCTAATGTACAGTCTTAAAGAATTTACAAGAGTGGCATCATTTGTAACAATTATTGTGATAAATGCGTAAGAAAATGTAATTTTGTAGTAAAAAGTCGAAGAAAAAACATCTGTACTAAGAAACTATGGAACTCACAACACATTTCTAGCTTCAGAATACTAGCTAATTAAAGAAATGATACTTCTGAATAGTTCATTCTTTATCTGTAATATTCTTTCACCCTTAAAACTCAAGAATAATGGTATTTTACAAACAACTTCAAATTAGTGTAATTTTCTGAACATATTGAGATTAGGACAAATGTTTAGGCTATATTACATTTTTTGCTCAGAATGTCTTCGGAAATAAGATCCAAGGAAAGGAAAATCCTCGTGAATCACAATGTATAATGATGTTGATTTTACTACAGTTATTTTGTCTTCATCACCGTACTCCATCTCGACACCGTCAATATTCGCATCGCCTCGTCAAAGAATATCATTTCCTAAGACAATGCTCTTATCACAAGTCATTTTGTCTTCGTTATCATCGTCGTCGCTGTTTCCGTCATCTCGACACCGTCAATATTCGCATCGCCTCGTCGCAGTCACCGTAGTCATCGTCCTAGTCGCTCTTACCACTGTCATCGTCCTCGCCGCTGCTACCGCCGTTATCATCGTCGTCGCTGTTTCCGTCATTGTCCTCGTCGCTGTTACCACCGTTATCATCCTCGTCGCTGTTTCCGTCATTGTCCTCGTCGCTGCTACCGCCGTTATCATCGTCGTCGCTGTTTCCGTCATTGTCCTCGTCGCTGCTACCGCCGTTATCATCCTCGTCGCTGTTTCCGTCATTGTCCTCGTCGCTGTTACCACCGTTATCATCCTCGTCGCTATTTCCGTCATTGTCCTCGTCGCTGCTACCGCCGTTATCATCCTCGTCGCTGTTTCCGTCATTGTCCTCGTCGCTGTTACCACCGTTATCATCCTCGTCGCTGTTTCCGTCATTGTCCTCGTCGCTGTTACCGCCGTTATCATCCTCGTCGCTGTTTCCGTCATTGTCCTCGTCGCTGCTACCGCCGTTATCATCCTCGTCGCTGTTTCCGTCATTGTCCTCGTCGCTGTTACCACCGTTATCATCCTCGTCGCTATTTCCGTCATTGTCCTCGTCGCTGTTACCACCGTTATCATCCTCGTCGCTGTTTCCGTCATTGTCCTCGTCGCTGTTACCACCGTTATCATCCTCGTCGCTGTTTCCGTCATTGTCCTCGTCGCTGTTACCGCCGTTATCATCCTCGTCGCTGTTTCCGTCATTGTCCTCGTCGCTGTTACCACCGTTATCATCCTCGTCGCTGTTTCCGTCATTGTCCTCGTCGCTGCTACCGCCGTTATCATCCTCGTCGCTATTTCCGTCATTGTCCTCGTCGCTGTTACCACCGTTATCATCCTCGTCGCCGTTATCTGTTTCTGTTACCGCCGTTATCATCCTCGTCGCTGTTTCGCTGCGTCATTGTCACCGTTATCATCCTCGTCGCTATTTCCGTCATTGTCCTCGTCGCTTACCGCCATTATCATCGTCGTCGCTGTTTCCGTCATTGTCCTCGTCGGTGTTACCACTTGTCATCCTCGTCGCTGTTACCGCCGTTATCATCCTCGCTGTTTCGTCATTGTTTCGCGTCATTCATCCTCGTCGCTGTTACCGCCGTTATCATCCTCGTCGCTATTTCCGTCATTGTCCTCGTCGCTGTTACCACCGTTATCATCGTCGTCGCGTCGCTGTTACCACCGTTATCATCCTCGTCGCTATTTCCGTCATTGTCCTCGTCGCTGTTACCACCGTTATCATCCTCGTCGCTATTTCCGTCATTGTCCTCGTCGCTGTTACCACCGTTATCATCCTCGTCGCTGTTTCCGTCATTGTCCTCGTCGCTGCTACCGCCGTTATCATCCTCGTCGCTGTTTCCGTCATTGTCCTCGTCGCTGCTACCGCCGTTATCATCCTCGTCGCTATTTCCGTCATTGTCCTCGTCGCTGTTACCACCGTTATCATCCTCGTCGCTGTTTCCGTCATTGTCCTCGTCGCTGCTACCGCCGTTATCATCCTCGTCGCTGTTTCCGTCATTGTCCTCGTCGCTGTTACCACCGTTATCATCCTCGTCGCTGTTTCCGTCATTGTCATTGTCCTCGTCTGTTACCACCTGTTATCATCCCGCCGTTATCATCCTCGTCGCTGTTTCCGTCATTGTCGCTATTTCCGTCATTGTCGCTGTTACCACCGTTATCATCCTCGTCGCTGTTTCCGTCATTGTCCTCGTCGCTGCTACCGCCGTTATCATCCTCGTCGCTGTTTCCGTCATTGTCCTCGTCGCTGTTACCACCGTTATCATCCTCGTCGCTGTTTCCGTCATTGTCCTCGTCGCTGTTACCACCGTTATCATTCTCGTCGCTATTTCCGTCATTGTCCTCGTCGCTGCTACTGCCGTTATCATCCTCGTTACTGTAACAGTCATTGTCTTCGTCGCTGTTACCACCGCCATCGTCCTCTTTGCTGTTATCACCGTTATCATCCTCGTCGCTGTTATCGTCATTGTCCTTGTCGCTATTACCACCGTTATTATCCTCGTCGCTGTTACCACCGTTATCATCCTCGTCGCTGTTTCCGTCATTGTCCTTGTCGCTGTTACCACCGTTATCATCCTCGTCGCTGTTTCCGTCATTGTCCTCGTCGCTGTTACCACCGTTATCATCCTCGTCGCTGTTTCCGTCATTGTCCTCGTCACTGCTACCGCCGTTATCATCCTCGTTACTGTAACAGTCATCGTCTTCGTCGCTGTTACCACAGTCATCGTCCTCGTCGCTGTTACCATCGTTATCGTCCCTGTCCCTTTCGCCGCCGTCATCTTCCTCTCGCTGTCACGAGTCATCGTCCTCGTTGTTGTTACCATTGTCATCGCACTCTTCGTCATCGCTGTATAGTCTTCTTCATCACACCATCTTCTTCGTGGTCATCACAGTCATCGTGTTTGGCGTCATTATCATCGACGCGGTTTTCGTTATCATAACGAATCAATTTCACCATAACCAACAATAACATCGTATCCCCCATAATGGAGCTCTCACAGCATTCTGCAGCACATGTTTGTCTTGATGCTCTGCTATCTGCCCTGAGCAGTCGGACGTTATTGGGTTTTCATTTCGGATTTACGTGCGCAGGACTCCTGAATGTACTAATTCATGAGGCCATTAGCGATGTGAACTGCTAGTGGCGAAGCTTACAGTTTCCGATATACGAAACACAGAGCTGGATTAATGGCTCATGAAATGAATAGCAGCCGAGAGATTTGTGGCCCAAGTCGCTGCAAGCATGATTTGCTATTTATACGAAAATTCGGAACTAATGAAACCTAAATATGAACCATGCCAGCTGATCTGCTTCAGTGCAATGTTGAAAAAATATTGAAATAATTATGAGTTTACGTATTTCCTGCCTTCTAATGAAGTACTTCGGTTCTGGACTTGTCATGTCTTAACAACAGTTTTTCAAACGACAATCACATCTCGGCGTATAAAATGTCCAAAGGCGGTACAATGTTGTTTAAAAACTCGTTTGATGATACTTTCCACATTATTCTGTCTGCTCCAACGACATTTTTAAGTCCTTACAACAATGAAAAACAATCAGTTTGGTGACTAAGTGAGACTGACATAAATCTATGGTTTTATTGTGTTAAAACTGTAGAAGAGCGGTAACATTTTCAGTTGTATGATTATTTAACAGTTTCTTATTCTATAAGTAATTCAATGACACGGAAAGCAATCTCGGCTGTGAAGAACGTTGAAGAAGGGAGGAGAAATGACAAAGAAAGAAAATGGAGGAACGAAAAGGAAGAAACTGAGAAGGAAATGAACGAAGATAAGAGGAGGAAGGCAAAAGGAGGGAGAAGAATAAAGAGAAAAGAAATAAGATAGAAAACCTGAAAAAGATGAAAGATAGTGAAGAGAAATAAAAGGAATATATAAAAAGAGAGAAGGGGAATGAAAGGCAAAACAAAGACAGGAAGGAGAAGAAGGAGAGTAGATGATCATCATAGGTAGGAAGTTTGTATAAAAACAGTAGATTTCAGTTGAGTACAGCAAGGAGTATAGATATCACCAGCGCATCGACCTGCTCTCGCTCGCTACAGGACACAAACAACGCATAGTATCATTCTGTGTACAGTTGTGAATAGTTTGAAGATTATTGTTAATTTAATATTCATTGTTTAATTTTTGAACAAAGTGAGCTATTCTGTTATTATTGTATTATTTACGTAAGCCTAATAATATAATGCATGATTTCAAAAAAGTAACCTCGTCTGTTAATAAATAATTATGCAAACAGGAGTGTGTAACATTTTTAATTTTTCCCGGATTATTCATCGTTAAAAGCTTCTTGAAAGACAAATTTACTTACTAGCCTTCAATACTTGTCTGTTTTGCTGGTCTGTTGACGACTCGTGCTGCTGTGCTATTATGCATTTTTTTTTTTTTTTTTTTTTTTTTTTACAAATTTCAACCGGCCAGAGGCCGTTTTCCAAAGTTATCTATTTTTGTTTTCTGTTTGTTTACCTTTGTTTCCTTAGTTTTTTTTTTTTTTTTTTTACTTATTACTAATATAATCACAACACCCATGCCCGAGGCGGGACTCGAATCCACAACCCTTCGGACCAAGCGATAGGAACATGCCGTGCCCCTACCGCTTGAGCCATCCGGGCCGGCCTGCATTCGGTTGCGTTATAGTCCAAGTTCTTTCAACATCAGAATTACGATACGAACTTCCTAGCTGTCATTACAATAGAAATTAACAATTTCCTTGAAAACCATTCATTCATAGTGTTATACCTAAGGGCAAGTCTTTCACTGCAAACTCAGCATTCTCCAATCTTTCCTATTTTCTGCCTTCCTCTTTATCTCTGCATGTGATCCATATATCTTAATGTCGTCTATCATCTTCATCTGTCACGAACTCTTCTCCCGTTCACCATTCCTTCTAATGAATCCTTCAGTAGGCAGTTTCTTCTCAGCCAGTGAACCAACCAATTCCTTTTCCTCTTTCTGATCAGTTTCAATATCATTCTTTCTTCATCCACTCTTTCCGACACAGCTTCGTTTCTTACTCTGTCCATTTCACACGCTCCATCCTTCTCCATATCCACATTTCAAATGCTTCTATTCACTTTATCGTAATTTCCATGTTTCTGCCCCATAAAATGCTACACTCCACACAAAGCACTGCACTAGTCTGTTCCTTAGTTCTTTCTCCATATGTCCGCAGAAGATCCTGAAAACAATTATGGTTTAATATTGTGCCACATACGAGATACACTATTAGAGTCCACACCTGTGGAGTAACGGTTAGCAAGTCTGGCCGTGAAACCAGGTGGCCCGGGTTCGATTCCCGGTCGGGGCAAGTTACCTGGTTGAGGTTTTTTCCGGGGTTTTCCCTCAACCCAATATGAGCATATGCTGGGTAACTTTCGGTGTTGGACCCCGGACTCATTTCATCTCATTCAGACGCTAAATAACCTAAGCTGTTGATAAAGCGTCGTAAAATAACCTACTAAAAAATACACTATTAGATTCACAAAGTTGTTGTTCACCTGACGATAGTAGGAAATACTGTATCATATTTCAGATTTGCTCCAGAAATGTCTTGTGATGTAGAACGAATATTTTCATAGTACAAATATTGTTGTTTTTTTTTTCTGAACATAAAAAGAGTATTTCTTTTGATAACGTGAAAATGTTCATTGTTATTTGAAATAATGAGGCTAAAATCATAATAAGTGGTATAGATGCAAAAGGGACATTATCCACTTTTTTTAATTGAGTTATTGTTGCTATTATATTCTGCAAGTGAACTTTCGCCGTATAGAAGTTGTACTTTTCGTAAAAAATGACACTATCCCCATTAGATTACATACTAAATATAGCAGATTTTTACACATGGG
The DNA here is from genome assembly GCA_025594305.2 of Periplaneta americana. Classification (NCBI taxonomy): domain Eukaryota; kingdom Metazoa; phylum Arthropoda; class Insecta; order Blattodea; family Blattidae; genus Periplaneta; species Periplaneta americana. The sequence continues at coordinate 19,834,482 of JAJSOF020000040.1, read as the reverse complement.
ACACTATCCATGCAGCAGATTTACTGCTAAAGATACATTATCCTCTTCAGCAATAGGAGACATGGATGGAATCACATGATGTCAACAACAAAGATAGCTGCAAGGGCATGGCTGTGATCAGTTTCAACTCATTTGAGTGTTAATTTTGTTATTATTGTGCTCATTTTTAGTCATTAAAATAAATTAAATTCAGTGCAAATGGAACAATATCCAACACCTGTACCTGTTGGAGGGGTAAAATGGAAGTAATCGAGGACACCTGAACAACGGAAGCGTGACAAAGCCGAGGAAGCAAAGTAAGCTTTAGTGGCTTTTTAATTGTAGTTATGTTGTAGTTTAAAACAAAATAAAAACCACACGGATTTAAATACTAATATTTATGGAACACAAATTGAGGTGAACACTTTCGTGTTACTCCATTTTATACACAATGTTACTTCAGTAACGTAAATTACTCAGTAGGCCTATCCAATATAGGCTAACCTATGTAAACAAACAGTTTTAGCTTTGTTTATACTGGAATATAATGGGCAAAATGAACAATTTTGATGGTAGTTATTGTGAACGAGGCTAAGCACACTTATTGACAGGATACATCTTAATTATTTTTGTATACTGTAAAGAGAAAATAATCTAAGTTTATTACATCAGTAAAATAATAGTATGTTATGGTTGATACAACACCAAAATTAAATCCAATAAGAATTATGAAAACCTACTTAGTAACAAGATTTCATATTTTTATTCCAGATATGTATCCAAAGCAATGCCAGCCTTTCCGTCTTGTAATCACTCAAAAGGAGCGTATTTGTGTAAGTCATTGACTGCTCAAGAAATTAGGAAATTCCATCAGTGTTTCTATTTGGAGAAAAATAAGACGTACCAAGACAACTTTCTTCTTAAGCACATGAAAATGACACCGTGTAAAAGGAAAAGATCTAAGCATAATAAATATATGCAGAAAGAAACCAGAACAAAATACTTCATTTCAAATGACTTAAAGAAATTTGTCCCAGTTTGTTTGAAAACTTTTCTTGAAATGTTGCATGTTTCTAGAAAGAGGATCAACATTATTGCAAACAATTCTGTTTACAAAGGCTTTATGCCGAAGGAAAACCGAGGAGGAAATAGAACAGAGGAAAAATTTACAGAGAGAAGGGAAAATGTTATAAATTTCTTTAGTAAATTTGAGTGTTCTAACACACACTATTGTGCTTCTAAATCAGGAAGAAAATATCTGTCTTGAAAATTGAACATAAAGAAAATGTGGAAAATGTATGAGGAGCACACAAACTTGAAGGTTTCGAAGAATTTTCAATACTAATGGATTTGATAGCCCTCGAGTCGATGTCTGTTCAACATCTTTAATAATAATTAATAATTTATTTATTTAATCTGGCAGAGCTAAGGCCAGTAGGCCTTCTCTTCCGCCCAGCCAGACTCTAATTCTAATTTATTACATTACACAACTTACCGAGAGAATAAAACACGCAGATCACAATGATAAAGTGTCTCTCTTTGCTGAAAAGGAGCACATTCACTGTGAGCTAAAGCATTTTATCAGCTGCTGAAAGAAGATCATCCTCAGTCGTTACTTTTGAGTTTTGATTCCCAAAAAAATCAACCGCTACCAAAGTTACCAGACCAAGGAACATACTATAGTCGACAAATTTATCAACAGTAATTTCACTAAAGGTTTTGATTTATCTAGGAAAATCAAAAAGATTTAATTGTCTACACGATTAGAAAAAGTAGGCTATATAAAGATTAGAAGTAACAAAGTGTACAATAAAATATTAATTGGCTAACGAAAATACAACTGTCTTCAAATGTATTATTGTACCATCTCAGCATTACGCTAGATGGCAGCAGTGTTTTATGATGATGTTTTCTTGTTACCGGTATCAGTTGTGCCAACTATGGAATCATCATTGAACTCTGTGGCCTGTTACTAGTCAAAAGGCTTTGTTGATTCAGTTTCATTTTATTAAGACAGTTGCATTCCACTTCAATTTCCGGTCCCAGTAATCAACGTCACTTGATAGATGATTTTCAATAAATCTTAATATTAAACAATCTCTGATACGTGACTATCCATAAATCATATAGCAGAAGCTATAAGGTAACCTAACTAATATACACAAGTGTTAGAAAAGTTTTATTTAACGATGATGACATAAAAAAATAAACATGAATAATTTTAAAAGGAATAATTATTGAATGCACAATTTTCAAATTTGAATGTGGTTGGTGGTTCAATTGATGTTATATTGGACGTGTGCGCAATAAAGTGGAACTCGTTGATTTAGGCCTACATGGTGTATTCAACTTATTCAGGATTTCCGAATGGTGCTCTTCATTTATTTGTAAATCGGATTTCAGAAGATGCATAGGTATGATCAGTGATTTTGATTAATTCTTGTTCTTGAATGCCAATCGAGTCATATTTGAAACTGCTCTGCATCGAGAAAAAAGGTTTGTAAATATATATAAATATATTTTTTCAGACTAGCGCAGTTTCAAATGTTGGCAAACAAAGAAACAAATGCTACGGACGCGATAAAATTAAACAAATGCTAGGGACGCGATAAAATTGTGCGATAACCAGCCATGATTGGTTGAAATACGTCCTTTCGTACCATTTTATTGGTCAAAAGTAGTATGACGTAGTGAGAGTGTAAAGTCTCAATAATTTTACTATAGTGAGAGGTCATTCAAAAAGTCAACTGTCTCCTGAAAATGTAACTTCCTATGTTTGGATGGAAACGAGTTCCCAAAAGGTGCTAACGAAATTGCATCAAGTTTGTACGACACTCTGAGTAAAATCGACGTGAGTCAGTACAGAATGGTCGGTCATTGGCTAGCAAAACACCCAGTGAATATTTCAGAGATACAGCTTATCTTTCCGGTCACTGGTCACAGCTTCTTGCCAGCTGATCATGTTTCTGGCTTGATAGAGAAAAGCATTAAAAAGTTAGAGGTGGTCTATGAACCAGAACAATATATTGATTCAATTAAGACACACTCAAACGTCCTCAAGCATCCAAAGAGACAATCGTAAAGCCTGTAGCAAAATGGAAATTCAGCATCAAGAACTGTAAAAGAGTAATTCTGATATGAAACAAGATAGGAAACATAATGGTTCAAGGAGATGATGTTTATAGAACAACCATGAGACGTGGAAAATGTTCAGTGACTTAGCACTTACTATAATCATCAAAGGCAACAGTATAAAAAAGAAAAAAGGAAAATGTTGATAAATAATCTTTTCAATAAGCATTATGGAGCAGATTGGCGAAATGATGAGAAGCTAAAATTGTTTAAGTTCATCATTGATATAGATCTAGATCAAGATATCGGCCAAGATGATGCCATGTGTGAAGCTACTAGAGATTCTCCAGTTTTTAGCATTTGAATATTTTTGTTAAAATGCTGTATTCAGTTTTGAAATGTAAATTTATTTCTTTTTATAATAAAACCATTTTTTTAAATGGCACATTATCCGTAATTTCCATTCAAAGGGGACATTATTCATTTTTAAATATTAAAAAAATTAAATTATGGTTTATTTAACGACGCTCGCAAGTGCAGAGGTTATATCAGCGTCACCGGTGTGCCAGAATTTTGTCCCGCAGGAGTTCTTTTACGTGCCAGTAAATCTACTGAAATCATCCTGATGCATTTAAACATTTTGAATATTACTATTCATTTATTTTTAATAATTTTTATAACTAAAACCTATAGTATAAACGTTCTCATCAAATTTTAATGAGTTAGTAAAATGAAATCAGGAATTGCACAAGTATTTGAGTAATTATCAGTTTTTCTTCATTTCTGTAATTTTTTAAAAAGTGGATAATGTCCCTTATGAATCTACTTCTTAATTGTATACATTGTATACGTTGGGTGTTTTTTTATATGTATAGGTAAATTATTTTAGATATGAAGTTACGAAGTTTATAATTAAAAAATTATTGTTTTTATACTATTTGTTTATTTTCTTGTACTAAGGCCGTACACGATTGGATCACAAGTTTGGTTACCACTCGACTGTACATGTTTGTCGTTCTGGTTCACTGACATTGAGATCTGCGCTATAACCTTTCATTCGGTAGAGAAATAGTCCAAGCTCACAAAACTTAACTGTTTCGGTACCAACTTCCTAGCTCTGATGATCACTATAATAATGACAATGATGAAGCATAAGTTAGAAGAAGCTGATTGGCTGTCTATATACATTCAAACTAAGTGCTCAGGTTCAAATGAATCTGAACGTTATTTCAAATTTCCAGACTAAACATGCTTCGAATTGCTGCATGGTTAAGAGAATTATCCTTCACAAGTCTCCACAATTTTATTAGTTATCTCTCAGAACTTCCTCTGTGATCTCACAAATTGTATCTACTTACTTTCATGATTCCAAGCCACTATGTGGTGTAGAGGCTACGACGTTGGACTTATCATTTGGACCTAGGTTCGATCCCCGGTGTATCCCCGATTTATAACTTGTGTTGGGCAAGCCCTGGGTCCAGGTAACATAGGAATTTAGTGCCGAGAGCTCGTTTCCCCTGTGTCATCCCAATAAATCTCCATCATCTCATTTCACAGCAGGTGTAGCGTAGACAAGCCTCCTATGGCGCACCCTGCAATGACTCTGTCGGTAACTTGGTCTACACAACTGGAATGACGAACAGTCAGGTACCCCATTAGTTAAAAAAATCTTTCATCCCCACATTTGTCAGGAACGGGAAATTTCTATTTGACACATGACATTAATTTCAATTGCCTTATTCATTATGTCATTAACAAAATTAATTATCACACTGTGGAAATTTTAAGAACGTTGTTAAGAGAAAATTATTTCTGAGCGCAGTAGCAGTTACAATCAGGAATACTATTAATATACCGTATGAAACGATACTTTAATTTTATTATTCTATTAAAATCCAGGCTCGTTATTACTGTATGCGGTTGTAAATTGTCTGTGATAATTTCCCTTATTTTCGGTCTTCCAAATCATTCATTCTTGTAACATCAGTGCCAACCGAAAGACTATTTTCTAAAAGAGAGGCAACAATATTACAGAAACTAGAAACATATTATTAAGTACAAGAGTCTAAAAACTTCCGTTTGTAGAATATTGTACGCAGTAAGCAATGTTTAAAGCAGAAGACAATTGTATGCAACTTTTAAAAGTTAGTGTCACAATACTAATTTTTTTTGTCTACAGAAATTTATGCTAGTGGAAGTTCATTTTTTAAATGTACTAATATTTGAATTTTGCCGATATTATAAGGTATCAATACTTTAAGAATCGATACTTTTCCTTTCGTTTTGACTAAATATCGATAATTATTTTTGATACAAATACCAAGTAAAACTACTTACTATTTGGGAAAAAGAAATTATACCAGAACAATGGAAGGAGTCCATAATTGTATCTATCTTTAAAAAGGGGGACAAGACTAACAGTAACTTTCGAGGAATATCACTTTTTTGGCGTCGTACAAATTTTGTCCAATATTCTTTTGAATAGATTAACTCCATATGTAAATAAAATTATTGGGGTTCATCAGTGTGATTTTAGGTGTAATAGATCGACTATTCATCAGATTTTTTTGTATTCGACAGATATTGGAGTAAACATGGGAGTATAAGGGTACAGTACATCAATTATTCATGGATTTCAAAAAGGCATATGACTTAGTTAAGAGGGAAGTTTTATATAATATTCTTATTGCATTCGGTATTCCCAAGAAACTAGTTCGATTAATTAAAATTGTGTCTCCGTGAAATGTACAGCAGAGTCCGTATAGGTCAGTTTCTGTCAGATGCTTTTCCAATTCACTGCGGGCTAAACCAAGGGTTACATCAGCTGGTTGTTTATGAGAATCACGTGAATATGTTAGGAGAAAATCCATAAACTATTAGGGGAAACACGGGAATTTTACTTGAAGCAAGTAAAGAGATAGATTTTGAAGTAAATCCCGAAAAAAAACTAAGTATATCATTATGTCTCGTGACCAGAACATAGTACAAAATGGAAACATAAAAACTGGAAATATATCCTTTGAATAGGTAGAAAAATCCAAATATCTTGGAGCAACAGTAACAAATATAGAGGAAATTAAACGCAGAATAAATATGAGAAAGGCCTGTTATTATTTGGTTGAGAAACTATTGTCATCCAGTTTGCTATCAAAAAACTGCAAGTTAGAATTCATAAAACAGTTATATTACTGGTTATTCTGGATTGTTGTGAAACTTGTACTCGCTCTTTGAGAGAGGAACAGAGATTAAGAATGTTTGAGAATAAAGTGCTTAGAAAAATAATTGGGGTTAAGTGAGATAAAGTTACAGGAGAATGAAGTTACATAGCGCAGAACTGCACGCATTGTGTTCTTCTTCTGACATAATTAGAAACATTAAATCCAAACGTTTGAGATGGACAGGGCATGTGGCACGTATGGGCGAATTCAGAAATGCATATAGAGTGTTAGTTGGGAGGCGGGAGGGAATAAGACCTTTGGGGAGTCAGAGATGTAGATTTGAGAATAATATTAAAATGGATTTGAGGGAGATGGGATAATATGATGGTAGAGACTGAATTAATCTTGCTCAAGACAGGGACCGATTGTAAGGGCGACAATGAACCTCCGGATTCCTTAAAAGCCACAAGTAAGTATACCAAGTAAAACTATCGGAACTTTGCTTGGATATCGTATCGCTATTTACAATGAATGTAATTGGATCGTAAGTTTGCAAGTATAAATTCAGCGGGTAGAGTAAGTTTTCAGAGACGATAAAAGCCCACAGCATGACTTTCTTCGGAAGAGGAGAAAAGTCTAGAGTCCCATGACATACTACAGATGTACCGCACATAAGGAGTCTCTAATGCAAAATTCGAGCAACATCACCGTTCAGGTGTCTTGTTGCCTTCTGCTGGCCAACATCCCTGGGAGTCATTGAAAAACATAACATAAAACAAAGAATCCCTAGGGCGGACACAATAATTCAATAAGATGAGTGTTCAGCAGAGACAGGCAAAATCTCTCTCAGGCTTGCCCATGACTGTTTACGTCCGTGAGCGGGCTTACACTTTGTATCGTTCGCCCGCCTGCAACCTTCCCTCACAAGCACGCAGGCAGTGTGGTTGCACGTGACTTCCAAACAGTCCTAAGAGTGACCCGAAAGGACTGTTTAGTTCCGTCGACCTGCGCCAGACTGTGCTGCTTTCAGATGCATGATAAATATCAACCAAGTCATTCAAACCTGACAAGAAGCCTAAAGATATAGACAAACTACTGAAAACTTAATTTGTTGTCTTCTGAAACATACCGTTAATAAAGACAAAGAAAACTATTTCTCGTCAACATAATATCCATTAAATGCCAACAATTATTATAAATTACTTGCACTTTCATTGTCTTCGTAGTAATATAAATTTAATGCAAACCATTCAAACTTTCAGCTTCATAAATAAAAAGAAATCCGTCGCTCAGATGTTAAATAGCAAATCAATATTCTGAAGAACGAAAAACTTTTATACATTTTACAGTATTGATGAGGCTTCTAATTGTTGATAAGAAGAAAGTTAAAATGAAATATTTTTCTATAATAGTTGTTGATACTCATAATAATTGTTACCAATATCTTTCCAACATTTTCTTCTCTTCTCTTCTCTTCTCTTCTCTTCTCTTCTCTTCTCTTCTCTTCTCTTCTCTTCTCTTCTCTTCTCTTCTCTTCTCTTCTCTTCTCTTCTCTTCTCTTCTCTTCTCTTCTCTTCTCAACTAGTCACAGGTTATGAATGAAATGTTACTATTTTGTTGAGTCAGATACACTTTGCAGGAATATAAAATGTATAATATTGTCTTATTATTTTATGAATTCTGTAGCGCAATAAATCGTAAAATTGTGTTTCTTTAATCAAGAATTATCTGCCGTTATTTCTTGAGTCACATACACTTCGTAGAAAAATGAAATATATAATATTTATCTTATTGTTTTATGAAATTTTGAACGCAATAAATCATAAAACTGTGTTTCTTTAATCAAGAATTATCTGCCGTTATTTCTTGAGTCAGATACACCTTGCAGAAAAATAAAATGTATAATATTTATCTTTTTATTTTATGAAATTCTGTAGTGCAATAAATTGCGAAACTATATTTCTTTAATCAAGAATTTTCTGCCGTGTTGGACCATAAAATAAAGATTTTTTGAAGTGGCTAAATAGCCAACGAACTTAGATTTCAAACTAGTACTGTTTCATATTAACCAGCGCAGACTGGCTTCCGTGAATGCAAGTCACTCTACCTTATAATATGAGCAAACAGGCAGGCTTTCTTGGGTCCCGCCTGGATTGAACCTATTAAACCCGGGCTCAATGGGTTCAGTCTTAAAAGTTAACTTGCTTTGTAGTGTCACCGGAACCCAAGCCTGACGGTAAGCAGTTACGGGCGTGAGTCTTTTCTGATTTGCCGGTCTCTAGTGTTCAGTGACGAAGACAGACTAGTTCTCGAAATAAAACAAAGAAAGCAGGTTGTTTTTCTTCTGTTATTGCATCTTTAAGCAGTAGGCTTATATATTTTTGACACATGAATATGGTGCATAGTGGGATTTCGTCCAATTCTGATAGTTCCACGAAATAGTTTACACATCAGTGATCTATAACAGAACGGAAACAAGACTTTGGGAGCGCGACTGTTTCAGCATCGCTGAAAAATTAATCGAGTGGATGGAGAGGCAACGATGAAACATAGAGTTCCAATCAAACGACAGACCACAAGCATCGATCCCGGGGACCCCTGCATCGAGCGATTAAACGGAAATTATACAGCCATCAGTTCCATAAAAAAACAGCCCCATGAAAAATATTAATGCAGCACATGTGAAGGGGTGGACACGATCGTTATCGGTTTCCTCATGCCTTCCGTAATGGTATCGGAATGACAGTTTGCATTATTGAAGATTGAAATGGTTTCAGAACAAAGGCGACTCGGTCAGCTTCCACACAACTCAAGTTACATGTTGCTTCACATATTCCAAAGTTCTTATGTACAGTATTGTAATGCTTCCTTCTGAAGATGACGTTTTCTCTTCTAATATTTTAAATTGTAGAGCTCTGTAATCTATACTAATAATAAAATGTTAAATGTTATGTTTTATTTAACGACGCTCGCAACTGCAGAGGTTATATCAGCGTCGCCGGATGTGCCGGAAAAGTTTTTTACATGCCAGTAAATCTTGAGCCTGTCGCATTTAAGCAAAATGCCATCGATGGCCCGGGATGCAACCTTTAGAAGGCCAGCGCTATACCAATTAACCAGGTCGACTACTAGTAATAAATCTGTAAGCGAATTTTTTCTGGTAATTCTCGCTTTTCCAAAAATAATTGGTGTTTTTAATTAATCATCCTGAAACCGAAAATCGCTTTTTGAAATTTTTGTTGGACTCTCTGTCTGGATGTTTTTTTACTTTTCACGCGATAATGGCTGAACGGATTTCGATGAAAATTGGAATATAAATTAAGTTCGTTGTAACTTAGATTTTAGACTATATGGCATTCAAAATACTTTATTTAAAAGGGGTTATAAGGGGGCCTGAATTAAATAAACCGAAATATCTCGCTTATTATTGATTTTTGTGAAAAATATTACATAACAAAAGTTTCTTTAAAAATGATTTCCGATAAGTTTTATCCCAGGCAAAATTTTTTGATAGGACTGATCTTTAAGATATACAAGAGTTTTAAAATAACAATACAATACATTTCCACCGCCGCCTCAGATTATAGTATCGTTGTTCCGTAACTTCTATGTGCAAAATACTTAATTATTTGGTAGGAAGAAAAATGTACTTATTCTATGGCAGTAATGCATAGCAGATCGTGAATTCTTACATTTTCAAAAGAAAGAAAGAAATATAATTAAGTTATATATAGTAGATTGTATTATTTGCTGCATTACTATTTAAGTTATTTAATATAGCAAAAATCTGAAAATCGATATGTGACATAGGAGTTATTGCAGGAACGACGACGATGGCTACAATGAAATCAAAACAAATGTCTCCGTCTATTTAAGGCGGCCTTGACGTTTATCAATATTAATATACAGAGAATATTTTGTGTGTTTGTATGATGTAATAGCCTTCACTATTTGAAATTTGTAGTTTGTGTGTTTGAAGTAATCTCAGAATTAACCTTCACTATTTGAAATTTGTAGTTTCTCTAGACGGATATAATGCTACAAATGAGGACTGAGGTAAGATGAAAAAAATCTGTACGCACAGAAACTTGATATTCTGTCGAAATATTGTATAAATTGATTATTGCAACTTTATTCGGTCCACATAAAATACTCTTAATTTTATATGCTTATTTTACCATAGAGATTACTGGAGCTGAGTTATTTAAAAGGTGTCATGAAATGGCGTTCCTGCGCTCATAATTTACCCATATTCATTTCCTGTGTTCCTTAAAATAATATTTATTTAGAGTACCTCATTTTTTTATTTGCATAAACAATGATATACAACCGAGCGAATTCGCTCAGGCGGTAGCATTTGAGACACGCATTCGGGGGTCCCGGGTTCAAACCCTGTGGCGGACCAATCTGACTGGGGTTTTTCATGATTTCCCTTAGTCATAAAGGCAAATGCCGGATTGGAAAGATACATGCCATTATTCATCACCGCCTCAATTACCAATACCAAAAACATTAATCAAAGTCTATAATCAGTTACATGAACACAAGCCATCTACAACACACAATAGAAACAGGAACTCAACAAGAGTAAAAACGGCCTGCTGATATACCCACACATTCTAAACACGCGACATGACCACAGATGTTAAGGCGTGAATAAAATAAACTTAACAAAAAAAAAAAGGATGCACAGTAAGTTTAACATAAAAATGATCTTCGTACACCATCAACTCTATTAATTTGGAGTGATTTATTAAAGGCTGCATTCAAGACTTACTTACTTACTTATTGGCTTTTAAGGAACGGAGGTTCATTGTCGCCCTCACATAAGCCCGCCATTGATCCCTATCCTGAGCAAGATTAATCCAGTCTCTACCATCATATCCCACCTCCCTCAAATCCATTTTAATATTATCTTCCCATCTACGTCTCGGCCTCTCTAAAGGTCTTTTTCCCGCCGGCCTCCCAACTAACACTCTATATGCATTTCTGGATTCGCCCATACGTGCTACGTGCCCTGCCCATCTCAAGCGTCTGGATTTAATGTTCCTAATTATGTCAGGTGAAGAATACAATGCGTGCAGCTCTGCGTTGTGTAACTTTCTCCATTCTCCTGTAACTTCATCCCTCTTAGCCCCAAATATTTTCCTAAGAACCTTATTCTCAAACACCCTTAATCTCTGTTCCTCTCTCAAAGTGAGAGTCCAAGCATTCAAGACTAATTTAGAAAAATGTTAAACGAATTATCTTTGCACCAAATGAGTGGTCTCTGGACCAAAATTTTAATTATTTAAATAAAATTTAAATTAATTAGCATATTAAACAATTTATTCTTCTTTTAACACGAATGCTCCTGGACACAATGTTCTATTTTAATTATGTAATTACTTTATATTTATTTCTAATAAGTGCAGCGGAGCGCACGGGTACATCTAGTTATACAATAAGTTCAGAAAAGTTGTTTTATGATTACTTGAAACTACAGGGACATCATTTTATTTTTACTTCAATTTTTATTGTACCTGAGTTTTTTAATGTACTTCACTCCCACCCCTTCTACTAATGAAATTCCAACTCCACACAGAACCAAGACCGCAGATAGTAAGCAGAGTACTGAGTTACTGAGTATAGTACGTTCCAGAAATATGTTCGCGTTTCAATATTGAATCATATTTTCGCACAGGTACTGTCCGTTTGCCTACGTCGCATCCCGATTTCCCCCACCTGCTTCTGCTAGCCCCTCTGTAATAGCTGGGCAGTCTTAGCTCTTTTCTGAAAACATTAATTTCTTAGGAATTGGAAGTTTACGTAATATTATACAGCTGTTTAATTTAACTTAAATAAAAGGGCCTCGTTAAGTAATTAACTGTCACGTGATTTTCTCCCTTTCTACAATCCTGCGGCATAACCACTTGGACGGACAGCAGATAGCATGTCTGAGTAATTTTATATTTTCGGGTCGGGCAGAAGTGAAGATTGAATTTACAGTACGTAGAGTAGGTACAGAATTATTTCAACATGAGTTACTAGTACGAAGGACGAAACTGGCAATTGGAATTAGATGCAATATTCTATAGTGCGATAATATGCACAAAAGAACTGAAGCCTCTATCGAAATGAACGGCCACCATTTTAAAAATTGTGTTTAAATATTCATATTATGATTATTTTTCAATTTAACTTCTTTCTCTATATTGTACGCTAATGTGCTGTAGACAGTATAATATACACTGAATAATGAATACGTTCGCGTGGATAACTCACTTCGTGAGTAAAAACATTATTCTTAATACAGTACTGTACTTTAATTAAAGAAAACCTAATGAAAATTATCAAACTCAAAATCGCGATATTTCCTAGTTTACGTAAATGGATGAACTACTTTTCTTCCTTCCTATACCTAGTAGAGTGATTTGTGTTTTACGCCAGTATCATCGAACTCCAGTCTTGGAGGGGGGAGCAAGCGGTGTTTCCGGTTCTCTAAAGGTATAGACAGGTTAATATTAAAAATGTTAGTAAAAATAAAATGATGTCCCTATATAAAGCACTGAAGTTTTTCTCCACTTTCTGAACTCATTTCGTATTAATATGCTTCTCATTTGAAGTTATTTTCACAAATAAAATGTAAAAATAAACTGATGGCATGACGAAGGAGTACATGTGTAGGCTAACCGGCAGGGGGAGTCGCATGTAGATTAGTTCTTTGAAAGTGTTCAATGAAAACAGCTGCGGAAGCAGGTATGAATCCTTATGAAACAGTTCCATGATACTAAATCACACAGTCGTAAACAACCAGTTTCGTGGGAACAGTCATTTCAGCGTGGAAGCTACCTCAATGTCAAGGTTACTTTTCTACACAATCTTTTCTCTTCAAGGTTATTGCTCTATCATATGCACAAAGCGCGGAACTTGGGGACTTGTGTGTCGTGCGTATGAGTAAGTTACAGGTACAACGAACACAAAGCTCAAGCTGCAAGTGCTCAGGGACAGTCGTATGTGCTAAGAAAGCGGTCACATCGAAGACGGAGGAAGAAACTGTGTCATTTCGAAGCCAATGACATTCCGAGAATTACAGGTAAACGGTCTGTTTGAGGAATAGGTATTATAGAAATTTGAAAAATACATTTTTTAAATTTTAGATACAGAATTTCGTGGAGGAGTTCGGAGGAGATACATTACTTTCTTCGAATGGAGAGTTTATAATATTGTAAGTTGTGCCACACACAAATTCTCCTATAAACGGGCATCCATAGAAAGATATTGAAGTCCCTTAAATTGGTGGAAAATTTACCCATAACCATGGATCAAGACGTAGAGGGACCTACTCTAGTAGTGACAAACAAATTGAAAACTATTTTCAAGAAAAATTTAGGATATACTTATCTTTCTCAGATACTAGATCAGCTATGAACTGCTGAAAATCGAACAGAAAACAGTGACAGTGAAAACATTCAGTATTTTACTGTATGTTCACTCCTGTCATTTCATGTAACGTGGAAATAAGTTTTTCTCGTTTCAAATCATGTTTAACTAACAGGCAAAGAAGTTGTGGGTTCAAAAATCTTCTAATGTACGTAGTCATACACTGTAATAAAATGTACAGAGCAGAACATTAAATTTGATATATTTCTCGGGTTTAATTTTATTATATGCTATAAAATTACGTGTTTCAGTCTGTTATAATACTATCAATATGTTGTTCCAACCAAAAACTACCTTTATAGCAGACCTGCCAGTACCTCCGCGCTGGAAGCGGGAGTTTGTTGACATTGAAGTCCGCTCGCAAAGACACGTTTAAAGACACAAGTCTCAAAGTTCCGAGCTTTGCATATGCAGTAGAAGTGCAGATTACGCTTAAGTATGAAGTACAATGATGACTAGGAAAGTACATAAGAAAAATACGTAATGTTATTTCTTAATCTGTTTCAAACTGTGTAAATGGCTGATCAAGTAAGAAGTCATACCAAGTGGTGCAGAAAATTGCAGTGCTGGCTAGAAATACTACGCATAAAAAACCTACTGACTGAATATGACAGGTTACGTAAGTTATGGTAGTAGATAATTGTACTGTCTCCACTGATCTGTTTCCAGCTCTAGTGACGAAACACATACGAAGTCCCTACTATCCCCTGCAGTGGCCGAGCCTGTCACGCAGGCGATCCGGGTTCGAGCTGCGGTCGGTCTGAGATTTTTTATTGAAAACTCCATAGTGACATTTGTGGTGGACAAGGTCGCAGTTCATATTTTCTCGGGGTTCTCCCGCTTCCCCAAATTAGACATCTACTAGGGATGGGTTGGAAAATAACCGGTTATCAGTTAACCGGTTATTTTAAAAATAACTTAACCTGAAGGAGGTTAACCGATCAAAAATAACCGGTTAATCGTTTTCTTTTTAAATTTGAAAAAATTAGTCAGAAAAACAAAATTAGATGTTATTGTCAATACACATCAAAGAAAAAGTACAATCAACTGTAAAACCAACCACAGGATAGTTATAAGGATTTTACTAGATGCTGAAGAACATCAACGACGTATCTGAACAAAATGCAACAAATAATAAGGTTATGAAATTTCAGTTTATATAAGTTATCTAATTACTTCACTCACATTAGGGTTATAATCATGGGTGGAACTGTATCTTAACATTAAAAATAAATAGCACTACAAATAATTGCGCATGATTTGCTATATTCTTATATAATATCGGAAATGATTTATATATAGGCCAATGTGCATATTAATAAGTTGAAAATATAAATATATTGACAATAATCATAATTATTACCTTACCTGAATTTCAACATAATCACTTTCATCAGAACTACATGAAGTTCTCTTAGTTTGTGCATTTTCCTTTAACTTTAAGCACGATGGATGTTTACGAAGAAGAAGATTTTTAAATTAGTTGTTTCGCCACCTATTTTGCAATTTTTTTCCATATAAATTACAAACGCACGTATTATTCGACTTCTTCGTAAAAAAATCCCACACAACACTTTTCTTAGAGGACATTTTCACAGTGGAACTTAAACTTACGTACAACAAGATAATTTCATAAGTAATTGTAACTATCAGACCTGACGGTTAGAAAGCCACGTACCGTCGATCTTAATTAGCAGAAAGTTATTTTTTATAAAAAGGATACACGACATCGTTTGAAATCACGGATCATTTGAAATGTTCCAGTAACCCGCGCATTTATATCAGCCAATCAGACAAGTGGAAATTGTCCGCCGTTTGAAATGCTGCAATACCCGCACAATCAGAGAAAGTCAGCGATTAAGATAGGCATAGATTGTCAGTTGAATTGGAGTTGAAATTATTTTGCCATCTATGACATATTAAATAACTAAAGCAATATTCCATGCTCCATCTAGGAATGACACAAGAGAACAATTTGTTGACGGGGATCAGACAAATAACCGATAGTCAGGTTATTGATTAAAATAACCGGTTACCAGGTTAAAGCGGCAAGCAAAAAACCGGTAATTAACGGTTAACCTAATGAAAATAACCGGTTATTTTTGCCCATCCCTAACATCTACAACATTCCGTCAACATTTCTCCATTCAGTCGTCATTCCAATACATTCCCTGAACGCCGGCTGGCGACGCACGGAGGAGGCTGGCATAGGAACGAGGGGAGTTGCCTGCTCGAAACCTGGGTACGCAGCGACTTTAGTGTTGTCAGCCGGTATGGGTTTGGGAATGCGCCTAGCTTGAGGGTTAGCGCAATAGATGGTAAAGGTCGCAGTGCTGGGTCATAGTGCCCTCTCCCGAAATTCCATTCCTATTGATGTGGCAGTAATAATGCGACGATCACGGATATTAACATCTCTGAATGGTGCTTTAAACAAAAACTGAATGAGAGAACATTTCAAACATCCGACCAACTTAGCTCTATGTCCAAACACTACTGGGTGTTCATTTCAAAGAGTGTTACTGACGTCACTGTTGTGAGTCAGCGATTTGAAGCGAGTTTCAGCTTTTATGTCAGAGAAGTTGCCTATTAATCAAGGCATTCAATCTGAACTTGACAACGTGTACAGTATAACTTGAACGTCGTAGCAACAGATGGCGGTCTGAGACGGTCTGTGAATGCTACCATAACCTCTATCGAACTGTGTTTTTGCGCGGGCAAGTCGTACGCAGGGTATTTGTTATCATCGGTTGCGTACGGCAATCGCATAAACATTCCACAACACAAATCAAATACTCCGTGTCCATGTTTGACAGTCGAAGTTAATGTCAACAAATACTGCAGAATACGTAAGTAATCGTCTTAACCCTCTCCCCATATCCCGACTGTAAGAAAAAAACTCACCTCAGTACGTGTTTCCAAACAGTTCACATTCCTGCCACTACTGGAGTTACGTATTGGTAAGTACTCTTCGAGAATGAACGCCGTACTTCCCAGACAACTGCATCTGGCACTTAGGTAATACGCCTCTGCGGAAGATTTAATTGTCCAGGCTCATCGGCTATCCACATGACGTCATACAGCGAGCCATGACACTCTTTGAACTGAACACGCAGTATATATCGTCGGCCTACAGGTGAAACACACTAGGTCAGTTTTTCGTAATTTCAGGTTTTGGATGTTCCTTATGTAAAATTTAGTGACCTTTCGTCTGGTGAAGTCCATTATTTCGTATCTGTAATTCTTTATGAGATAATAATTTCAATTTCCACTAAGTGCAAAAAATGAGCGAAAATAGACACGTTTTATGCGACACACTAAGTCCATTAGTGGATTTCACCTGTCAATTTCCGTCTTGTTTTATGTAGTTCAAATCAAACCTTACATTTAACAACTTGACTTAATATTTTTCACGTAACTATTATTGGTTACCCTGAAAAGGTTTGGGTTACGAAAGTGGAAATTTGTTAAGTGTCGGTTCATAATCTTCGCCGAAGTGAGGACTGAACGCAAGCAAGGATCCTGATCCTGACAGATGATAATCAAAATAGAGATGAAAGTGAAAAAAAGAAATAAAAGCTTTTAAAATTCATAATTAAGACATAAGAAATTAAGTTAGCCCGTAATTTTCCTTCGAGGTTCGTCATTCACAGACAGAGGTCACACGCTTATCTATCACACGTGACTCCCGGCTTCATTTCCCTTCCGAAGTCTTGCTGAGGATTTGTAATGCTTTAATCCACCCATCATCCTCGGGGGGGATTCAACACACGAAACTCAGATTCAATGACAAAGCATGACATCCATTAGGTTCTACCACTATTGGACACCCCTCGCTGTACATCAAACACCACAATAAAACTGCGAGTCCGATGATCGGGCCTGATCACTCAATATAAATGACTCACACCAGGATACAATGCAGGCGGGCTCTCCCTTCCTATCCGCAGGTCCCCAGTTCCTGCAGTGACGGCTTTATCGCAAGCCCAACAAGTTTCGCAGGACGTTCAGAAAAACAAGCCGGAAAGCAGTGTCGCAAGCCAACTTGACAGACGATTGGGTGGAGTTTTATGTTCAAATTAATTGTTCAACATCTTGCAGATTTTCACTGAGAAATTTAATTGCAGATTGGCGAAGTTATGTAATGCATACCGAAGACAGGAAGTAAAAAAACGCCTTCAATGTATGAGAAGTGCAAGTGGTAGAGTAACTGGATGACAGTAGCGGGAGGCAGGCGAAATTCTGCTGTTTCTCTTACTTTTCCATGAACAGCTGTCATTAAGTATCTGAATAGTGTGGAAAGCATAGGTTGTTTGCATACATAGGGTAAACTAGGTAGTTATTGACCAGTATACGGTGATTGACCGCTTCCTTTTTTCAAGTATATAGTAAATAAACCACGATCGTGATTTCACTTTTTACTACATAAACCTCTAGTAACAACCCTTATTTGTGGTTAGTTGTCACTGTTCATCCCACTGAGTTAGTGTCTGTTGTCTGAGAGACTGAAATCGATTGGAAATGCAGCTGAACCTAAACAAGTGTAAGTAAGTAGAGTAATTGCTAAGAATAATGCACACAATAATTTATTTATTCTGCAAAGAATACATAAATTCTGGTGCTCGTTTTTACACTCATAGTGTGAGAAAAGATATAAGGTTTCCGTCCACAGAATATTATTTTGTAAAAGTTTTTATATGACATAAAATACCCGTGGTCAAACACTATAAAATGAATGTCCGCAAACTACAGTGATTGGTCGTTTATAAATTATTTGTTAGAATAACGACCAATTTGCTCCAATTGTATACAGTATACTGTATGTTATCGGTTAAATGATGGGGATTTTTACAGGACTGATACTATATTATAATGCCTAAGCCAGGTAAAGTGCATTATACAGAGGAAGCTTTACGAAATGATATAGAACCTGTCCGCAGTGGAATTGATTTAAAAGAAGCTGCCAAGAAGTTTGGTGTCCTGAAAGCAACCTTAGCGTCCAGAAACAAATAGGCCTATCCCGTTGAAGGAAAAGTGTCCTTTGGTCCTCGTCCAGTGCTGGGTGAAGCCATTTGTAATAACATCAGAGAAATGACACACACTTGCTTCTGATAAGGCACAAAAGAGAAAAATGGAAGAAGAGGCAAGAGAAGAAAGGAAGCGAATAAGAGATGAAAGAAAAGGCAGCGAGAAGAGTTATTTTTTATTTGTTTTTTAAATTTTTTTAACTTGGTTATTTAACGACACTGTATCAACTACGAGATTATTTAGCGTCGGTGGGATTGATGATCGTGAGATGGTATTTGGCGAGATGAGGCCGAGGATTCGTCATAGATTACCTGACATTTGCCTTACGGTTGGGCAAAACTTCGGAAAAAATCCAACCAGGTAATCAGCCCACGCGGGAATTGAACCTGCGTCCGAACGAAACTTCGGATCGGCAGGCAATCACCATAGCCGACAGAGCTACGCCGGTGGCAAAGAGTTCTTAATGAGAAAGATCAGAACAAGAGAAACAAAACAGACAAGAAAAAAGTGGAAACTGTGAAAATATGTTGTTCAATCACTAATAAGTGAGTATTCAATAACTGTGCAGTAGACTGTCAATCACTAGTCAATAACTGTGCAGTAGAAGGTCAATAACTGTAAAAGTGGACTTGTTGTGTTTATTTAATTTACCTTTGCATTAAAATTTAATTTTTTCTTTTATTTATTGATTTTGGTTTGTTTCTGAATCTTCACTTGACCCAATGCCTTTAAATTTCTCTCAATAAGTTACCACTGTTTTCCGCTATTTCATTGTTTTATTATTCATTAGCTTAAGTGGTCAATCACTATACAGTTTACCCTATGTGTAGTATAACGTAACATAATAAAATACCATATAATACCAGTAGGCCTATAATGTAGTGTGCGAGTGTGGTCTAGCGATAACACCTTATCGTGGCTCCGACTTAAAGAACGTAGAACTTTACACTCTTTGTCTTTACTCTTTCGAATTCTGCACACTTCAACACCAAATTACCTTTCGTCTCGTTTCTCTTATCTATACTCTAACCACGACGTAAATACCAGATCACTTATCTGTGGCTCGCTAAGTATACCTCTTCATAGAACATCTTGTTATTCATCATCTTTTACAATATCCACTTCGCGTCAATGGAATTCCTTGTCACAAAGTATTAGGGGCTGCAAGACAATAAACACCTTTAAGAACAGCTTAAAAGATAACCTTATTAGCATTTCACTCCAATCATACTGATTTAAACTATCACTGACTACATTGTTACTTTTTTCTTTAGACATCATCCTGATTGTGCTGTATTTTAATTGTCTCGTAATAATCTCTTTCTATTACCTAATATTATTTGAAATATATTAACATTCTATGTATTTTAGTTTAATTCTGCTACACAGTTTATTTCAGTGTTTAATTAATAGTTCATAGTATTTTGTTATTTAATTTGTAAATAACTTTTGTATACATGTAACTCTCATCTAAATCAAATTGTTGGATTCTTTGTAAGTTCATGCATATGTATATACACTTTTTGCTGGTTGAGTGGAAGAGAAGGCCTTACGG
Source organism: Periplaneta americana (assembly GCA_025594305.2). Lineage (NCBI taxonomy): Eukaryota > Metazoa > Arthropoda > Insecta > Blattodea > Blattidae > Periplaneta > Periplaneta americana. The sequence continues at coordinate 19,814,271 of JAJSOF020000040.1, read as the reverse complement.
CCTTAACTCTGCCAGCTAAAATAAATCATTATTATTATTATTATTATTATTATTATTATTATTATTATTATTATTATTATTATTATATTAAAAGCGACTAGATATTGCTTCTGTATTATCGCCACGGCCTCATTCTTAACATGCCGACATCATACAACAACGTGCGATGTGCTTTTAAAACATAATTTTGCCGACCGATTGTTGCTCTGTAGGTTTCACTCTAAGCGTCATGTTGTCACATCGACTTCCTCGATAAGAATAAGCACTAGTTTGTTATATTGTTAAATGTCTATTATTATTATTATTATATTATTGTTTCATATACGGAGTACGTTGACATTCTTAACTCTTAATTATAACTCTTTAATAATAATTTTTAATCGCATACCTTAATGTTCGTCCTCAGCACAAGAATTGCAACCTCGGTTTTAGTCCACGTGGATTAGACAAGTACTGTCGGTGACTCAGAAGACGAGAGCGGAATGAGGAGGAAGGGATGTGAACAGACAATGTACGACAACACGTGCAATATTTGTATTAATTTTTAATCGGAAACATCAGGTCTCCTTCTGTTCAACTTATCTTTAATTTCCATACGCATTGTTACTCATGTTTCCTGCACGAGTAATAACCTGGCTACTGAGGATGCTTATCTGAGCGATGTTTATAATAATCAATATTTGTACTGCAGTAAGCGGAAACATTAGGTCTCCTTCTGTTCAACTTAGCTTTAATTTCCATACGCATTGTTACTCATGTTTCCTGCACGAGTAATAACCTGGCTACTGGGATGCTAATCTGAGCGATATTTATAATAATCAACAGCGATAGTCAAGAAGGTCACATTCTTTCCGCTCGTCTTCTCCTGAGTAACGGACAGTAGACGTCATTTTATAATGGAAATGTTATGTTTTATTAAACGAAGCTCGCAACTGCAGAGGTTATATCAGCGTCGCCGGATATGCCGGAATTTTGTCCCGCAGGACATAGCCAGTAAATCTACTGACATGAGCCTGTCGCATTTAAGCACACTTAAATGCCATCGACCTGGCCCGGGATCGAACCCGCAACCTTGGGCATAGAAGGCCAGCGCTATACCAACTTGCCAACCGGTTTATAATGGAAGCAGCTTATTGGTTGCAACATTGAAATCGAGGCGAGTGATTGGTGCGGCGACATAAAAAATTGAAAACAATAATACAAGTAAATTTCAAAGACCTGCCGAATGTTACGCACGAGGCCGCTCAAAGACCTGCTGAATGTTAAGCATGAGACCGCGGCGATAATACCGAAGTGAGGAACTAAAAATGTGTACAAAGTCGTACAGATACTGCAACGTACACACAGACCTGGTGATCAAAGGTAGGGGCAACAGTACTCAATAAAGTTGTGGTTAAAGAAAGTAATACACAGATGTGTCGTTGTTTGTGACTATAATGCTAGCGCGGTGGCCTTCCATCCTGGAGGCCCGGGTTCGATCCCAGGTCAGTCTGATGGAATTTGTGGTGGACAAAACAGGCGTTGCAGAGGGTATTTCTTGAGGTACTTCAGTTTCCCTATTTCATTTCACCCATACTCTCCACTTCCTTATTTCATCTATTATAAGAGGGTCACTCCAAAAGTAATGCACAACATTTTTTTTAACATTTCAATTTTTTATTGTACACCTTTGCGATTTATGGAAGTCATAGATACAGCCTTCCCGCTTGTATTCAAATTTAATTTAAGCCGTTCCCGTGAGTAACGCCATGATAGCACTCCTTCAAGGTGGCTGCTGTACTTGACATTCGTCAGAAGCAATGTGCTGTTATCGAGTTTCTGTGCTCTGAGAACGAGACAGTGCGAAACATTCACAAGAGGTTGAAAAAGGTGTATGGGGATGCAGCTGTCGTTCGCAGTACGGTTAATCGGTTGCAAGCAGATTATCTGGTGAAAGAGGGCACGCCAATATTCGGGATACTCCTCGCAGCGGCGGACACTGCACTGCACGAAGTCCTGACAATGTGCAGCACGTTAACAACATGGTTGTGTCTGACAAACGCGTAACAGTGAAAGAATTGTCACTCCAAGTTGGAATAGGAGAAGCAAGTGTGTGCAGAATATTGAAACAGTTGGGGTTAAAAAAGGTTGGTTCCGAGGATGTCGACAAAACCCACAAAGAAACTCGAAAAATAGTGTGCAGCGAACTTTTGGACCAGTATGAGAATGGTGGAGATAACTTTCTTGCAAGAATTGTGACGGGAATGAAACATGGTTCCTTGATTTTGAACCGGAAACAAAGAGGTAGTCAATGGAGTGGCATCATGCAAATTCACCAAAGAAAAAGAAATTCAAAACTGCGCCTTTGGCAAGAAAAGTTATGGCTACTGTGTTTTTCGATTCAGAAGGACTCTTGCTTGTGGACATCATGCCACACGGAACCACCATTAATTCTCACGCGTATTTGGCAACTCTAAAGAAACTTCAAGCTCGACTGAGTCCTGTTCAACCACGTCGGGAGAAGCAGGATGTTCTCCTATATTGCACGACAACGCACGGTCACATGTCAGTCACAAGACCACAAACCAGAACAGAAAACTTGGATGGACAACACAAACAACCGCCTTACAGTCCTGATCTGGACCAAGCGATTACCATATCTTTGGAAACTGCGACATAACCTCATGGACGGACGAGGTTAGAAGACATGTCTGAGTAATTTTATCTTTTCGGATCGAAAGAAGTGAAGATTGAATTTTAGTACGTAAGGTACTCTTTTATAGAGTAGGTATAGAATTATTTCAACATGAGTTACTAGTAATTGGATTACGTGCAATAGTCTAAAGTGCGATAATATGGAAAAAAAATTTTAAATAAATAAATAACTGAAATTCTGTCGAAATGAACGGCAAACCATTAGGATAAAAATGTGTTTGAAATAAATATTTGATTATTTTTCAATTTTACCCTGGGCTATAGTGTACGTAATGTGAAGTAGACAGGGTTTACACTGCATATTGAATATGTAAATGGAGAGGTCAGTTCGTGAGATAAAGACACTCAGGGTTAATAAAGATACTGCTTTTTGGTTAAACGAAAATGCCACCTGGTCATCAAACTCAAAAGCGTGATACAATTTACGTAAATGGATGAACAAGGATCTTCTTCCCTCTATACCTAGTAAATGATTTGTTTGTATATTACAATGTATCATCTCCAGTCGTGATATAATACATAAAATGTTTCAGGTTTGAACTTTTAATCCAAAGTACAGCCAGGTTAATATTAGAAATGTTAGTAAAAATAAAATGATGTCCCTGTATAAACAGCTGTAGAGATGTTAAGGTGAATAAGCAGCCGTCTTGTCGCGTAAGGTAAGTGGTACGTAATGTCCGATACTGAGGCCTTAAGGCAATAAGTTGCAATAATTTCGTAGAGAATAGAAACAGCCATTCTTTTAGAGGAAGTGTTAAAATTGTGAATCTATGGTTTACTACTCAAGTGTTGTGCAGAAACCCTAATTTTAAGTTTAGCAGCTCCGTGATTCGATATTGCACAGACAGTAGTATCACTGGTGCGTGAAATGTTCTCTAAAAATAGTACTAACAGAAAAGGAGCTGCTTCATTTTATTCTTAACAGGGCAGTGGTGTGGATGAATTCACATCGTCGTCACCGTCGCAATTTTCCTTCAGGGTAGACACCAGTACGTAAATCTAAAGCTCTAGATACTTGGTATTAAATTTCGAGAACTGGATTCTGTGCAGTATTTATAACTGTAACTATGTAATGTGTTGCAATATGTATTCGACCCTCGGACAAGCAGGAATTCCTCTCTTCATTACAATGTAAGGTCCGCATTCTGAGGTGTGATAATATCGATGGCGTTCAGGTAAAAGGGCTTATCCCACAAAAGATTTTTTTTTAGAAACAGCAATAATTAAATTTTAACACATTACTGTTAGTTACTTTATTTGAAGGAATGCAAACATAACTGTCAAAAAACATTTAAATTGAATTTTAACTATTTACACTAATTACAGCAAAAAAGTCACATTTAAAAAGTTGGGGTTAAACTCTTTTACCTAAACATTGTCAATACGTATACGATAAAATTGCGTTATTTATTTGGCTCTGATTGATTGAAACTCACACATCACTCTATGGCTCCACGCAAAATGTGATGTCATACCTTGCAGTTTCTCAGAAATGAGAACTTAAAGTGTGAACGATTGTATAAAAATATAGGAATCATGTTTTCGTAACAACGGGTTAGAGAGAAAAATAATAGATATATGCATGTCATTTTTTATCAACAGTAATTTCACTAGAGGTTTTGATTTATCTAGAGAAAATAAAAACTCAAGTGGGATTTAATTGACTATTACACGATTGGAAGAAAGTATATAAATATTAGAAGTACCAAAGTACTACAATACAATAAAATATTAATTGACTTACGAAAATGCGACTATCTTTAAATGTATTATTGTACCATCTCAACATTACGCTAGATGGCAGTAGTTTCTTTTATGATTAGCTGTTTTCTTGTTATCAGTTGTGCCAACTATGAAATCTTCATTGAACTCTGTGACGGTTACTAGTCAAGAAGGTTTTGTTGATTCAGTTTCATATTTATTAAAACAGTTGCATTCCACTTCAATCATCCGGATCCCAGTAATCAACGTCACTTGACAGATGATTTTCAATAAAGCTTAGTATTAAACAATCTCTGATACGTGACTATCCATTATAGCAGAAGCTATAACAAATATAACGTAAATAATATAAAAAAGTGTTACAAAGGTTTTAATTAGGGATGATGAAATAAACAAGAAACGTTCTAATTAACGATGATGAAATAAAAAATAAACATGAATAATTTTAAAAGAAACAATTATTGAAAGTACAATTTTCAAATTTGAATGTTTTAGTGGTTGATGGTTCAGTTGATGTTATATTGACGTTTGCGTAAAAGAAGTGAACTCGTTGATGTACATGGTGTATCCCTCAACTTATTCAGGATTTCCGAATGGTTCTCTTCATTTATTTTTAAATAGGGTTTCAGGGAAGATGCATGGCTATGACCAGTGACCTTTATTAATTCTTGTTCTTGAATGCCAATGCGAGTCATATTTGAAAATGCTGTGTATCGACTGGAGTGGTTTGTAATTTTCTGTTTTTTTTTTTTTTTTTTTTTTTTTTTTTTTTTTGACGTCCAGACCAATGCAGTTTGAAATGTTGGCAAACAAAGAAACAAATGCTAACGATTAGAAGAAAGTATATAAAGATTCAAATGAATTGTAGTGATAAAAATAAACAAATGCTAGGGACGCGATAAAATTAAACAAATGCTAGGGACGCGATAAATTGTGCGATAAGCAGCCATGATTGGTTGAAATACGTCCTTTCGTACCGTTTTATTGGTCAAGAGTAGTATGACGTAGTAAAGGTGTAATAGTCATAATAAAGATACCATCAGGATACACAACATATCGCAAATCTCATTTTCACCCAAAATTGACATATCTTTTACCTTGGAACTACAGCATATTGTCGAAGTGAAATAGCATAACTTGCTACAGTTGTGCAACTATTTAAAGCTCTTGGGTTTTCTGAACCGACTAGATCACGATGCGAGTTACTAGTGAAAAGGCCCGTTCCTAAAACAGTTGCATAAATTCGGACTAGTAGGAGAGACAGATGATGGTTTATATCTCTGAGGCGCATCCAGAAAGTAAGTTTCCAGGGATTTTTTTTTCCTCATTTTGAAAGTAAACGTAATTAGCCGTTTGTCAATTGCGCATGCGTTACAGATCTACGACGCAATCAATCATATACCAGCCGGACAGGTCCAATTTATCATAATATGGATATTGCCTGATGCCAGTAGCGTGGCAGCAGTGGTCCGAAATGGAAGCTCTTATTCCTTCTCCCGCCGCCTGCGAGGTTCGGTCGGTGATAAAGTTCTTTAATGCACAAAGCATTGCGCCAATTGAAATTCTGCAGCTCTGTCAGGTCTAAAATGGGCCGAACATCATGAGTAAACAGATGGTGCGTCGCTTTTGTAGGCAGTTTTTCGAAGGTCGTCAAAGTGTCCATGATGAAAGCGCAGTGGGAACCGTTCCTCATCAATGATGATCGTGTTCAGCTGGTGCGGCAGTCAATCTTGGAGAACCGTCGCTTCACGATTACGGAGCATGATCAGCCACTTTATGTGCAGATATCACTATCCTTGTTGCATGAGATTGTCATTTAAGCATTTTAAACAGATGTATGTTCGTAAAATACCCAGGTGGGTGCCGAAAAACTTGACACCCGAACACAAATGCAACGTTTAGGAGCACAGTACTGAAAACATTTTGAAAGCTCTTTTGTAAACGGTATCACGATGACGGCGACGAGTTCCTACAATAAACAGTACGTAAAATATTAAATGGGTACAAGTATTTACTCGACAGGATCGTCACGGGCGATGATTTAGAACTTCACCCCGGAAACCAAGCAGCAGTCAATGCATTGGCGGATGTAGTGGATCTCCGGTCAGGACGAAATTAAAAATAAACAGACGCTAATTTTATGGAAAGTGATGTGCACGGTGTTCTGGGACAGGAAGGGCATTCTGCTCATTGACTTCCTTAAAAGAGGTGAAACAGTGAACGCTGACCGTTACTGTGAAACATTCGAAAATTGCGACCTGCCATTCAAAACAAGAGGCGTGGAATCTTTACTGCAGTTCTTGAATGCTCCTCCATGACAATGCTCGTCCACATACGGCTCGGCGTAACAGTTTGTTTGTTGACGTTTGTTTTTTTTTTTTTGGCCAGGGAGTTTGTTTGGCAAATCAAAGAAACAAACCTAAGACGCGATAAACAGTCCTGATCTTGCTCCCAGCGATTTTCACGTTTTATTGGTGCACCTCAAGAAATTCCTGTCCTCCGGTGAGCGTTTTGACAACGACGAAGAGCTGAAGGCGTCTGTCACACGCTGGTTCCATTACGACGCTGTATCAAACATAACAGGCGGCAGAGTTCTACGACAGAGGATACAAAAGTTGATCCCACGATACGACAAGTGTCTCAATTCTGATGGTGGCTATGTTGAGAAACGAGCTGAAACATAGCTGTACCTTTGCCAATAAATGTTTTCCTGAAAGTGTGTGTTCATTTTTTTTTTTTAAATAAGAGAAACGGGCCACCTGGGCATTCTGGATGCGCCTAGTGAGTGGTTTCTATAACTGCCAGATGCGAGGTCTGAGTATCTCGCAGTTACAGAAACCACTCACTAGATCTCGTATAATCCCAATTCGTGAGAGGCAGACTTCGCAACTCGCATGCGTCGGTTCGTAAAACCAAGGCTTAAGTGGACACAGGACAAACATAACGCAAAGACACTAATTTTACTGTAGTTCCTTTCAGAGCGAGATAAATTTCCACATAATAATGATCAACATAGACTCGATAGTCTTGTATGAATCGTGATATTCTTCCCTATTAGTAGCCAGTTTTCTCGAAATTCTCTCCGCAAGAATAATTTCAGCCAACCATCCCCTTTTTTTTTATCTTTTCATCTTTAATGCCTTGGTGAGCACCGACCTTGAGTTCGCTCGATCCGTAGCCGCGTATACTGTCACTTGAACCATGCAAAGGACGAAAGTCTTAAACTTTCTCCCATAGTTCATATTTCATAAATGGAACTGAATTGTGATGTAACATTGAGGAATAAAACTGTCTTCAGGATACAAATGATAGGTTGTTGTAATGGAATGTAATGATCACATCCGACAGCAATATGCGATTCTGCAGTACGCACACATTCTCTAATATTGAACAAAATCGCATCGCCGGCAATACTGTGTGTATCAGACAAAGCAATAATCCGAATGCAATGCGAGGGTGTGCGGGGGGCTGAGGGGTGAACTGGCGAGCAGAAAGCGACGGAATGGCCGTGCTGACTCATACCCACCCTTCTGCTGATTTCACCCTAAGGGCAAAACACGATAATAATGATCGGAGAGGGCTACTAAATAATGCTATCCCTCTGTAATCGCTACTTGGATTCCAACTGGCACTAACGCTGGGGGCGATGATGAATCAGACGGTTACGTCAACTGCGAGCAATATCACAGGTGAGTCTGACGTGGACGACGTAGTGGACGTAGCCATAGTATAGTGATGCTCATTGAAGCTTGCACGGGCAAGCTCGCTTGACGGGCAGATTTCTCTGCGCGCGGATTACTTCGTCTTCCCTTACAAGAACGCACCGAAAGAGGGGTAGCGGTGCAAAGGTTGTCCATGCATAAGTCAAGTATAGCAGGAAATTTGCTTCCAGAGTTGTAGCTAGAAATAATTGATCTTTCACATACTACATTACTGAAATGGACGTATAATGACGACCTTCTTAGCTTTACAATTCCTTAAATTATTAAATGTATCCGAAGATTCTTAACTCCTAAATTCGCAAAGTATCTATAGGATACAATAGGTTAATAGGCTATATGCTATAATTTTAATTGAATATAAAAAAATGAAAAAAATTTGATTAACAATATTTTCACCGTTACAATTACACGCATATAAAAACTAAATATAAACATTTACATAGAGATAATAAATTTTACAGGAGAAAAAGTTCGTCCAAAGGGCTGGACTCTGGAAGAGTACCCAAAACGCTCACTGCATTTCCGCGATGAATAGCAATACTTAAGCGTTGACCCAAATAAGTAGTGCAACGGCGATCATCAGTAATGGAGATCAAAATTTAGCCGATTTGAGATACCAAAACTCTAGCGTCATGACTCCAAGGGCCGAAGGTCTCCACAGCAAATTGAACAAAGATATAATTGTCTAAAAAATGAGCATATTTATTGACTTTCTTCTTCACGGCTAATTCAGCAGCAGATGCTGCGCGTCTGGAGGTATTCGGTAAGTGAGATGGAGCTAGAGTGTCAACGCAAGTGGAGTCCCAAATTAAAGATTTTCCTGTAGAGTCTAGACCATAGAATTAAGGTGAGACCATAGGGTCGTTTACCATCCGCGCGACTAATACCTGGTGGTTCCAAAAGAGACGGGATGCCACAAGAAGTCAAAGATCTTTTAACGATATCATTGAGTGATGTATGTCTGGGAATGCGACCCCACCTCCGCGCACAGCTGAGTGCATGATGACCGTAAATATCAGCAATTCCTCCGCAAATACATTGGTGTGGCTGGCAGAGTTTACAACCAAGGCGTAAAGCCATTGCGATTTTAAAGGATGTAAAAATTGGTAGGAAAATTAAAATTTCACAATACTATAATATTGTATGACATATAAAATATGGACATTGCGAGAGTTGTTTTCTTTACAGTCCAACATGGTTTAATAAACTACTGTAGGCTAGAATGAGAAATGAAGTTTTTCCAATATAAGGGCTAAATTTGCAGCGAAAATTATTACGATTTTCGGAAGCACATAGGCCTAAAGGTAGGTGAACCAAATATACAGAGAGAGGCAGAAAAGTTACCGCATTATGCAGGGAACGTGTTTGTTGAGCGCAGGTTATTACACAGTGATGCATTACCGTACTACACTGGTTTTTGAACATTGTGACTCCATTCGTCAACTAACACTCCGTACTCTTTCGGCTTTTGGCACACTCCATCCCCATCACTCGGGAATTTCACGCTTACCGTAATGAAACTGAACGCCAGTCCGCGCTGGTACAGCTTACCGGTGAGTCGAGCAATGGATTGCGGCGAGCTGTTTCCCGACGTCTCCTGCATAGTGTGGTAACTTTTCGCTACCTCTCTCTGTGTAACTGATGAGCCTAACAAATCCAAGAATAAGAGCCAAGCTGTTCGATGATGGTAAGCGCCTCTTCAAGTAACATTTTACGAGACGTAAAGGCTAGTGTGAGACGGAAACCGAAGAAGCGATTATACTGACAATGGTGTGATACTCAAACAGTTTGAGAAGTTTTATATATGTGAACGCAGTTATTTTTAAATTATTCATTTGGTATTGTAAATTACAAGTAACTTTTGATTAGTTATTAAAAATCTCGCATATAACATCTCCCATTGTGAAATAATTTTATTGCATTTATTAAAATGGTAAAGAAAAGCGTAAAGAATTATTGTAACTCGATTTTATTTAAAGCTCATTTTCTTCACTCTTGTATTTAAGCCACTGCTACCTGTACAGCAACATACACCGCAGCTAGGTAGCACACAAGTAATCGAAAGTCGTTCATGCGCTGTTTCTTATACATCCCTGTCGTAGTATTTTACTTTAAGGACGCTTTCAACTGCAAAGTGGCCGAGAAATAGCACACACATTTGATTGGAGCCCTGTATCAAGGATAGGGTTCCTTTACATGAAGTAAATATGTGGCACCCACAGCTACACTTCACTTACGGAGGAAGACATGCTCAGGATTTTATCACCGTGTAAAATCTATCGCCCTCGGCCGGGGTTGAATCCGCGAACTTCGAATACAACAGCCAGCAGAGGAACTGCGAGATCATCGAGGACAACAGTGGATGTTTTACACGCGAGTTATATGTCTTCCTACTTAGGACAACACCTGTTCAATGTAATCCCCGTACTATGTTTCAGTAGATGTTTTCTCACATACGGTAGTCTAGGTCTACTCTTTCAACAAGACTAAGCTTGAACCTCTCTGGAATAACTTACATTTCATATTGTGACTTTTTATTCTCACTTTTACCACCACATACCCGTAAACAATGTCACTTTTATTTCTTAATAATTCACCCTACAACAATGGGTATTCCAATTAACATAGCAACACAATAATTGTTATTGCACTCCACAAGACAATGACAATGACATGTGTATTATTGAGAAGAACAACAATGTACTCCTAATTTCAACTAATGTTCACAAAGCACTTTGCCTAACAAATCCGTCAGTTCAGTTTACAGTTCGTTTGCCTTGGCTAGTTCTTCTAGCTCACTGTTCAAGTTCACTGCACGTCGAACTCAGATCTTCCGGACGCGTCGCCCTCACCTGGACGCTGCCACAGTTACGGACTCACTCAAGTTCACTGCACGTCGAACTCAGGTCCACCTTGCTCGCTGCTGTCCAAGACTTGAAGGCTGATTGAAGACTGATTCAAGACTGCTTCTCGCTTTTATTTATTAAACCGTATCATCTGGAATCCTCGATTCGCGTGGCTTTCTGAACCTTCGAGAGGAATACCTTCTAGATGTTTCCCCTCCTCTCTCCGCTCCGCGCTGTCTCCGTAGTTCTTTCCCCTCGCTCCGTACCGCGCTACAGCGCCTACCGAAGCTCGAGTTTCCTTTTCCCCGCGCCTTCCTTCTCGCTAGATGCGTGCGCAACTCCCTGACGCGACCAGAATCTTCCAACATGGCGCCACAATATTCTTTCAGTAATTCTCATTTTAAACTCCACGTGGTCTTGTTCCAAGGAGTAGGTATTGTTCTTCACATTTTGATTTCTACTGCTTTTAAAAACTGTTTTGTTCTTCAATCTTTTGCACAATAAGAGTGCGACGGTATCACTGAAAGCAATGTTGCTACATTTACTGACAGATAACACACACTTTTTTGTAACGGACACATGAGATCGCATCGGTTGATAGTCATATTGTCGTTTTGTAGTAAGGGAAGAATCTATTCACCCAGTATAATCACAGTCAACTCAACATCAGCCGAATAACTATTTTCCATTCAGCTCTACAATGAACCTTCATAAAAACAATGCCAATTGCTTTATGATTCCGGACCTGATGTCCTGAATGGATCCCCACCTGACTCCCAAGTGGAATGTTGCCTAATGTTCCCGTGATGAGAGCATCTTTTATTTCCGTCTTTCAAATGTTTGTCGAAAACAGTTGAATTAATTGTTTAAATTAAATTAAATTATGTTTTATTTAACGACGCTCGCTGCTGGTGTATGTTGGTAAGACTTTCGGCTTTAGTGCTAATTTTTTCTCTCAATATTTTATTACTCGTGATTACTCCAATAATCACTACATTTCCTTACCATTTTATTTGCTTCAAAATGAATCAAATATTCTTATGGAAAAGTATTTCCTGTTGTTTATCGAAAGAGAGAGAGAGAGAGAGAGAGAGAGAGAGAGAGAGAAAGAAGAAATTTGAGCCTACCACAATAATTTCAGATCTCAAAGTAGCTATCCATGTCGTTGTGGGGAAATATTGAAATATTTTTTTACTTTGTTGTGCAAGATTTTCATAGTTGGCAATCATGATACCATAATCCTTAGGTGTTATAAATTACCTCCAATTTTTGTTCTTATGTTCAGTCTGTCATAGTCATTGTTGTGAACAAATTTGTGCGAGTCATGGCTGTGGAGCAGAACGTGTTAAAACACAATTCTCGAACATGATGTTTCAAGTTTAAAACCCGAATTTTATTTCACATAAAAACATATTTTCACAAAAAAATTATGTAAATATATTTTTTGGATATCATAAATCTTGAGTTTTTTTACTTACATAATTTTTTTACAAGAAATTTTAAACATTTTCTAAATCAATTATGTCACTCAGAAGGTTATCTTTTAAGAATTCTTGGTTGCTTTGTGATACGTGTATCGTGATCCATTTTGTCATCCCTATTTGAGAAAACTGTGTTATTATATGAGAATAAATTAACTGACAAGGAGGAGAGATCTCATAATTAGGAATGTTTATTGCTCATTCCTTTGTTTGTACAACAGATGACCATGATTGTCCGGAAGAAAATCAAGATAAGAAAGAGGTTATTTAAAAACGTGCAAATTAAATAATAAAAAAATGAAACATCCAAAAAGGCAGGAGTAGGGAAATTAAAAGACTCGCTACCAGGTTGAATAGCTTCAAATACTTGAGGTGTACTATTTTTGTATTTAGAACAAATATTTTTTTGTTTTTAGCAAATATTTTCGTACTTTTTAGCACATAAAAATAAATATATTTAAAGCAGTAACATGAGCTGCTTGAGGTGTACTATAAGCAGTACGAGCTGCTGCAGAAAACCAGGAGGTCAAAAGGAGGATAACAATGGCAAAGGAAGCTTTTAATAGAAAAAGGAGCATCTTCTGCGGACCTCTGGAAAAAGAACTAAGAGACTAATGAAGTGCTTCGTGTGGAGTGTGATCAAAAGGTAAGTGGCAAAAACATGGACATTACGACTGGAAAAGAAGTGAAGAAAAGCGACATTACTAGAATGTGGATATGGAGAAGAATGGAGCATGTGAAATGGACGGACGATATAAGAAATGAAGCTGTGTTGGAAAGAGTGGGTGAAGAAAGAATGATGCTGAAACTGATCAGGAAGAGAAAAAGGAATTGGTTCCGTCACTGGCTGAAATTTAAAAAATATATATATGACACGAGTTCAGATGAGGACGTTGCGTCAATGAGGTCTGATAGGAGTGATGATGACTTTGTGGAAGAAACTGTCCACAAAACCATTTGAGAAACCAGAATTCCGGTCGGGGAGTTACCTGGTTGGGGTTTTTCCTCAACCCAATACGAGCAAATGCTGGGTAACTGGTGCTGGACCCCGGACTCATTTCACCGGCATTATCACCATCATTTCATTCAGACGCTAAATAACCTAGATGTTGATACAGCGTCGTAAAATAACCCAATAAAATTAAAAAAAAAATAGAAACTGAAAGCCATTTAAAGAGAAGATGGGGGTAGGTGACTGGGTCATAGTTTCATGTAAAGGTAAAAAAAAGCGATTAGTAGGTTTGTTTGATACATTTTAGAGCCAGGACCTGTAGAAAAATAGACTGAATTCTCACGACATGTAATCGACAGAAAATTTAAGTGGCCACAAAAGATGATATTTCTGTGAATGACAGTTTTCAAATTGATAGTATATTTTTCACAACCTACATTTATAGATAAAAATGAAAGTTTAATTTGTTTTTATTTTTTTTAAGTTCTGAAGAACTATCTGTGGAATAGATGTGATAAGTTAAAATGTATTGTGATTTGCTTCAGTAAAAATGATATTGATAAAAATCAATTGTACAACTTTGAAATACCTTTGCAAAATGGACCATTAGTATTGTAAACCAAAATTTCATTTAAATTTTGTGAATTTTAAATATAAAATAACTTTCCCCAAGACGTGCGTCACATATCCCCCTGATGTAAGGAGGACTGATACACTTTGCGTATCGGACAGGGGAGAGTTGGGTAGTATCGGACATCGGGTCGCATACAGAAACGTAACCATGTCATTCAGGTACTACTATCTGGTGGTAGATGAAAGAAACGCACTGTCCGATATTACCCGATGTCCGATACTACCGAACTCTTCCCTACAGATAAAAATTGATCGTTTTTGTGTTCAAAAAAGTTTTTAAATTGTTTATTTTGTTAATGATGTCAATATGCTCTGTGTAAGTAAGCAGGTGAGTAAAGAGAGCTGTGGGAAGCATATTTAAGGATACAATATTCAGTTTTTATTCCTGTGTATCTCCCCTACTAACTAGGCCTCGTTAATCTATATTAACCTGTCCTCTGAATTTGTAGCCGGATACGTTACCAGTTTCAGTCACAGTAGCTGAACTTCAATTTTGGAAACCCAGGAGTCTCAATGTATAACTCTCCCTTAAACTCGGTTAATGTTCATTGGAGCAAGAAGAGTAAATTACCAAGAGTTTCCCAAGTTATTGCACCGTAAACTTTGCAGATATTTACTTGGAAGAGAGAGCGCGATGCTTTCTCAATATATAGCATGAGATAACAGCGAATGATAGTATACCGTTTCTGCTAGCAGAAGACTTTCTGGTTTCGGAAGATAATTCTTCGTTCCAACTTACATTAGACGAAAAACGCACTAGTAGGCAATTCGTATTTTCTGGCTACACAGTACAACAGGACTCCTTTTAAATTCCATTTCTGTTCAATGCAACAATATTAATTTCCAAGGAGCAGGAGCAGAAGGAGAAGGGGGGGGGAACCGATAATGAGAAAGAAGAAAGGGGGGGGGGACCGATAATGAGAAAGAAGAAAAAGACAAGAGAAAATGAAAACTAGGAAAGGAGAAAAGAAAGGAAAAGATGGAGGAACAAGGCTAAAAGGAAATGAGAAAGAGAAGGTACAGAAAAAAAGAGGGAAGAAAAAGAAAACAATCTTACACCTATATAAAGATTAAACAAAAACCCCGACGTTTCAAATGGTTGTGATTAAGTTCTTACGTACAGACCGATTATTTAGTAATTGATTAACTAGCGGACTTACTCGTGTTAATTATGTAAGTCTGAGCGGCTTACAGCTGTTTCGGTGCTTCATCACACCTTCCTCAGAGCCTACTAGATCTCGGCGTCATATCGTACTTTTCTGCCTGTTGTGTGGGTGCGTTTGATTGTTGAAAAGTGGAGTCAAATAGTGTGTGTGCACTGAAATTGATCTGTGTGTTGAGAATTTGATCGGGGTGTGTTTTAGTGTGTTTGTATATTTCGTATTGTTCTAGTGCAGGGGTCGTCAGCACAGAGCACGCTGGTGCTAGCCTATCTTACCCTCGGAAAACGCAGGTCACTTTAGTGCTCTCGTAGCTGCTAGCGGGTATGTTCTCTATCTCTCCGTGTTGCACGATAATGCGCACGAGACGGCACCGCGTACCCATTGCACATTTCAGCGAGTGCTGACGACCACTGTTCTGATGAGTTTTTGGTTCTCGGGTTGTATGTGTAGGGTTTCCATGTCCGCATTTATGTTATTGTATGTATGGTTAGCATTGGTTATGTGATCGGCGTATGTAGATGTATTGTGTCCTCTGGTAATTGCTTTAATGTGAAAAATTCTTTGAAGGGCGTCAAAGTTTGGAATGATCTGCCTGGTCTGTCCAATGTAGAACTTGATCGGCAACTATTACTATATGCAGAAATAATTCTTGTTACTTACAAAAGGAAGAGACGTTCAGTTTAAATCGTTTTCAGGAAACTTAAATCGTCAACATTAACATTTTCAACAAAATCCATCGCGCTCTTACAAGCATTTAAACAATTTCCCTATTTGAGTAATATTTGAGAAAAATACAAAACAAACATCATTTTATGGTATTTTACTTTCAATTTTTATTGTACCTGATTATTTTGTTAATAGCTGGAACTGAACTTTTAAAACTTTCTACTAGGTCTATTTAAGTTCCAAGAAAGACAGAACCAGGACCTGTTCAATAATCCAGATAGTAAGCAGCAGAGTACTGAGTTACTGCCAGTAAATATTTATGGATTAGAAATATGTTCAGCGTTTTCCAGTGACTGTACAATTTGAGCTTTCAATATTGAATCATAGTTTTTCCAAAATAAATATGACCAAAAGGTACCAGGTATAGAATTTATGCATTTACGTCGCATCCCGTTTCCCCACCTGCTTCTGCTCGCCCCTCTGTAAAAGCTGGGCTGTCTTAGCTCTTTTCTGAAAACGGAATTAATTTCTCTCATGGGGGAAGAAATTTTTGGACGTTTACGATAACCCAGCACTCTGATTTAACTTAAGCTAAATAAAGGGCCTCGTTAAGTAATTAACTGTTGGGGGATTTCCAGCAACCCTTTCGATACAATCCTGCGGCATAACCACTTGGACGGACAGTAGATAGCATGTCTGGTAATTTTATATTTTCGGGTCGGGCCACGGATTAGTGAAGATTTAATTTTTTTATTTTTATTACGGTTCAGTTGTTCTACTTTAGAGTACAGAATTATTTCAATAACAAGAGTTACGAGGGTACAAAAAAAGGAAAACTAGCAATAGGCCTACAGTAGTATTTGATGCAATATCTCTATATTTTGATAATATGTTTTAAAGTTAAAGAACTGAAGCCTGTTACTTTCTTTAGAAATGAAAAGAAACAATTTTTCAAAATATGTGTTTGTTTAAATATTCATACTTTCTTTATGTTAAAAAACAATTATTTTTCATCATTAATTTTTTTAATATATTGTATGTTAAATGCAATGGAGCTTTGTTTTTTTCTTTCTTGTTTTTAAAAGAAACAATTTATAATATACACTGCATAATGAATACGTTCGCATGGATAAGGAACTTCAAGTAAAAATATTATTCTTAATACAGTACTGTACTTTGAATAAAGGAAAACAAAAATGAAAATTATCAAACTCAAAATCGGAGATATTTGCGCAAGGTTTACGAATAAATGGATGAACAACTTTTCTTCCTTCCAATCAAACGAAGTAGAGTGATTTGTGTTTTAGCCAGCTTTATCTTTGAACTCCAGTCTTGGAGTAGAACTTGTCGCAACTATTAGCGGTGTTTCGAAACGGTTCTCTAATCGTTTTAGAACAGGTTAATATTAAAAATGTTAGTAAAAATAAAATTATGTCCCTGAAAATATAAAAAGAAACAGAATGCATATTATTCTTTAGCCGATAGTTGGATTCTACTCTAAACGAAAAGAAAATAAAATTACAGATGGACTATAGATCTAAGAATAGAAGAATTAAGGAAGAATTAGATCTATACGTAAAAACAGCTATGGGCATACCGTAACAATAATATCTTAAAATTTTAAATTACAATTCTAAGGAAAATGTAACATAAAAAGACCAATAACAAAATAGGATTTTCTTCATGACTGAACAAGTTTACGAGGTTTAGATCTTAAAATCGAAAAATAATAGAAATGGTATCACATTAAAAATATAACTAACATTCATGTTCCATGAGGGATTCGAACTCGCGATCATTATTTCCACGCAATAGTAAAGCCACGCCTTTGTCACTGCACATACAATAAATACTGTGAACAAATTTAAGTTTGTCCAAGTTGCATTTACACAGTACATTAAAGTTTATATGTGAAGAAAGATATAGCCACAAGAAGGGTTCTCTGCTCCAAGAAGTTTTCATGCTGGACTGTGCGGACCACCAACTTGGTCTGTTTATTTGAAGTAGATAGATGAGGAACACAATCAACTGGATGTAGTCGCCTTCTAACTTGTGCAGTTTCTGGACGAGTGTCAAAAGCAGAGAAAAGAATATCAATTATTCATGGAAGTCATCTTTACAAGGGAAAAATAAAACAAAGTTTATAAATTTCCAAGAAAAGGGAAAGAGTTTTGAATATTGTAATGCATTCCTGATTACAAAAATCCCCTGCTATAAAAAATGAAAAGGAATAAACTATTGTCAAATAGAATCTCTCAAACACAATACGTTCGCTTTGTTTGAAAGCAATTCCGTGTAAACACAATCCATCGTTGTCTTTTTGAGAAATTGTGCTGTATAAGCAATATACACAAGAGTTGAACATCCTCTCTGTTGATGATTTGTATGTCCGCTGGGGATCAAAGATAGAAAACTAGGAAACATGTGAATCCAGACATAGACTCAAGTAAACTTTAGAGATATTATTGGTTGCCTTCCAGTGCGGAACACTTGAAAATGAAGTCATTGGCTCTTCTCGAATAGTCTCAACTTAATCAACATTAACTTTTCAAGCCGTGCAAGCCACCGGCGGCGTAGCTCAGACGATAGCACGTTTGTCTACTGATCTGGAGTTGCGCTCGATTTCCTCTTGGGCTGATTACCTGGTTGGGTTTCTTTCGAAATTTTCCCCAACTGTAAAGCGAATGTTAGGTAAGCTATGACGAATCCTCGGCTTCATCTCGCTATCAACAATTCCATCGACGCTAAATAATCGAGTAGTTGATAAAGCGTCGTCAAATAATCAACTAAAAAAATCCGTACACCTTGTACTAATATGCCGGCGAATATCGTGGCAAACAGAAACTTCGGACTAGTGAGATATGGAATTGACGTTCCCATTTTTTTTACCCGAGGCCTCCAAAAAAGTTATCGTGGTAACTTATACAGGGACATCATTTTATTTTTAATCAATTTATTGTACATAAAGTTTTGGAATGTATTGCAGCCAAACGATTTAATTAGTAAACTTCCAACCGTTATGATGCAAGAAGCACTAATCAATTTGTCATTTACAAATGAATATAGTACTTTCGCTTCAGAAATATGTTACGTTTAACCAGTGACGAAAGACATTCTCGAGGCAAAAAATAAATAAATCCATTGTTTCTGAAACGCAGGTCAACGAAGCCAATATTTCACTTTATTTGTCCTTTCTAAAGCGCTTTCAGCATTTACATTTCGCGTGCATCGTCCCTGCAAATAACAAAATTTGTTCAGTAGTTCAGGAGAAATAGTTCTTCACAGATAAAGATAAAAAAAATTAAATGAAAATATTTAAAGATAAGTATCACTGAAGCCTTTTCTAAAGTCACCTCGAAAAACCACTTGAAAATGTAGATCTCCATATTCTCAATTTTCTTTTCATATCCAACAGAAGAGAAAAGAATCAAGGGGTGTTAAATCTGGAGACCTGGCAGAATTATTTCAACATGAGTTACTCGACCAAGGACGAAATGTCCATTGGAACTGCTGCAAAACTTTCGATGAATGGAAAAAGAATCAAGCCTTTTTCGATAATGCCATCACGAAAATCAAAAATTTGTTTAAATATCCAAATAATTATTAATGCATTGAAACTCATTCTCAGGTTAACCAAAGAGTAAAGCAGGAAAAGTTAATTCCATATAATACCTTTTCCGAATGGATAGTACTGCACCATGTTACAAAATATCTGTAGATTAATAGGCAGTAACTAATATTTTGTCATTATGACAGTTATCTTGAAAAATAACGTGAAAACGATTAGAGATATTTCAAAACATAAATTGCACCATTGACTTTTTTTTCCCCCGAAAATTTACATGATTTTATTTTATCTATCATGAACCCTCTTTCCAAAGTTGAATCCAAAATGGTGGCTTTTGAGATAGCTGAGAAAGGCTAGAATCAAAAATGTTAGTACAGCATTTGGTCTTACAAATAACAGTGTAAGAATAGTAATGGCAAAATCAAGCATATGGAAGATATTTATATGGTTCCAGTTTTTGATTCACTCTGATGCAAGAAGCCTAATAAATTTTTCATTTTCTTGCATTAAGCACATCGACTTTTGTCAACTGACCAGGAATTTCATCAGGGAAATTAACAATTTCACTTCGTACCAACTTTG
The DNA here is from genome assembly GCA_025594305.2 of Periplaneta americana. Lineage (NCBI taxonomy): Eukaryota > Metazoa > Arthropoda > Insecta > Blattodea > Blattidae > Periplaneta > Periplaneta americana. Next base: position 19,794,242 of record JAJSOF020000040.1, on the reverse strand, counting down.
AAGCTATTGCAGACATATCAGCGTCTTAGCACTATTTGATAAAACTGTCTAGGAAAATCTTCAAACTGTTTTGCTTATCTCCTTCCACAGCTTTAAATTTCATGTTTGCCATCGTTGTAAACAAAGTCCAACAAAATTATTTAACAGTTCACTGTTTTTTTTTTTTCAGATAAAGATAAAGAGAAAACTGCGAATGAGGTATATCGAAATTTGAAACCTTCAAAGTCAGCAAAAATGCTACAAAATTTTTTCCACATTGGGAAATGTTTGGAAACTTTTGTATTCCAAAAACACTTTATATAAGGCAAGAGAAAATTAATGCCATTTAATCGCACAAATGTTGCGAAATCTAATTACTTCAACGAAATAGCCAATGTCCAGGAAATCAGTCCACTTGCAACATTTATGTTTATTCCACCAGAATGAAGAATTAAAACAAATATATTTCCTTTAAAATAAAATAGACATTGGATCTGACTGCCTTCTGAAGTTTTGAGTCAGCTGTAAATAACGATCCTACAACGTCTTTGCAGAGACCGAAGAGTTGCCTACTAGTTCTAATTTACAAGTTCTTTGAATCAGACGAGGATCACAAAGTTTCTCTTCAAATGTCTAGTGCTGCACAAGATTTCTGTAGATTTAATGTTTATAGCATTTTGACAGTTATCTTAAAATATTTTATCTGATCGATGAATTATTCGTATGTCATGATTTTTTTCCGAAAATTCTCAGCCGATTTACAGTACCTACATAACGACAATTTCCATTTAAACTGGTGCAAGATTTGGTGCTTGGAATCAGATTGAATTCGATCCGGTTTTATGAGATTGGCCAGAATATTAATTTATCAATACTATTTCTAAAATCAAGAATATGAAACATGATTATATGGTTCCAGACTTTTATTTATAGTACGTTTTTCAAAAAAACAAATTGTAGGACTTATGGATAGTGAGATAATTACAAGTGTTTCGAAAGCTCTGACGGCAATTCCAAGATGTCTCGACGCTGCATAAGTAGTACCCCACACCCCATGCGGTCAGCGACTTGAAACGGGTGGGAACGTTTTTCTTTCACCAGGTCGTTTGTCAAAGGAGACAAAATGACACTCTGACCGTGAACTCCGTATAGGGGCGTAACTGTTATTTGTTTAGTTTGTGTAATTTAATGTCAGAAAATTAAATTAATAATCCGAAGAGCAAAATAGCTCGTGTTCGGTAAGGCGGAGTTCAACAATGAATACTGAATTATCGTTTGTACAATGCAATAGGTAACAATTCAGCGACAATGTCCAGATCGGAATAATTTTTGTACAGAAAAAACGTATTGTAATAACAAGAAATGAGTGAAAATTGGAAAATTCCAAATTCCTGGTTTGGGATTGAAGTTTCATTTACAATTAATAAAAAAGAAACCTGATGTAACTTTATAAAGAAGATGTATTAACATTACAGTTTGTTGTTTAACGACATTCACAAATTGTGGGTATTTTATAATGAAATAAAGACTAATAAACTTATCAGGCCAAAACCAAATTTCCTACTTTATCGGAAATGGATGAGGTACTGTTCAAAATGTCCACCATCAGTAAAGTGATTTATTTGTACTTTCTACGCCAGTTTCATCAAACTCTGAAGTAGTCCTTCACTGTTCTGAATTTAATCCAAAGGCCTGGATCATGTTTAATATTAAAATTTGTAAAAATAAAATGATGGCATCTGTAGTATTGAAATAAAATAAAAATTGTATTTGACTGTCCAACTGCACACTGAGTCAGTGTAAACATCACAACGATCCTGCAATCTTTGCAGAGATGCAAAGTTTCCCGACAGCGATGCCAGTTTTAGACCTTCTTACGTGACTCGATAATCAATGTTTCCAATGTTTCTTCAATTGATTCTCGAAATCTGTGAATTTTCTCAAAATTAAAATACTGCTGCAAGTGTCATAAAAACGTTTTATCTCGTTGTTATACAAGAAATTAAACCGTATTTCAAACAGCAATCGTAAAATTCGTGATCGAAATGTCTGCATAAAAGTATTATTTCTTCAAAAATCTCGCAAAATGGTATTAGACGTTTTTGTTCGGTATATTTTAAGGAATCACATCCAAAAATTAATTTATCAATACTATTTCTAAATATACGTAAAGAGATGCTATGCCATGATTGGAAGTTGACCTACTTTTCAAGAAGAATGTTTTGTGTAATTTAATGTTGATAATACTGAAAGTATCAGGAAAATTGTAAAAATTAAATTTCTACATGTTTTATGTAATAGTAATTGTGTATGCCGATTTCAAATATTTTCAGGAAGTATTAACTCAAACCGTATATTTTCACGAAATATTCACCGAAAATGATAAAATAAGCACAGAAATAGAGGTAAAATCACACCCCTATAGTAATCTTATATGACCTATCTTACATACCATTTACATCATAACGATGTTTATATGAACCACTGAAGAATGTCACAGCTACTACTGCTGCTTTGTGACTTAAACACGACTGAATCAATGGAATAATGTTGATAGTTATAAGTTACAGAATGGCGTATAGCAGGTTCCCTAGTTTTAGAGGCTTATATTTAATGACTGGATGAGAAAAAATAATAAATGTACCAATTAAAAATATGGAACATGCCATTTATTTACCTCATGTTACAAACTTATTTCTTGAAAACAATATCTTCAAGTTGGCCTCCATTACAGTCCACGGATTCCTGCAAGCGTGTAATGAAACTGGACGGTTTTTTCAACGATTTCCTTGGGATTATTAGGTGCCCAGTACCACATATTCTGTTTGTTAACGGAACTGTCCAAATGAAAGTAGGCTTCGTCACTCACGAGTAATGTATCTCGAACATATGCATATTAAGCATGATGTTGCTAAGTTAACTTCTGTAAGAACAAGCTCTTTGAGTCACTTGAATGAAACTTGAGTTTACTTAAAGATGCGTACACACTTAGCGAATGAGCAACGAACGAATGATGAAGCGAAACTCACGGTCTGTTGTTCGTTCAAGTTATTATAGGCAGTTTGTTTGGAGCAACGTACAAATCATCAGCAAACAACATGTGTCCGGAAATGCTTCATTTCCGAGTTATGGTCTTCACAACATTGAAATTGGTCAGAAAACATTCGAAGGGATTCCAAATCAGGCACCGGACGAATAAACCAATGATTTTAAATCACGGTCCTGATTATCTGCAACAATGGCAGACGAAAATATAATTATAATAAGTGCAGCCGTTGTTATTATAGGCAGTTTCATCAAAAAAGGAAAGTTGACGAAAAACCTAAAAAAGGCGATGGTGTTTTCCAGACGTTGTGAATTCTACGAAAATCACAATCAATATAGAGGCATTTTGACTTGCTTCATGATTTACGTCGAATGGAAACGGGACAGTTTCACGAATGGAACTTCTGTCGCATTTCAGAAACAGACTTCGAAATATTACCGTGCAAAATAAGGCCAAAATTTTCCAAGAAAGAGACATGCTGACGAGAAGCAATACATATTCAGGAAAGGCTAGCATTAATACTTGGATATCTCGCTACAAGAGATTCGTATACAAGTTTAATATATTTATTCAAAGTGTCGAAACAACTGATTACCAGGATTTTCCAGAAGTATGTACAGCTATAATTGAGGAATTGGAAGATTTTATTAAGGTACGACTGCAAGACAGGGGAATGTTTCAATATACTGATACCTCACTGACAATAATTATCTTAAAATACTAAAAAGAGAGATTTGTCTGTGTTTGTCGAATGCGCATCATGCTTAAGAAAAGGCACTTCTCAGTGCCAATAATTTATTTTGTGTGCACAAAGTTGGAACTTTTTTTTCTGGGCGTGAATTTGTCCAAAAGGAACGACATATGTTTATACGCGAACCAAGTTCCACTTCATCATTCTCCATTGCAGATCTTTTTGTGGACTTCTGTCTTTCCCTCCGGAATGATGTCAGTAGGAACTCAATTTTCTTTTTGACTTCTGCTCCCTACAATAAACAAAAATAGGCCTATGTATCCACTGAAAATAAATAAACAAAAATACTATTCAAACTTTGCACGTGTTTGACTCGCCTAACTTGCAGCTGAACATCTTTCCAATAGCTTCCCAAACATCATGTTTTCTTACTTTATTGTGATAAGTAGGATGCTTGGGATTCCATAAAGTTTCCTGCTCCCTATATGCATTAATAAAATTAATAACAGCTTCTTCCGTCCACTCCAGTTTCGACATCCTGTTGCTGAAACTGAACTAAGCGCTGCGTTCTGCTACGAACTACAAACTAGTGACAAATCCCGTCCACAACGAATACAAACTTCCTTTGATGTACCGACAAGCGACGGATCACTTCCGAAGGCAAACCAAACGATCGGTTTGCCTTTGCTGCGACGTACACACGTTCCAATTTCAATCAGCGAATGCATTCGTTTGTCGTTCGTTCGCAAAGTGTGGACGCACTTTAACATGCGTCCCAAGGACCTTCGAGAAGGATCCGATATTCTTGCTTGTTTACGAGCTGAACGACTCGGACTACGTTCAAAGCTTGTCTCACTCGAGCCACATTCTCCGGTGTTGTCACTGTTTTAGGCGGTGCATGTTTAATGTCTGCTACACTACCACTGGCTTCAAACTTACTCATCCACTGCGTAATAATTTTTTTCCGTGAAGGAATCGCACCGCGCCTTGGCACATTGAAGTGAACGCGAGACCACCTCTGCGTTGTCACAACAGACCTAGTCTCGTGGAAGAAACGCACGGCTGCAACACGATTTGCCACTGACCAACGCTCCATTGCTTCTGACGCAAACGCATACCAAACAAAACTGCATCGTTCCCCTCGTCCATTGATAAGGTATTACCAAAGTATGGCTTCATATTTTCCCAGGACATAGATTTGAAAATAGGTAACTTACTATGCGCCACCCTGTACTATCTGGTGGTATGCTGTGACTATGCGACAATCGTTTAAAATAACCTCATGCGCCATACGACTATAATGTTCAAAATTATCGTGTGCGCAATGCGACTATTTGAAAGGGTAAAATCTTCAATTTGTCCCGATGTAATCCCACCCCCGCATTTTTCAGAAGTGTTTCTGGTGATCATTTAATACAGTTTTTGTTACTGTTCTTGAAAGAAAAAAATCAATATTGGCCTTAAAATTATTTTATGCTCGACCATGCCGAAATGTAGTAATTATACACCTGGTAGCAGTCCTTTAATGCATGTCATTAAAGTACACCTACTCATTAAAGTACAGGTGTTCAGCCAATGACAACTCAGCTTACAGGTGTTCAGCCAATGACAAGTCAGCTTTGTACCGTTATAAAACAGCAAGTATCGATTATTCTCGGATATGCAATCGAAAGAGAATTAGCGAAAAGTCACGGAGGCTGGAAATCCAATACTGTCGCAGGATATGTTCTGTTACTATAATAATTAGCGTTAATTGTAAATAATATTCAAATAAATTCAATTTATCTCGTTTTTCAATGTCGAATTCAATAATCAAGCTTATATAAAGTTTAACGGGATTAAATCAAGGTCGATGACATTATTGTTTCTCGGAAAAAATCAATACTTTCGCGTCTGCGCACATCTCACAATTCACGACCTAGAACAAGGTCACTTCCGATCTTGTCAGATACAAATAAAATGTATACATCTGAATAATTTCAAGTTAGAAATATGGTCGAGCATAAAAAGTCGTATGAAACTCGCCTTAATGGTAATTAAGAAGCTCGTATGAAAATTATGAAACTCGCTTGCGCTCGTTTCATAAATATACATACTCGCTTCTTAATTACTATCATTATAGGCTCGTTGCATAATGTACTATTACGCTATTTCCAATCGTCAATGTCTCACATATAGGCTTATTATATTACCCAAAATGTGGTGTGCACCGCACCGGTCTACAATAACGATAAGGAATACTGATCACAGCAACCATACAGCGAGCCCTTGGCTTCTTGTTTCTTGCTCGTTAGATCTACTCCCAATTAAACAATGTGTTGTTTATTGGCCTGTGAACGGACATTAATCGCAGAGCAAACATACTGGTTTCTATCACTTCACAAACTCCATACAGAACGGGTTTTCCATCTCCAAATGAGCGCACACTACATGGAAGCGGCGCGGCGCCGAGATCCTTCGCGTTCCGCACAAAACTGCAATTCAATAAACTGCGTCCAGCAATGACAGATGGCTGTTTTAAACCAAGAATGTCGACACATCAACTTTAAGTGACCTTTTTACCCACGCTGATGACATCCAGTTCAGTCCTGAAAGGTTTATCGGGTGTACGCACTCCAATTCACGCACATTAAATCAGGAAGATACTTAACCAGGTGGAGAGAAATATCTCTCAGCGGAGGGAAATTTAAAATCTAAAGGGAAAATGTGAGAAATGAGAAATTTTTAGATAAAGTGAAAAAGATACACTTTACTATACATACTCATTCAAGAATTTATACCCGTAATTATGGAACTCATTCTTGGTGGTATTTTGACTTTAAATTGCTACTTGAAGAATGAACCAATTCATAACAATATTGGAAAACAATAACTATCGACAGAGAGATAGACTGCCACATGCACCAGCGGGCGGCAAGTTCATATTTCTTGTTACGTCTTCATGAGTACAGTATAATCTAGTTGGGAGGGTATTTCTCAAGAAGATTAATGGATACATTTGTGTCCCTGGTCCGGAAATGACTGAGTCGAAAGTTAGAAGCAAAAATAATTGTGTGGAAGTGGAACTGTGATTTCGCACCACGTGCCCTCCTTCCCTTAACCTTTGGAACAGTCATGGAAATAATATGGTATGGGCCGGATGTCTCCTACGTGGGTACCTGTCTGTGAGTTTGTCTACTGTTCCCATTGGCTCATCTGTATTCGAAAATCAAGTCTGCATATTCCGCCCTCGTGTACTCCTCCATTTCACTAGGACTGATCGACTGGACACTGCAACTTGTACACATACACTGCTGTCCACAGACGTTGATATCAGAACCGACCATGTCCGTTACACATTAAGCTATCTGCATTACTTTAGTGTAATTTCCTGTCCCTACCCCTCAGACAGCGCACTGAATGGAATACTGTAAGTAGACAACGTAAACAACGTCAGATGAATACAGTATGTGTAAGATGTACAGATAACAGCACATAAATAAGGTGTATAGAGGAATAAAATTATTTCATTTCCACACAAGCATTTTTGCTTGTAACATTCGACTCAGTCATTTCCGGACCAGGGTTCCTTATCTCAAATTGATACATGTGCTCTTCCCCATCATCCCTGATGTAACACTAGCCCGGAAAACCCTTGTATATATAGGCCTACATGACATTTAAAAACAAAAAGATTACGTAAGAGCCATGTTCTAATTCCAATCGCTACAAATCTAGGTTTACAGAGGAAACTCGACACAAGAAATAGCTATACAACCAGGCCTCGACCGAGATTCGAACTCGTTTCCTTCGGAATTAAAATCAGACTCTATGACAGGGACTGGATCCTCTTACGAGTACTATTACTAGCCTAATTTCCTTAAAAGGAAAGAAGAGATGCAACAATTAAATGGCCCCCACATCTGAAACGTTTGGTAAATATTCCTGGAGTTCTGCTCACCGCTATTTTAGGAAGTTATACCGGCTCTTGCAAACTTTATCTGTAAGATAATTTTGAAGAAACTTATGAATGTAAAGGCGTTTGACAGATTGGATTGCAATAAACTGATGAACATGCTGAAGAAAATAAATGTGGATTGGGAAGACAGGAGGCTGTTCAGTAACCCATACATGAAGCAACGAGTCAAAGTCAGGTTAGGAGAAGAAATGTCCGAAGGAAGTGAAATAGGGAGAGGCCCTGTTGAACATCTACTTGGAGGATTTGGTGAAGAACTGTTTCCAGAACATGGGAGGGGTAAAAGTAGGAGGAAGAAGAATAAGATTTGCTGATGATATGATGTTGTTAGCAGAAGAGCAGACGACACTAAGGGATATGCTACAGGAACTAAATGACAGCTGTGGACAGTATGGAATGAAGATAAATGTAAACAAGACGAAGATCATGGTTGTCGCAAGAAAAATAAAGAAGGTAAACTTGCGAATTCTAAATGGGATAGTAGAGCAAGTGAACAGCTTCAAATACTTGGAATGTAGGCCTACTATAAGCAGTAACATGAGCTGCAGCCAGGAAGTCAAAAGGAGGATACCAATGGCAAAGGAAGCTTTTAATAGAAACAGGAGCATATTCTGCGGACCTCTGAAAAAAGAACTAAGGAAGAGACTAGTGAATTGCTTTGTGTTGAGTGTGGCATTGTATGGGGCAGAAACATGGACATTACGACGAAATGAAGAAAAACGAATAGAAGCATTTAAAATGTGAATATGGAGAAGAATTGAGCGTGTGAAGTGGACAGACAGAATAAGAAATGAAGTTGTGTTGGAAAGATTGGGTGAAGAAAGAATGATGCTGAAACTGATCAGAAAGAGAAAAAGAAATTTGTTGGGTTACTGGCTGAGAAGAAACTGCCTACTGAAGGATGCACTGGAAGGAATGGTGAACGGGAAAAGAGTTCGGGGCAGCAGAAGATATCAGATGATAGATGACATTTAGGTATGTGGATCATATGCGGAGACTAAGAGGAAGGCAGAAAATAGGAAAGATTGGAGAACACTGGGTTTGGAGTGAAAGACCTGCCCATGGGCAGAATACTTATGTATGTATCGTATTGGTAAATTTTGAATTCGAGAAGCCAAAAGAAAATAATTGATTCCTATTCTTTATTCCTTCGAATCCAGTGAAATATTTGTCAGTGTTACCATGTCTATCTACAGTAGATACTTCTATACGTGTAAATGTTTTAAACAGGTATAAACTATCAATTTTGTTGCCACCTACTTAATATTTTCTCCTATTGCAATTTCGTGGGTTTTTCATCGCATACAACAAATTAATTGGAAGACGATGTAATCTTTTGCCAAAAAAAGATATAAAAGCTACTTATGCTCTATTGTAACCAGTGTTGAGTCCAACCAATGTAAGAACTATGCTTTTCCGCAAAAAGAAATCATTCTTATGAGGATCTGATGATGCTGAAAAAAATTGTTTGAATATGTAGATTTATTGTATATTATTTGGTAGAATATTAAACATTGATAGAACCATTAATCACTAAAAGCTTTTTTTTTTTGGAAACAATATTGAAAATCTGCTCCAAATGATTTAGAAAATGCATTTAAAGCATTAAAATATACATTTCATATTTTGTCAAAATAAATTTCGCATGTTGGAAAAATGTTCTTCATATTGTGCCGGTCCCTCTATGTATAATAAATGACTACAGATTTTATTACAAGTCTACAAGTCATGCATGCAACTAGCAACACTACCCTAGGTCCGTATTTTGTAGATTTTTAAGCAGAAAATACTCATGAGCAATTGAAATTCAATGATATTTTGGTTCTGAATAGTCGTATGACCGGGTAAAAGAAATTCCATAGCAGAATTTAGATTACCTTAATAAACAAGTTATTTAAAATATTTAACCAAATGAGTACCTGTAGCCTACACTCTACGTAGGTTGCACAACTATGGTACAGGAATTTTTTTCCATTTATACTATCACATAAACTGAGGGGTGTTTAGCAAAACCGTCAGTTGTCCAAAATCATATTTTTGCGGATATCTTGAAAAAACTTCACAGCATCAACAATTGGTATTTCGTGTTTGATAATTTGTATGAACACATCTTAGTTATTGGATTATCTGCAGTATGTTGTTTACACATAACGTATAATATTTGGATAATGGGAACAAAAAATCCTTTGGACAAATGAAATTTTTACTTGAAAAGTTCCAAATTCACAATGCAAAATGCAACAAAACGCACTAGCGCATGCAGCTGTCACTCTGTGTAAATTAATGAAACCTGGACAACTGACATTCTTAAAGAAATGAGGCTATCAAATGCAGAACTCGCCTTATCCAGGTAAAGTGATTTGTCAGAAAACAGGGAAAACCGTTATGGATATGGACAGTTTTGCATTTGATAGTAGTTTTCTGAGCTCTATGGAAAAGGAATTAGACAAGTTTTGCACAAACCGACTATATCAGTAGATAGAGAGCTGCAAGGAGTTCAACATCCCATATGTAACTTTTTTTTAAATTTTGGATAAGGCGAGTTTTGCACTTGATAGCCTCAAATATTGTGGACTACTGACGTTTTAACAGAAACACAATTTCTTGCCATTCGACACTGTACTACTGACGTTTTTATAGAATTGAATACATGTGATCATGCATGTCCCAAAGGATCATCAGATGGCCGCTCTAACTAAAATTACCATATTTTGAACAAATGACGTTTTTACTAAAAACCGTTAATTATGCATGGACTAGAGTTCTGGCGTTGTTCAGTCAACTCTGTGTGTGATCTGTGCAGTCAACTGTCCGAAGACAGGTCTGAACCTCACAAGTGATACCAATAAGGAATCAATCATGAGGCAATTAGGCCAGAAAGTAATAGGGTAGGGTGGCCAGTTCCTTTCCCCCCTCGCCGATTAGCTACATGTTACACTAATCAGACTTCAGACGTATCCAAACAATAATTATTCTTCCTCTGACACATAACGTCAAGTGAGATGTACTGCCTGACAATAGATGTACATATCAGCCAGAATCTCAGTCAGAGGAAACTATAGTTATAAATAAATTTTTATTTATTTTAAGTTACTTACATATTATTAAAATATGGAAAATGAACATGACTATGATAATATCAAAAACATATCAGCCAGAATCTCAATCAGAGGAAACTATAGTTATAAATAAATTTTTATTTATTTTTATGATTTTCATGATTTTCACAAAATTATTTTGAATATACACTTAGCATACATACATACATACATACATACATACATACATACATACATACATACATACATACAGGGTGAACCAGCCAGGGCTAGACTCCTAACCGCACTCACGGCGGCTGATTCATACGTAACGACGCTACCATATGCGGAGGATTCGTTCCGCGTTTTGCGGTTAGTATTGTGTAATGATGTACGTACCGAATTCACAATTCATGTTCGAAATGACGTCCTTGTGATATCTGGCAGGCTGCACATCTCCTGAAGATATGTCCAGCAACTCGCCGCAATTCGTTCTCCGAAATGGCTCGAATTTCGTGTCGGATATTTTTTCAGTTCCTCAAATGAAACTTTACTTTTAACCACTTAGGTGGAATGTGTTTCGTGACTTAAAAAAATTAAGGTGGGGTCAAGTAGTACATCATACACTGACTGTTGGAATCACATGGAATACCTAATCTGCACTGGTAATCGGGTTCCATTAAACTCTGAACTACACGAATTTTGTAAGGTTTTAATTTTAATTGTTTCGTACCCCTTATCACTGAAGGCTGTGATATCCCTACCTGCTGAGCTACACGGCGGGATGATGTCGTAGGAATTCTCTGTAATCGGTAGCCAATGTCATCTAACATCTCCTCAGTGAGAACACGTTTCCCACATGTTCGTTTCTTATCCAATATTGATTCAGTTGTACTAAATTTCTTCACTAAATTGTAAATCATTGCTTTAGAAGCTCTGGCGAATCAAGACGGAAGTTTGTTACAACTGTTCTCCAAGATTCGTAATTCACAAAGTTGTTGTAAATAAACACTCGTTGTTCAAGGTTATATTTCATAATGGACACACTACTGCACTCTAAATGTACGGTATACAGCTGCACCCTCACTGTGCGAACGTGTTTGCATAACTAGGCCTAAACACGAAACGTACGCGAGCAAGAGGTCTGATCACTATGATAGCTCATACGACTTTCCGCTGACGCCGTCTACCCCAGGCTGACTGACTCTGTACATATATACATAAATACATACGAGTATATACATACTTGTATGTATATTATACAGAAGCTAGTCTACTCTCTATTATTAAATCACTGCTGCAGTACATTTGCTATGTAATATCTGCTTGAAACAATACAAAGTGGCGCCAATTGGAAACTAGTTTTTTTTTTTCATCTTTAGTACAATCTACTCCATTAAATAGCCCACGTTATCTCGCCCCTTCTCGTTTTATCGTACTCTCAGATTTACAGATGCATTACGCAATATTGTTTTTGTCGATCGCTCCATTGTTGCCAACAGGGATGCATATCGGTGCAGTATTGCAGAAATAATTACACGCATTGTAAGGCTATCTGTCAGCTCATGTCGACAGTGGTTAACGGAACACGGTTCCTGTTATATTCCCCATTTCCTGTTTCCAAAATTGAATAGGTACAACAATGGCGTGATGAGAATAAATCTTTCCATCGAACAACTGCAAAACTTTCAAAACCATGCTATTGGATATTACGTTACTACAGTAACCATAGCAGCTGTCTGCAGGGACAGCAAATAATAACTTCTACAGTTACAGAACGAAAGTTGCCGAAACCAATGTTCTACATGGAACGTACATCACTTCTGAGCTCACTTTCAGCAAGAATTCAGTGTTGTGCATTAAGAGTCGTACTTGAGAAATGGAATTTTGTCCGCTGTCAATAATCCTAGGCACGACAGTCCATGAAGTACCATGACCGACCAGCCGGCTGCTGGCCTCACGTCCACATGTCGAAGCAGAGGTGGACGATCATCAAACCTGAATGGAGATATCGTGTGGTTAGCACGATGATCCCCCCAGTCGTTATAGGTGGCTTTCGTAACCAAATTTCGCTACCTATCGTAGCTCTCCAAGTGCATCACGATGCTGAGTAGGCACCGGTCCCATACACTGGCCGAAATTTCATGAGAAAATTTCTTCCTCCATGAGGACTCGAACCAGTGCGCATTCCGTAACGCTAGTCCTAGGCAGGATGCTTTAGACCACGACGCCACGGCGCGGGACGTCGGCTGTCAATGTGATAAATAACTAATGTCTTACGTAAAAAAAATTGTCGTTATCGGCTTAGTATCAACAGAAATTTCAAAGAAATACTGCACATTACTTAACTAGAAGTCCTAAAAGGGTACCGAAATCTATCCTGTCTATCTTAACTCACAATTAAGCACTATTAAAAGATTCCCTTGTACTTGTGAGATGATGCTTAGCCTATCTATCAAAAGTTTCATGGTCCTATGCAAATAAACGTAAGTTTGTTAGTGTATGACTTACAAATGGGAAAATCGTTCGTTTCAGGAGAGAAAAATGCGATTTGTAAAAACGTTAATAAAGTCTATAAATCCCAACGGATTGTGCTAATTCTTTCAGAAAGCGTTAAATTCGTGTGTTTACACCAGTATCTATCATAGGTTTCGATTTCCGACGCAAAGAAAAAATTTGTAAAAATTTAGCTTTGCGAGATTTTTAGGGATGAAAACGTCTATAAAAATTACAAATTCCAACAGATTCTTCTAATTCCTTTAAAAAACATTAAATTCATGTGTCTGCGCACATGGAAATGAAACACGTTTCCTTAACTGGAAAAACACAATAAGTCACACTTCTGAGTGTGTTGGATCACATGAGAATAGAACGTAAGGTGTATGCTGACCACCTTGCTAGATGTGGAGCCGAATTCATTTATTCATTTTTATGGCACTAGAATCAGTTTGTGTGTATTCCGCAAATAAATAATAATAACAATAATAGCAATAATAATAATAATAATAATAATAATAATAATAATAATAATAATAATAATGAGCTGAGAGAAAATCAGAAACGCTTCTGCTGGAAAATATTATCAGTCTCATACAAGTGAATGAATTTATTAACTATTCGCTACGGAGGATAAATATTTATCCCCGCAGACCAGAATAATAGTACATCACTGACCAAATTACTCGTTACTACCCTAAGTATCACATTACGAATATGGGTATAATTGATGATGAGGCATGTAGTTTCATTTATAAACCTACTGCAGCAGAAACATCTGACAAACAAACATTCTGATGGAGGCAGATAAAAAAGTTAATTTTTTTTCTTCCACCATGTTAATAATGACAAAAGAGGTGCTTATAGAAATTTTGGCTACTCGACCTCAATTACGAGGCCATCAAGAAAGTGATTTTTCCTGCGACCGTTTACAGAAAAAAGCACAATTGCATGGAAAGATTTATTGAAACAGATACAGTAATTGTTGAGCTATTTTTCAACATATCCCCCGCTGGAATTGAGACATTTGTCATATCATGAGATCAATTTTTGTATCCTCCTGTCGTAGAAGTCAGCCGCCTGGGATCGGAACCAGCGTTTGACAGCCGTCTGCACCTCTCTGTCGATCCCATGATATGGCAAATGTCTCAATTCTGGGTGAGAATATATTGAATAATAGCTCAACAATTGCTGTGTCTTTCCAATAAATACGATGAAAGAGTAATGGAACGGAGAAAAATTCTCTCCGGCGCCGGGATTTGAACCCCGGTTTTCAGCTCTACGTGATGATGCTTTATCCACTAAGCCACGCCGGATACAACTCCGACGCCAAAAGAATCGTCTCAGATTAAGCTCCAACTCTTGGGCCCTCTAGTGGCCGTCCTCTGCACTACGTCATAGATGTCTATAGAGGGAACCCAAGAGTTGAGCTAATCTGAGACGATTCTAACCGGCGTCGGAGTTGTATCCGGTGTGGCTTAGTGGATAAAGCATCAGCACGTACAGCTGAAAACCCGGGTTCAAATCCCGGCGCCGGAGAGAATTTTTCTCCGTTCCATTACTCTTTCATCGTATGATGACGCAGAATATCTGCATGGAAATATCATATGTACTTCGGTACATTGAAATAATATATATGATATGCGTAAATCACTTCGTGATTTAAGACGGCGCTTATTCCGTCGGATCCCGGCCAACTAGTCACTCATATCGAGTGCACCTCAGCACATGTGTGGACTTCGGTCCTGCGTTCATAGACATCTATCACGTAGTGCAGAGGGCGGCCACTATAGGGAACCCAAGAGTTGGAGCTTAATCTGAGACGATTCTAACCGGCGTCGGAGTTGTATCCGGTGTGGCTTAGTGGATAAAGCATCAGCACGTAGAGCTGAAAACCCGGGTTCAAATCCCGGCGCCGGAGAGAATTTTTCTCCGTTCCATTACTCTTTCATCGTATGATGACGCAGAATATCTGCATGGAAATATCATATGTACTTCGGTACATTAAAATAATATATATTTCCAATAAATGTTTCCCATGATATTGTGTTTTCTTTCTGTTAACGGCCATTGGCGAATTTATTTTCTACGGCCCTCGTAATTGCGATCGAGTGGCCAAAATTTATATAAGCACTATTTTTGACATTATTAACATGGTGGAAGAAAAAAATTTAACTTTTCTATCTGTTCCCATCAGAATGTTTGCTTGTGAGCACAGCCTTTACGATTGAGAGCAATTGTCCGACACTAGAAAATACATTCTTATTGCCCGTTGACATAGTGAAGGTATCCTTTAACAATATGTCCTTACAATGGCTTAGCCGTCTCTAGAGCAGACGATCAGCCTGTTATGTGGGCGGCTCGGATCCGAGTGACGTGGCAAAGTCGCAGTAGTGGTTTTCTTCAAAGTTTTTCCACGCTAGGTATCAACATCATTCCGTCCGAACTCCATTCCATAGCATTCCCCGATCGCCGGCTGGCGACGCAAGGAGGGGGCTGGTTTAGAACGAGTGGGGTTGTCTGCTCGAAACCTCAGGCGGTGGCAAGTTTGCCTACTGATCAGGTGCTGCGCTCGGGTGTTCGCTCGATTCTAGCTTTGCCAGTATGGTTGGGTTTTTTTCCGAGGTTTTCCCAACTGTAACACGAATGTCAGGTAATTAGAAGGTGAATCCTCGAATTCATCTCGCCAAATAAGTACCGTCTCGCTATTACTATCTCCATTGTAGGCCTAGTTGTTACAACGTTGTTAAATAATCAACTATACTCGTCATGATATTGAACTTTTAGTGCCACAAATCATCAATACTTTTGCTTCTAACCACAACAAATTAAACAACTGACGAATTATACAAGCCTAAAATAATTTATACTTTAGTAATTAACAATAAATAGTAATGGTGGTGACACTGGCGCTATTACTGGTGATGGTATTGGTTGTATTGTTGTTAGTGGTGGTGTTGGTGCATGGAAATTAAACAACAAAACTAATAGGTTAATTTTCAATAAAAGTACTTACTTACTGGCTTTTAAGGAACCCGGAGGTTTATTGCCGCCCTCACATAAGCCCGCCATTGGTCCCTATCCTGAGCAAGATTAATCCATTCTCTATCATCATATCCCACCTCCCTAAAATCCATTTTAATATTATCCTCCCATCTACGTCTCTGCCTCCCTAAAGGTCTTTTTCCCTCCGGCCTCCCAACTAACACTCTATATGCATTTCTGAATTCGCCCATACGTGCTACATGCCCTGTCCATCTCAAACGTCTGGATTTAATGTTCCTAATTATGTCAGGTGAAGAATACAATGCGTGCAGTTCTGTGTTGTGTAACTTTCTCCATTCTCCTGTAACTTCATCCCTCTTAGCCCCAAATATTTTCCTAAGCACCTTATTCTCAAACATCCTTAACCTATGTTCCTCTCTCAAAGTGAGAGTCCAAGTTTCACAACCATAAAGAACAACCGGTAATATAACTATTTTATAAATTCTAACTTTCAGAATTTTTGACAGCAGACTGGATGATAAAAACTTCTCAACCGAATAATAACAGGCATTTCCCATATTTATTCTGTGTTTAATTTCCTCCCGAGTATCATTTATATTTGTTACTGTTGCTCCAAGATATTTGAACTTCTCCACCTCTTCAAGAGATAAATTTCCAATTTTTATATTTCCATTTCGTACAATATTCTCGTCACGATTTTACTTTCAAACCTGTCTCTTTACTTGCTGCCAGTAAAATTCCCGTGTTTTCCCTAATCGTTTGTGGATTTTCTCCTAACATATTCACGACATCCGCATAGACAAGCAGCTGATGTAACCCGTTCAATTCCAAACCCTCTCTGTTATCCTGGACTTTCCTAATGGCATACCCTAGAGCAAAGTTAAAAAGTAAAGGCGATAGTGCATCTCCTTGCTTTAGCCCGCAGTGAATTGGAAACGCATCTGACAGAAACTGAGTAAAAGTACTAAACACATTAAAATGTCGAACTAAGATCAGCGAGACTGTTCTTCAGTGGAATCAGGAATTCAAAGTTTTAGTACATCTTTGCATGTCTTTCGGCCTGCAACATGTAACAAGATGTAGCAGAGGAATGGCGTGCTGTTATAATCAAACACATGTCAACATTATCTTATCATTTGGTTTGTCAACAGAACCACACGAGACAATCCGCTGACTATTATAGTATGTAGCCTATGCTCTTTCCACCCAAACAAAGTAATCAGAAAACAAATGCACACGCTCTTAATGCTTTGAAGGCCAATAGGACAACAACCCTTCTAATTGTGATCACGCAATTCTGCTCATTAAGAGACGAGATTCTACAAGACGCCTACACGATGGATTGCAGCGGTATAAATGATGACATACTAAAATACAAACTCTTTATTTTTTATCATTATTATTGTTATTACTATTATCATATTGTTATTATTATAGGAGTCTCCTAGTGTGACTGATCAGGATTCCAGTGCCATCAGTTTATTATGTCCAAAAATAATGACATACATCTACGAGTATAATACTTAAACCGTGTAGTTATAAAGTAAATATACTGTAATATATCAAATTAAAAACTGAAGGCAGAACAAACGAAAAGGTCTTAACTAATGATCAACTCGGCCGATAGGGGGCGCGGGCGCTGAACACTGCTAGCGGGCATTACTTCACCCTCGGCATTATGCAGCCCTACCTCCGGTTCAGTAGCGACTCTTGGTAGAAGCTACCTGCAATTATGAATGGAAGTAGTAAACGGTCATCGTCTGCTTCGGTTGGAATTTCATTCATGATTTGAAGACTTGAATGTATGGAGTAAGATTTTAATTTTTATATAGCCTGATGGTAGGAAAAGTTATTCATTTTCCGGAACTATCCCGATTGTTCCGGTTCCAAAAAAGTACTACTTCCAAAGAATAGTTCCGAAATAACAGAAAGCGTCTGACACAACGTAATAACCGCCAAAATATTATATCGTTTCGGAACTAGCTCCGTTTCCGAAATCTCAACTATAATCAATAATGCAACAGGAATGATGGAATCATGACAGCTGTTATACTCAGATGTAAGTGCATAATATACAAACTTTAAAACAACGCAAAAACTTGATCATTCTTTCAGCTAAATAAAGGATATTACCAAAGTCTACTATATACAGTCGCGAAGCTCAATATGTAGTAAAAATGCAAACATGGGTAGTTGCCCACCACTAGGATCACTACTATCGCCTCATCATCACAGATCTCTCTCCTAGTAGACGACAAAATATGTTACACTTTCGTTGTGTTCTTTTGGAAATATTAACACCTTCCTTCCATTATTGAAATATTAAATGCATAAAGTTAATTTATTATTTTACTGAAGTATATTAAATTCAACCATAAACTCGAAGATACCTGCAAGAAATAGGTTAATATTATTTTTATTTGTACAAAACGAACTGAAATTTACTATAATCGCTTCACTCATTCAAGATTATAGCGATAATTAACTATGAAACCAATAAATATTAATTTGCATTTCCCTTTACAACAATAATAATGGAAATATGAATTAATGGAGTACCTTACGTGTACCGGTACTTGTAGTATAGGCTTACGTAGTTAACAAAGTGGGATGAGGTTAGGCAATAATAATCACACCAGAATTGGAAATAAAACGTGATCAATAAATTTTATTGTAACAGACTTTTTCTACGTCTCTAGTAAAGCAACAAATAAAAATAACAACAAAATTAACAGCTATAATTAAAAACATATCCTTTGAAAAAAAAGTAGGCCTAAGCAATAATAATCCCACCAGAATTGAAAATAAAACGTGATCAATAAATTTCATTAATACAAACTTAATTTTTTTCTACGTCTTTAGTAAAATAACACATAAAAATTATAACAAAATTAATAGCTACAATTAAAAATATATCCTCTGAAAAAAAAAAAGTAGACCTAACCTTTATTTCTCTGGAAATTTAGCAGCCTAAGTGACAGAACTTTAACCGGTATCTAATGTCCTTTCGGTTAGACTGAAATATTTCACTGTGAAATTTAAGGATATAATGTATTCTAACAGTCACACAGAACTTCAAAATTAAGAGTTTTGTTTCTGCACAGCATTCTTGTAGAAACCCAGGAACCTTTCTGAATCTTTCGGAAATCGGAAAAAGGATAACTCTGGCCTCTTTCTCTTATTGTTGCTACAATTTATATCACTACAAACGTCTCCTCCTTGTCCCATATTATTATTCCAATTATTACATTTTAGCCATTAACATTTTCATTACAACCAATAACGAACGTTTCACAAGCATCAATGTGAAATACGCAACGAGCTAGCACTCGAAAAGAAATACGACATAGTCCAAAGTCGACCATGGACAGTCTATTGTTTCTAGTTGCTAACCGCTTGGAGCGCTTTATCACGAGATTTGCAAAAAAAAAACACCACAAGCTTCGCGGCTGTGTATAGTAGACTGTGATATTACTACTATGTAACATTAGTCTCTATTAACGCTTCATAATATTGTATTTGTAGTAACACCGAGATTAATTGGGCTACATTTGTACTGTTATGTTAGGCCTATCATATAATACAAAATTCATAACACAATACTTACGGTTTATAAATTTTATAATTTTTTTCGTCATTGGATATAATAAAACAATAATAATAATAATAATAATAATAATAATAATAATAATAATAATAATAATAATAATAATAATAATAGACACAATCTTATAATTTGAATTTTTATTTATTCTTGTTGCGATATTAGGTAATAGCAAACAATGTAAATTAAGGTAAATGGATAATTATTGTTTAATATTAAAACGCGTCCTAAAAATTCTTTGTAGTTAAAAATTTCGCGCTTCCCCTTTTCCCATCTCTATTACAAACCCATTGACTGTGTATATAGATTGTGTTCCTGTTGAGCTTCACCTAGAAATTACAGATTTACAGTGTGATAGTGAACTGAACATGAAATATAAAAGTAGGAAAACGTTGTGTTTTTTATTCACATTTTCCTTCCTTAAGTCAGATTTCTCAGGCTTCAACAGACGCTTTTGACATATTGTGCATGTTCAGATCCACGTAGGCCTACATATGCGAACAGTTGTTATTAATGAAAATAAGAATATCTCGCCACAGAAATACAGAACGATTATTTAGTCCTGACAGTCGCCGGAGATGTGCGCCTGGGCCAGGCGAGTCCATTTATTTACGCCAAGGGGTGTTAGGGTTATTCACTCGCTTGTCTTCGAAGCGATCGGATGTCATACGTGAAGTAGAGCGGTATGTTTCCAATACAATTAAGCTGTATTGCATTCCTTTACCGACCGCTCGCTCTTATCTCTACTCCGGAACTCTCCTCACTCCTCCTTCTATTACTTCCCCTCTTTCGCGTCGCTGAGCTGTCAGGACCAAATAATCGGTCTGTAATTTATCTTACTAAAATCTGCAAAGTTTCCCCAGTTCATGCATTGTTAAGATCAAAGTGCATAATATTGAGCAATTAGTGCGCAAGAAAGGGGCTCAAAAATCTCGTTAAAGTGGCATTACAGAAGATTAGTAGGCTAAATGTTTTCACTAGTGACTTTATTTTTCATTTTAAGTACTACGTAAATATAATTTAATTAAAGACGAAGTACAATTCACTGTAACAGAGGTCAATAGTATCAGCAGAGGGATAGAGGGAAAGACTTTCAGCTGTTATGTTTTGTAATCTTTTCTATCATACATTTTGCAGTGAAATACACGTGTATAAAGTGCATTAACTAATGCAACGTTATATCATAGTTTATAACATAACAAAATGGCACCTAAAATGCAGTATTTAGTTTCATGCAGCTTTGATTTCTTTCCTAATATATCAATCAACTGATTTGATACACGTACCAGTATTAGATATTCACAATACTTTAAGTATAATTTGATGAATATGAGAAACAATTATCACAGAGAAGGAGCCGCCACTACAAACCTCTGACAGTCTTTTTCGTCAGACTGTGCCCGCTGAAGCGAAACAAGAGTCCAGCGGACGGGAGGGCAGGCTGAAGTGACGCCACAGGGCATCGAGTCGATGATCGACTGATCTAAACCGTAACCAAATATGTTACTTTTGAGATTACAAAAAACAGCCTCTTTTAGTGCGCAATTCAGGAAATGAAGGTTTATATTATTTGGATGCAAAGAATTATATAATTTACTTATATTTGTCTTGTCAACAATAATTCAAAAAAATAAATCATGAACGGTAATACAAATCTTCAAGATGTGGGGAGAGATCAAGAAGCTCTTCATGATCAATATTAATGACGTGACTAATATGATAAACACTGCAGATACCATATGTATGCTGACGATTTGCAAATTTATTTGCATTTCCACCCTGACGAGACTAGTGACGCAGTAAACAAAATAAACGAAGACTTGAATTCGATTTCACTGTGGGCACACAAATTTGGATTAAGGTTAAATCCAGAGAAATCGCAAGCAATCGTAATGGGACATAATCGTCTACGAAGCACTCTTGATAGTAGTACTATACCACATGTAATATTGAATGGGATTATTGTTAAATACAGTGAAACAGTTAAAAATCTTGGCATTTTTATGGATAGCGGTCTAAATTGGAACACTCAAGTAACACACATTTGCAAAAAAATATTTTCTCAACTTCACTCCTTGTTCCTTATGAAAGAATTTGTACCACTTAGTCTAAAAAAGAATCTTATTCAGACGCTTGTAATGCCCCATTTTGATTATTGCGATTCCTTGCTAACTAATGCAAGTTCACTCTTAGCTGAGAGACTACAGCGTGTTCATAATGTGTGCATACGATTCATCTGCAATACTCGTAAATTTCACCATATAACACCTTCCCTCCAGTTACTTTCATGGGTGCGTCTGAAGAAACGAAGTACAATACATTCATTGTCTCTTCTGTTTAGAATCATGCATACTTCTACTCCGAATTATCTGTTATCGCGCTTTCAATTTCTTACAACTCTTCGAAACCGACACCAAGCACTTCTTTCTATCCCTCATCATAGAGCGTCTTTATACTCATCTTCCTATACCGTAGAAATACCTCGCCTCTGGAATTCGTTACCTAATGACGTCAGGGACTGCCGGACTTTATCACAATTCAAAATTAAATTGGAAAATTTTGTCTTATTTAATGTTTTTAGGTATTGCTAGAAGTATTGATTTGCTTTTTTTTTTCTTTTTTTTTTTTAATCTAGATTAAAATTGCAAGTTTCTTGTTTATGTTAGTTAATTATGATAATCAATCACTCATTTAAAGCTTGTGTGACTGCAACCTATGTATATTTTTGTGTGGCTTTACTTTGTTTATAGTGTTTTTTCTCTCTCTCTCTCTCTTTATTTGTTGTCCAGCTTTACTTTGTATATAATGTATTTTTTCTGTTTATTTCTATTATTGTATTTGTATTCCTGGTGTTGTGAAAGAGAAGGCCTGATGGCCTTAACTACACCAAAATAAATAAATAAATAAATAGTCAGATGGAGAAGTTTTCTGAGAGCCCATGTTCCACACTGGAATAATAGTAACATTGAATATAAATCTCATTATCTGTCGTCGATTTGCAAAAGAGGACACGTCCAAAATAACAAAGTGTTGGAAAATCGCAAAAAAAAACCATAAAAGACTTAAAAAATTAAAATGTTCATGAATCCTGAATCTATGTATCCATAGTGATCTAATTAGAAAACAATATATGAACATTATAATTTGTTAACTTAGCTATAGTTTTTTGCGATTTTCCAACATTTTGTGATTTTGTACATGTCCCCATTTGCAAATAGACGACAGATATAATAAAACGAATTGGACTGTTGGAAAACAAATAAAATCTATAAGGAAGTATCAGTCATACACGTAACACTAGTTTCTTTTCGTTAAAAAGGCTTAATATACATGTTCTATTTATGGTTGTAAAACTTGGACTCTCACTTTGAGAGAGGAACACAGGTTAAGGGTGTTTGAGAATAAGGTGCTTAGAAAAATATTTGGGGCTAAGAGGGATGAAGTTACAGGAGAATGGAGAAAGTTACACAACACAGAACTGCACGCATTGTATTCTTCACCTGACATAATTAGGAACATTAAATCCAGACGTTTGAGATGGGCAGGGCATGTAACACGTATGAGCGAATCCAGAAATGCATATAGAGTGTTAGTTGGGAGGACGGAGAGAAAAAGACCTTTAGGGAGGCCGAGACGTAGATGGGAAGATAATATTAAAATGGATTTGAGGGAGGTGGGGTATGATGACAGAGAATGGATTAATCTTGCTCAGGATAGGGACCGATGGCGGGCTTATGTGAGGGCGGCAATGAACCTCCGGTTCCTTAAAAAGCCAGTAAGTATACATGTTCTAGATGCATAACCCAACAAAGACTAGTCGAGAAGAACCAATAATTTAGCCGTCAAATGTGCGGCATTGAAAACCAACCAACAGTTGTCAGTGATGCAAATTTTACCCGTGGAGGAACAGCCCACGAAGAACCAAGGCCGACCCACCGACTGCTGACCTTACGTCCACATATTTCAGCAGAGGTGAATGATCACCCGACCAGATCAGAGGTAATGTGTGGTCAGCACGATGATCCTCCCCCAGACGTTATAACTGGTTTCTCAAATCAGTGGCCATTATTTTGTTAAGAACCTACTGCATATCGAGGTCGGACTTCAGACTAGAGATGGGTAAAAAAAGCTGGAACAGTTTATTTGAAACTGTTTCACAACTGAAACTGTTTCGATACGATATAACCTGTTCCAACTGTTCCAAAGAGTGTTATACTGTTCCAGTGATATCAACGTTCCACATGGTTCCAAGAGATAAACAGTTCAGTTTCTAAACAGTTTTCCTCTTCTTTGTTGTCTACAAAGGCCATGTTTAGCGCTATCATTGATCTCCAATCGAAAGTAGATATAATAGTATCCATGTTCCACACGGTATTCGTACAACAGTAGCCTATGTAGAATCGCGCAATGTAATTGTACGAATCAAATTCCCTAATAAATCTCCTAATTATTAGCTCTCCATTGACGGATAATATGTTCATGGTGCCCTAACATAGTGTTAATTATTAATATACCGCGAAAAATATAATCGGCTAATGTCATCGTTATTAAACTCTCCTAGGGTTATATGCGTTAATGTTTACTAAAATCGATTTATTTTGAATTGTAGTTATTTACTGTACCCTTAATAGTAACCTACGACAACTATCTTTCGTTGTCATAATGCACTCAACAGGTGATTTGAAGACGATTCAAGGGTCTTGAAACATGTTCCCGAAGCAGATGAGAAGTTCAAACAGTTGGAAAGTTGGCACTGATGTAGTAAACATATTCTTATGAAACTGTTATCTTTGAAACTGTTATTTTGGAACAGTTTCGTTCATGAAACAGTTACAGTCGAAACTGTTTCTTAAAAAGAACAGTTTATCCCATCTCTTCTTCAGACACATGCTCGCAGACCGACTCCTTAGCCACAATCAGCAGGAACCGAACTCCTGTTTCTTTAGTGAGAAAGAAGTACGAGAGCAAAAAGAGGGAAGGCACAAATGGCGTGTAGTGGCGCACTTTGCTCGACGGAGCGGATCGCGAGTGCTGGGAGGTTATAAATTCCACTTTCGTTTGTTCTGGACAAGTGAGCACTCGCCCGACTCACATCTCGTTTATGGGAGTTATGACTCCGCCCCGGGGGGAGCGCTATTATGTATGATTTCCTCCACCGATTTATGTATACAAGAAATTACTTTCGGGACCTATCTGATAATTCTGTGAGCGTTGTAATGCACAGCACGTGACTGTTCAATCTGCTAATACCCAGTGCTTCACCTGTTCCTGACTATTGCCCCGTGGAGCTGCCACATAAATATTCCCCTATAGGATGCCTGCAAATTCCCAATACTTGATACTGCGAGACTGTGAAAAATCGATTTCGGAATGTTCGTTTAAATACACATGATCACAATTAATATCGAAAAACATTTTTGAGTTTTCATTCCTTGATCTCCGCCCTTTTAACCAGTCATATTTCCATTCATCTCTCTTTCCATTCCTTCACTCACACATTTCCTTCTCTTTCATTTTTCTCTTCATTCATCTACCTCTTGTCAATCACTCTCACTCACCGTGAATCACCCTCCACCCTTTCACATTTCCCTCTCTCCCTTCTAATCTCTCTTGCATTCCCTCGCCGTTCATTCTTACCATCTATTCATATCTCTCCAATAATTAATCAATCAATCCACTCATCATTTCATTCACTTCTATCACCCATGAATTCTTCAAATACTAGCAACTAGTATATATCAAACTTCTGATGATGATGATGATGATGATGATGATGATGATGATGATGATGATATAGTAATGACCAGGCCCGGAAGTTCATTTACATACTGGCGGTATAACTATATGCATACACAATGTCCACCGTTGTGGCTGATGAGTTAGCGAGTCTAACTCCGATCCCAGTGGTCCCGGGTTCGATTTCCCGTCAGGACGAGTTGCTTGGGTGAGGCTTTTTTCGGGTTTTTTTCCCCTCACTCATATGGATGAATATCAGGTAACTTTAGCAGGCCATTGGAACCCCACTCATCTTCGCCAGTTCCTTTCCTCCCCCATCATCCTTTATCATCCCGTTTCCGGTTTTTCAGATCACTGTACAGGCGGCCTCCCGGACTACTGGCTCTCTCGACCGGCCTCCGTGGAATGTAGTTAAGCGACATAGGATGGCTTCTGCAACGAGCACCCGAGGCGGACCTACTCGGGGCAGGAGTTTCGCCTCGGACCCACAGGGGGGCCTTGGAGGAAGTTGCCGTAGCAGGAATGGCATATGGATTTCTGTTGGCTGCAGGGACCAGTCGTTATAAAGTCATGTGGTTGGGTTGCTACGCGTAGGGGATCTGTGGCACGCAACTCATTCCATATCGAGGGTTAGCGCAATAGATCTTAACAGGTCGCAGTGCTGGGCCATCCGTGCCCCCTCACTTAAATTCCATTCCATTCCATACACAATACCAATTATTAATTTCTGAGTTTATTATGCACGGTTAGGACTGTATGTTGCATATAAGTGCATATTTTCGTCATTTTTATAAATACACTAGTGGCTTGTGCAGCAAATACTGCTGCAAACTAAGTTCGTTAGACGTTCAAATAAAAATTTTTCAGATTTATTTTCAATGAAGAATACTTGTCTTTTTGATAGTTATTTGCTTCCATAATAATGAAACATTCTCCTCTGAATGGATTTTTTAGGCCAAATACTTTTTCTTGAACCTATCCAACTTCAGTTTTTTAGTTTCAAAGCGAAAACGCAAGTATCAATGTCAGGACGATAGCAGTAGCTATTTCAGGTCATTGTGGATTGTAGGCAAAAGTTAAAAAAATGTCAGGTTTGCTAAGCTTTCGAACAATAGCATTTTCGTGGTAGAACTTGATATGTAGAGCGAAAAATCATTTTATCCTACTAAGAGATCTTGCTGAAATGATCTGGAGACTATAAAATTTTTTCTTATTTTATCAGTAAGTAATACTTGAATTTTGATCTTTCCTTAGGAACTGTAAGTTTTGTGTTTCGAGCCAATAGTGAAGACAATGACACATATCAATATCTACACTACACCGCCATTAGGAACTGTAATTTTTGCGCTCTCTCGAGAAAATACTTGAAGACAATGACACATATCAATATCTACATAAACAGCCATTAAGTAGCCTATATTAAAAGACCCAACCCACTGGATTAATAAGTATAAAAATATTTGATTTTTAATAACAATTGCTATTATCTTAACTTAAGTTTTGTAGTTATATACAGTAGCCACTCAGTAAATTATAGAAATGAAGATCTAAATTTGATTTCTCTACACGATAACTTACAAAACGTTTCACTTTTGTCATCAATATAGCATCAATTTATGTACAATTAATGAAAAAATAGATGCATCATGATATTAACTATAATAATATTTAATTTATAATGGTAAATAATGTCATCAAACCACCTCAAGTTTCGTAGATTTGAATATCCAAACACAGCTGTACTCAGAAAATTATACACTGCAGAATCAGTTTTTAATAACATATTGAATTGAGCAAAAAAAAAAAAAAAAAATATGTCGGCAATCTGAAAGATCATGGCCTTCGTGTAATAGCCAATTGTTAATTGGTGTGTGATAATTTGTTCTGAAATTCAATCAAACTCGTTATTGAATAAAATTAGTTCTCAAAACTGACCAAATGATTTTGGAAAATAGGAAAATTACCAGGAAAATTGACATTTCACTGAAAACTATACTTTTGGAAAAACTTTAGGTTCCAACACTTCAAAATGATCAATTTAGTTTATCAAAATGGTTCAGGTTTTCTGTAATTTCCATTACCAGTTCATATTTTATATCATTTTATAAATATAATATTATTTTGAGTACTTCAAAACATACATGGCATATTTATAAGATTTTTCCTCGGAAAAGAACAAGGCAGGATATTGTTTCTCAAACACAAATAAACATAAAATGAATAAAAGAAAGTTATAAAAAAATGAGTGGAAGATAAAATGTATGATTCACCATTATGATATACGAAAACTAATACATCTAGTGCTAGGTCGCTGACTTACATGTCTTCATGAAGAAAATTTTTGTTAAATGCCCATCGAAGAGTTTAGTTATTTAGATCAATAGCATCTACATAATATTTCACGTCCACCTACACCACTGTTAATACGATGGAAAACGTGGCTCGATGCGACCTTATATTATGCTTAAAGAGGTGTTTAATTCTTTGGATTCGATTAGTGATGCGTCTATTGAGACAGCTCAGACAAAGAGTTACACTGCAATCTTGTATTTATATCTACTTATTTCTCCGGTTTACCAAAACCTGGAAACTGTTGGATCTTCCTTAAAAGTGTCACTAGCCGCTTTTAGGAAACAAAATCTAATCTGTTTTGTTCCTGGCAATGTAGGGCAGGAAATAAAGAAAAAAGTGACTAACACAATTAAAAAAATCCTGGATACCAACAGTAGTGCGATATTCGAGACATTCTCGAAGGCAATCCTCCATCACACCAAAAATTTATCTCTGTCTGCGGAACAATTGACATAATTTAAATATGCCCCAATAACTTCGTGTGAAATAAGTTTTCACGATGCAAAAGCATCTTCACGAACAACAGATGCAGTTTCTCAATGTGAAAACCTCAGCCACGCGTTGTTCATGAATTGCAACTTTCTTGATTTTAAACAACGGAACCATCTCTGCTTCAATCTCTAACCAACAATGTAAATTCATACTCATTAGCGTTCGCATTCGTGCTATTACAGGGAACATAATTTCTCTTCATTTATTGGTGCATATTTTTTTTTGCATATTTTATACTTTTTAAGGGCGTATTTGAAAGAATATTTAGCTCTTTAGAGCATGAACTTCCGGGCCCTAGTAAAAACCAAGACGAGGCGACAAGAAGGATGATGATGATGATGATGATGATGAAGAAGAAGAAGAAGAAGAAGAAGCAATGGCTCCCTAGTTTCCATTTTGCGATTGTAAACTTCGCTCTTTAGCCAGCTCCACAAAGATTAGTCTAATGGTGTAAGGTCGGGTGACCTCGGTGGTCAAGAAATGACCCTACTGCAACTGATCCACCGCCCAGGATAGGTTTAACTGGGGTACTGGATCACTGCCTGGCTAAATTATGCAGAGCCCATCTTCTTGAAAGTAAATATCAGCTCATATAGTTAGAGGAACATTCTCCAAATATTCTGGTAACACATGCTCACATGCAATTGGCCAACACGACGACGGCAATAGTACAATCTAATGTTTTGGTTGCGTCTGCATCAATGTGAGCTATTATGCTGAGGAAGAAAATGAGATTCATCGTGCTATTTTCAAACAGATATTTCTCGGAAACCATAGAGAAAAATACGTATGTTTATATAACGTTTTTCCTTTAAAATTATCCACACTGTCACTCCTTAACGTATGGTCCCTTCCTCCTCAATCACTCTGTATAGGGGAGTAAGTGATTGGAATACATTATATTTAACTACACTCTAAACAAGAGAGACTACGCCAAAGTTGCTATGTTGTTCTTGTTTAGTCAACTGTCCGAAGAAGGTCTGAACCTCACAAGTAATACTAACAAGGCATCACTTAAGAGACAATTAGGCCAGGAGATAATAGGGTAGGAGATAGGCTACTCAAATGTTGCAAGTGATTTACCCACAACAAATATTATAGCATACTCTCTCAATCGAATTTTATGATAATTTGCAACTTTCTATTATCCTGTGTCATATCTCAAGTGTGAAGATTTATCTATTATGTCCTTTTCAAATTGGTTTATGTTCCTTATCTTAAGTTTTCTACGCTGTTTTAAG
Source organism: Periplaneta americana (assembly GCA_025594305.2). NCBI lineage: Eukaryota > Metazoa > Arthropoda > Insecta > Blattodea > Blattidae > Periplaneta > Periplaneta americana. The sequence continues at coordinate 19,764,606 of JAJSOF020000040.1, read as the reverse complement.
TTGTAGCAGTGCGCTATTCTGTACACATGGGTAAAAGTAAATCCGTGGCGCTACAGACCGTGAAGGGCCAAGACCGACCAGCCGGAGCAAAGGTGGACGATCATCCAATCAGAAATTCTGAACACATGGGTATGTAATATAGTTTCTTAACTTGTACATTTGTGTACATCTTGTGTAGTGGGAGAGAAAACATTTGTTCTTAACTTCATCAGGTAAATTAAATTTATTATTATTACTATTATTATCCGACTAGCCGTACCCGTGCGCTCCGCTGCACCCGTTAGAAATAAAGTAATTACATAATTAAAATAGGACATTTGATCCAGGGAACATTCATGTTTGATAGAAGGATAAATCGTTTAATATATTACTTAATTTAAATTGCATCCAAATAATTAAAATGCGATCATTTTGGTCCAGAGACACTCATTTGGTGCAATGACAATTCCTTTAACATGTTTCTTAATTTTTATTACATGCAACCATATTTTAATGAAGATTGACATCATTTAGATTTAATGTGTATATTTTATTTTACTTGTTATAGGTTTCCATTGAATTATGGTAATAACTTAATTTTAACCCTTGTTTCCTACGTATTCAGTAAATGGCGCTTGGCTCACTATGGTTCTGAACCCTTCAAATAACTTAAATTATATCACATAATATTACATTACATTTTATATTATATTATATTATATCAGAAGTTACTGTAATAACATTATAGCATTATGTCCATCTAGAGAAACTACACTTTCCAATGGTGAAATAATAATTAATTATACAAATCGGTTAATTTAGCTTCCGATATTACTTCATACTTCTTTTTATCCTCTCAGCTTCATACAAACACAGAAACATTCTCTGTAGGCTATCTTTCATAGCTTTCGATTGTTGCTGTCCAAGGCCCCTTATAGACGAAGTCATTTGTTTTTTAATGCATTACACGGCCTTAGATGGCAGTTATTTTAATTTTAAAACTCATTTATCTCATTAAATATCAGTCCTATCAAAATGTTTCAAGGAGTAAAACTTATCGAAAATTATTTTTAAAGAATCTTTTGTTATGTAACATTTTTCACAAAAATCAATAATAAGCGAGATATTTCGATTTATTTAATTCAGGCCCCTTATAACCCCCTTTTAAATAAATTTTAATGTCATATAGCCTAAAATCTAAGTTACAACGAACTTAATTTATATTCCAATTTTCATCGAAATCCGTTCAGCCATTATCGCGTGAAAAGGTAACAAACATACAGACATACAGACAGACAGACAGACAGACAAACAAAAATTTCAAAAAAGCGATTTTCGGTTTCAGGGTGGTTAATTATATATGTTAGGACCAATTAGTTTTGGAAAATCGAAAACTACCAGAAAAATTTCGGCTACAGATTTATTATTAGTATAGATGTTGGGTTCTCACGAGAAGACGGACTGGTAAAAGCGTATAATCCTTGTTGGATGATATGGCGCGCACGCACGCACACACACACACACACACACGTTGGTAAAGGTTGGTAATATTGTGATACTAATAATATTATGATAGTTCTTTTTGAGAATTTTTTACAATTTTACCGAGCGAGAGGAAGATCGGTTTCTTTTTGAGAATTTTTTACAATTTTACTGAGCGAGAGGAAGATCGCTTTTTTATGTCAACGTATCAAGGGAATGTTCGAGGGCACGTTTCTGCACAAAACCGGTCCTTCTCTCGCTCAGTAAAATTGTAAAAAATTCTCAAAAAGTACTATCATAATATAAATAAATAAGTCCACTACATCCCATTAGGGCAAGGGCCTCCTGCATCAAGCAGGGTGAGCTCTCGTGAGTAGAGAAGCGGGACTACTCATGAACCCAAGCAAGACAAATTGATGATGAAAGGAACGGAAACACAAGTACAAGTGAGCGGGATAACCTAAAATACGTGAAACATAATATTATTAGTATCACAATATTACCAACCTTTACTCTACATACATACATAAACAACATTACATTCATACATAAATTAAAGTCAATTGGATTCACTTTTCAGCAAGTTTACATCCTCTGCATTTAACTGATTCATCATTTCTGAATGTCTTCCAAACTCATTTCACGCTAAGCAAACCGTGGATTTGGTGTGGCGCCAAAAACACATTGTAAGTTGTCCACCTGAGGATTTATTTGCTTGTTTATTTAACGAAGCTGTATCAACTACGAGGTTATTTAGCGTCGATGGGATTGGTGATAGCGAGATGATATTTGGCGAGATGAGGCCGAGGATTCGCCATAGATTACCTGACATTTGCCTTATGGTTAGGGAAAACCAGGTAATCAGCCCAAGCGGGAATCGAACCCGCGCCCGAATGCAACTCCGGATCAGCAGGCAAGCGCCTTAGCCGACTGAGCTACGCCGGTGGCTTCTACCTGAGGATTTTCATATCAAACTTAATCACTATTTTGTTCCAGAATGTGGTACTGTTTCTTAATATCATTTCAACTCCAACATTTCTAATTCTCGTTATCGTAATAATATCAACGCTGTTACAATAGCACGGTCACTTACAGTTGTAGTGAACATTTTCTACTCAGGATCGCGTAAGTTCCCTATTTCTTTCTGTGCCGGAAGGTTTCAAATGGCAACAAATATATTCAAAGTATTTTGTAAATAAATCTGCAATTTTCGAAGATGTGAGGAAGGTGTTGAATTAATGTGAAAAATAAAAACCAAAATATGACGTTCAAATGCAGAGAAATATCAAGCATTCTTTCATAGAACCACATGAATGAATGAATGAATGAATGAATGAATGAATTGAAGCAGTGAGATCAAGTCCACTTCTGGCCATTCATTTTTTGCAAATTTGAAATTACATTTTGGATATTTCCACAAGTGTTACGACTTTGGTATACTACTTTGTCTTGATCTCGAAAACAACCAGAAATATTATGTGAAAAAAATAATTAGTTAAGAAATAAAAAACTTTTTTTTTGCATTTTTCTCGAAACTTGTGTAAATGGACTTGAATGGTTATTGATCTCACCGCTTCAATCGTTAGCATGTTCAGAAATCTACCGTAATTATATTTTTATAGATGTAACAATGACATATTTCGCAATATTCTATCGACAACAGATTTTCGTTTTTATTAATAGCATATGGGTAACTCTTCCATGAACATCCCATTTCTTCGGTGGCCAGGATCAATATGAAAGAAGGGCAAATCTTTAAGCAGTATGACTCCTGTGCAGCTTGAAAATACATTCCTCTTAAACGTACCAAGTTAAATGATGTGTCCTATATTCTAGAAAAACATTTCGGTTTCAACTGGAGAGAACGTAAAGAACTCGTCTACTACAAAACACTGATTGAAGAAGACGATGAAAACATGGATCAAGAAAATATTAATGAAGTGCCAGATCTTGTAGTTTAAGATTTGTAGAACAATCCTAGAGATGTGGTGCAAGCTGAACATTCAGTACCATCTTTACTACATAAACACGATATTTTGTCCAATAATAGACATAATATAGCTAAAATCCAATCTTATCTGTCTTAAGTCATTATTTTGTTTAAAAACTCTCCTTTCCCAAAATATTTTATTAATTTTCAAAGGAATCATATTTGCCAAATGTTGTTTTTTAATGGTAACAAACTGTAATCAACACCAGAAAAAAGTTTCATTGAAAATTATTTATTAATATGCATGCTAGGACTTTTTTGCATTTTCCCAAAAATGACAGAGTGGATAAGGACAGTTTTGGAACTCACCTACTCTTTGTAGAGTTATATGCAGTATGCACAAACATGTTGCCATTAGAATGACAATCAAAGTTGCAGTGGTGCTCGTAAGACGTACAGTACAGTACGCACCTTGCCTGTGTCGTTACATATTGTAGGTCTTCAAAGTCGTGTCACTTGAAATCGAAACAAAGGGCACAACTTAGGATGAACTGAGCCAACATGTACTTGTATGGTAAACCAATAAACATGCAAATTCCTGTTTCATTACATTAGTGCCTTCTTGATTTCATAAGAAGTAGTTTATTATTTTAAGACGATCTCGAGAATTTCTTTTGAAAAAAATTTTCGAACACGAAAATCATAAAAATTGCTATAAACTTCCACTCAGTACTTGCGTAAATGGATTTTACAGTTTGCAAAGTTCATCGTTCATTCCTTCAAAAGATACTGTCCATTAGAACTGTTCTAGGAACGGTATCAAATACAAATTCATAAAAGTGTACTATTATTGTTATTTTGAATATTAATATATAATTTTCAATACTGACTAAATAATACACTTCTCACTGAAGTTATGGCCGATATATCTACTATCAGGCAGTAGTCTCATTTGACGATGTAGCCATCGGCGTAGCTCAGTAGGCTAAGGCGCTTGCCTGCTGATCAAGAGTTCGATCTCCGCTTGGGCTGATTACCTGGTTGGTTTTTTCCGAGGTTTTTCCCAAATGTCAGGTAATATATGGCGAATCATCCATATGGCCAAATACCATCTCGCTATTACCAATCCCATCGACGCTACATAACCTAGTAGTTGATACAACGTCGTTAAATAACCAAGTATAAAAAAACTTCATGTGTCAGAGGAAGAACTACTGTTGCATACATCTCCAGTTTAATTAGTGTAATATGTTACTAGTCAGCGATGTATGCAATGGAGAAGGGAAAGGAACTGGCCACCTTACCCCATTATCTCCTGGCTTAGTTGTCTCATGAGTGATGCCTTATTGGTGTCACATACGAGGTTCCAACCAGCCTTCAAACTGCTGACTAAACATATAAAACAAAGCAATGCATTACCTTCTCACATTCGCACACGACCTTTTTCAGAATACCGTAGTTCATTAACACGACTGAAAACACAGAGTTACGCAACGATAGTGTATAACAATCTCTACTATTAAACCGGTTACATATAAGTCCCTTCTTAATCATAGTAAAACCTAGAGTAAAACGATGGAAACCACTCTAGTGAAAACGACTATTCTTGTAATATTTTTATTTAAAAAAAGTTCTCTTCCGCGAAATCTACTTTCTGTTCTTTCTTCCTAGAATAAGGTAATTTAGATTTATTTCTGCGGTGTATGTTATTTGCAAAGATAACTGCTATATTCTATCATCAAATGTTACATTTACGAGCGCTTGAATGCCGCGATAAGACTCGACTCAGTGAGTTACTTAACATAAATATTTTTTACTGACAAGCAGCATTCAGCCATTACATCAAAAGCTAACCTACGGCAAAATTACAAGGTCTTGTATACAACATAAGGCTGACATCACATTTACTTGCACATGGTTAACCTTTCTGCTGAAAAATCTTTCCTTACCAAACTATTTCTCTACTGTTGCTCAAATTGAACTCATGTTCTCACGAGATGAGGGTTAGCGAAAAGAAAACAAACATGTGAAGCGCTATGTTCGGTTCATTTTGTCGAGTATGGCGAAGTTAGATATTCGGTCTGCAGAAAGAGGCCTGTAGTGTTTGTTCCACCTTGTTATAAAAATGTTCACTGTTCTCTACTCCCACTCCTTCATGATTTAACCGCTTAAGGCCGGTATTATAAACGTCGTTTACACTTTACGTTCAGTTTAAACTGAAGTTTTTCGTTCTGCTTCGTATTATAAACCTTAACTATCAGTTAATCTTGAGTTAACTTGAGTTTAACTTGATCGGCAGTTTTGTGCCGTTTAAACTGCAGTTCAAGGCTCAACAGTGCAAGATGGCGGTTCCCGCAATACAGACGGCTATTGCAGATGTTTTCCAAGAACTTATGAGTGATTAATATTACACGGCGACCAAGAATTTTTCGAAATAGAGTGCAACACTTTGAAATATACATATATGAACATAAGTTTTAAAACAGATTGAGGCTTTCGAAGCAGACAATCCTAACCTTCAGAATTAGGCTTTAGTCCTAACCTTGTTTCGAAAAATTGAAACTCGGATACAACATGCAACAGAAAAACGATGTTTTCCAAGAACTTATGAGTGATTAATATTACACGGCGACCAAGAATTTTTCGAAATAGAGTGCACCACTTTGAAATATACATATATGAACATAAGTTTTAAAACAGATTGAGGCTTTCGAAGCAGACAATCCTAACCTTCAGAATTAGGCTTTAGTCCTAACCTTGTTTCGAAAAATTGAAACTCGGATACAACATGCAACAGAAAAACGAGAAAGTGCAAAAAAAAACTGTGTTTTAGAGTTTGGATTTAAAGATTATTTGAAAAGATAAATGATTTCTTTTTTATTTTTGAAAACATTCTGTTGAATCTATCATCAGTTACAAGTTGCGCTGGGCTATTTTTCCTCTGGTAGTAGACATACTGAAAACGATGGAAGATTTCGGAGATGTCCGTAAATCTACTATAAACCTATTGCGCATTGTACTGTATGTGCCAGACAGTCTCCAGGTAAGATTTACTATGGAGTCTGGTTTATAAACACACTAATAATATTACCGATATATCTAGACTAGACTCGTAAAAATAATTTTATTCTATGACTGAATTCTGTTTCATAAATATTCTAGGCAACACATAAAATACGCACACAAATACAGGGACATCACTTTATTTTTACCAACATTTTTAACATTAACCTGGCTATACTCGGAAACACTGTTGCCCCCTTCCATTACAGGAGTTTGATGTTACTAGTGCAATATGTAAACAAATCATTTTACTAGGTATAGGAGGAGAGAAAAGTAGTGTATCCATTTATGTTGTAGGGAAATACGATATTACGATTTTCAGTTTGATCATCACTTTTACGGAATTTATCAAAATACAGTAGAGTAGTAACATTTTTTTTTAAAAAACTCAACTTTTTAGGCGGCTATGTTCGTTATGTAATGTCTACTTTATTTAGCATATTAATTATTGATGTTAACATACAATATAGAGAGTGCATTTAAATTGAGGGGGTCATAAGTAAAGGGCTGTAAGTGCACTTGTTACTTTTGAGAAAATGGGGTTTACATATTTAAGCTTTCGTAAAACCGGTGAAATTTTTATTTAAATTTTAATGTGTGATGCCACTAACATTTTAGATACTTTAGCTTACAATGGATTCACTTAACTCATGTTATTACAAATGTCACTAGCATTCCTTTGCTTCTAGCCACCTCAATTAAAAATAAGCTTAATCTGAATTTTTAAACAAGTTGCTGAAAATGGTTGCCGTTCATTACAATGCAGGCTTCAATTGTTTACGCATATTATTAAAAACATTTTGAAGCATATTCTCTGAAATTTAATTTATCGTTTCTTCAATATAATTTTTAGTACGATATTATTAATATAGGTTCTTTCTTCTATAGAAAACGCAACCATATTTATGAAACACACTATACACTGCAGTGTTTACTTCACTGCTTGAAGACTTCGAATGCAACAGCGGCCGTAAGTTTGTGTGTCTGACGGGAGCAAGGACATTAGTGAAGGGGTGAGAGTGAAGTTAATTTAGAAATGCAGGTACAATAAAAATGCAAGTAAAAATAAAATGATGTCCCTGTATTATTACTTCATTACTCAGTTGATTCTGTATGAAGTTACCTCGCGGATGGTCATGCAAGGTTTAGTTTGGCTGCATTATGTTTGGAAGTATAACGTTGGTAGCCAGCGTTAAGATACTATTTGACGTTAAGTCTGACAAGCATACGCGGTATTGTCCTCTTTAGATTTTTTATGATACTCTCTCTGATATCGACGAACAAAGATGTTTCTTAATGGAGATTCTTCACGAGAATCGGCTATGTTAAACCAACAATATAATTAAACAGTTGCAATCGTCTTCTTTTCTTTCCTAGCAGTAATACCAATCCTATTCCACTACAGTTTAACTTAACCGAAACTTTGTAATACGGCACGTTGCGTTAAAATCGTGGTTAGGTTTAACATAATTTTTAGATTAACCGTATTTATAAAACCGGGCCTTAACGATTTTACCACAGATCTTGCGATTAGTTTCTCATATGAAATAAGACGAAGTTTGTAATGACTTGGTTGCCTCTTTCAAGTTCGAACATTGTAGGACAATAGGAGAGACCCCTTCTTATTATTACTTGCTTCGCACACTCTTCCTCTTCTTCTCCTTTTTATTTTAATCTCTGTACAGATCTTTATTTCATTCATTATTTCTGTATTTATTCTACAGTAACAGGCTCATGTCAGTAGATTTACTGGCATGTAAAAGAACTCCTGCGGGACAAAATTCCGGCACATCCGGCGACGCTGATATAACCTCTGCAGTTGCGAGCGTCGTTAAATAAAACATAACATTCTACAGTACTTTTACGTATTCTTACTTCCTCTGCTTCTTTCTTGTTTTCTTCTTTATCATTATTTACTTACACCTAACAATTATCAATCAGTCTTTAAAATGATTTTTTATCTCCAACTTCTGACAACTGAGTAGAGAGCACTGATAATCAGAAATTGGTCGTAAATATGTATACAGTAAGTGATCGGCTTAGGCATACACCACGAAAGGACACGAAGAAGTTTTTTACAAGTCTTCAAAAATATAATCAGAAAGGTAGGTGAAATGTGGGATATTCAAAAACAAGATGAAAAAATTAATTTTCTTGGAAAGACATCAGCCAATATTCGAAGTTACGGATGATGATGATGATGATGATGATGATGACTACGAAGGAGATTAAATAGTAGATATTGAAAAAGCTGCAAAATTTAACAGTGGCTTAAAACTATGTTCGCTGCACTTATAAATCATTATTCTCGAATTATAAAAAAGTACCTTTCCATAAAACATCTCGCATCGAAAAATTTGGTAACCGCTGGACCAGGAATTTGAGATAAAACTTTCGTATCCATCAATAAAAGTTGAAAGTCAAATGATCATTTAATTTCAGTTCACTCTTTTAAACGTTAAGTGGAAATGGTAAAGAATTTTTTTTATAAGTCTTCAAAAATATAATCAGAAAGGTAGGTGAAATGTGGGATATTCAAAAACAAGATGAAAAAAATTAATTTTCTTGGAAAAACATCAGACAATATTCGAAGTTACGGATGATGATGATGATGACGATGATGACGACGACTACGAAGGAGATTAAATAGTAGACATTGAAAAAGCTGCAAAATTTAACAGTGGCTTAAAACTATGTTCGCTGCACTTATAAATCATTATTCTCGAATTATAAAAAAGTTACCTTTCCATAAAACATCTCGCATCGAAAAATTTGGTAAGCGCTGGACCAGGAATTTGAGATAAAATTCGTATCCATCAAAAAAGTTGAAAGTCAAATGATCATTTAATTTCAGTTCACTCTTTTAAACGTTAAGTGGAAATGGTAAAGCATTTTTTTTATAAGTCTTCAAAAATATAATCAGAAAGGTAGGTTAAATGTGGGATATTCAAAAACAAGATCAAAAATTAATTTTCTTGGAAAGACATCAGCCAATATTGAAGTTACGGATGATGATGATGATGATGACGACGACTACGAAGGAGATTAAATAGTAGACATTGAAAAAGCTGCAAAATTTACATTGAAAAAGCTGCACAGTGGCTTAAAACTATGTTCGCTGCACTTATAAATTATTATTCTCGAATTATAAAAAAGTTACCTTTCCATATAACATCTCGCATCGAAAAATTTGCAACCGCTGGACCAGGAATTTGAGATAAAACTTTCGTATCCATCAATAAAAGTTGAAAGTCAAATGATCATTTAATTTCAGTTCACTCTTTTAAACGTTAAGTGGAAATGGTAAAGAATTTTTTATAAGTCTTCAAAAATATAATCAGAAAGGTAGGTGAAATGTGGGATATTCAAAAACAAGATGAAAAAATTAATTTTCTTGGAAAGACATCAGACAATATCGAAGTTCGGATGATGATGATGATTGATGACTACGAAGGAGATTTAGTAGACATTTTGCAAAATTTAACAGTGGCTTAAAACTATGTTCGCTCTTATAAATCATTATTCTCGAATTATAAAAGTTACCTTTCCATATAACATCTGCATCGAAAAATTTTAACCGCTGGACCAGGAATTTGAGATAAAACTTTCGTATCCATCAATAAAAGTTGCAAGTCAAATGATCATTTAATTTCAGTTACTTTTTAAACGTTAAGTAAGAAATGGTAAAGATTTTTTTATAAGTCTTCAAAAATATAATCAGAAAGGTAGGGAAATGTGGGATATTCAAAAACAAGATGAAAAAATTAATTTTCTTGGGAAAACATCAGACAATATTCATTCGGATGATGATGATGATGACGACGACTACGAAGGAGATTAAATAGTAGACATTGAAAAAGCTGCAAATTTAACAGTGGCTTAAAACTATGTTCGCTGCACTTATAAATCATTATTCTTGAATTATAAAAGTTACCTTTCCATATAACATCTCGCATCGAAAAATTTGGTAACCGCTGCAGGAACTGAGATAAAACTTTCGAGTTTCCAGGTTAATTTGAGATAAAACGGGAAATGTAGGATTTCAAAACGTATCCATCAATAAAAGTTGAAAGTCAAATGATAATTTAATTTCAGTTCACTCTTTTAAACGTTAAGTGGAAATGGTAAAGATTTTTTTTTATAAGTCTTCAAAAATATAATCAGAAAGGTAGGTGAAATGTGGGATATTCAAAAACAAGATCAAAAAATTAATTTTCTTGGAAAAACATCAGACAATATTCGAAGTTACGGATGATGATGATGATGATGATGATGATGATGATGATGATGACTACGAAGGAGATTAAATAGTAGACATTGAAAAAGCTGCGACATTTAACAGTGGCTTAAAACTATGTTCGCAGCACTTATAAATCATTATTCTCGATTATAAACAAGTTACCTTTCCATATAACATCTCGCATCGAAATATTTGGTAACCGCTGGACCAGGAATTTGAAATGAAACTTTCGTATCCATCAATAAAACTTGAACATCAAATGATCATTTAATTTCAGTTCACTATTTTAAACGTTAAGTGGAAATGGTATAAAAAAAAGAACTAATCAAATATTAACAACCAGAATTTAATAGTGTGCTGTTTGATGGCACTGGATGTGATTACGATTTCCAGTTCAGGGTCTCTCCAAATACAGAATGATTGTAAATATCACTTAATATAATTGGCATTACCAGATATTAATCACCGACCATGTACTGCACTTATCGCGTTTATTCATCTATCTGTACTGATAGGAATCATGGGTTAATCAACCGCGGTTTAGCTACGGGTTCAATGTAAATTGATTTTACCGTCCACTATGACCTCTGTCCGAATCCATATGGCTTCTCCGCAGCATACAATGTTGTTCAGCGCTCATAATACAGTTTAGTTGGATTTTCCGGTTTACGTACCAACCACACACACAAAGCATAACTGCGGTCTTTCTTATTTAACGACAGTTTCAACTGCACTGCATCGTCGAAATTCAACGTGAGCCAGAAATGTCAGACGAATTTTGCATTGACACTTTATCAGGGACAGGGTTCTTACGTGTAGTAAATCGACGACATGGTTCACAGCCTGTTTCCTTCCTGAGGAAGCCGTGCTAAGGATGCTATCGTCCTTTAAAATTCATTGTTTACGACAGCGTTTGAACCCACGAACCTCGAATTCAATAGCCAGTAGGATAACCGCAGGACCACCGAAGACAACTATACGGTTTCCACGATTTGTGCTGACACTTATTTGGACTAAAGGTTTTTTAATTGGTTTATTTTAAGACTATGGAAAACTATCGATAGCGCTATCGATACTACAGATAGTTTCGACTTTAAATAATCGAATTTTGGAAGACTATCGGTTGTCTGCAGAATTTAACAATACGATACTTTTTAAGGGATGTTTTTATATAGAGAATCTAAGTTATTAATCACTGTGACAATCTACGAGACGCATCCAGAAAGTAAGTTTCCCTGTTTAAAAAAAAAGAACACATACTTTCAGGAAAACATTTATTGGCAACAGGTCCAGCAAAGTTTCAGCTATTTTTCAACATAGCCACTATCAGAAATGAGACACTTGTCGTATCGTGGGATCAACTTTTGTATCCCTCTGTCGTAGAACTCTGCCGCCTGTGAATGGAACCAGCGTGTGACAGACGTCTTCAGCTCTTCGTCGTTGCCAAAACGCTCACCGGAGGACAGGAATTTCTTGAGGAGGGAGGGAGGGAGGGAGGGAGAAGGATAGGGTGAGGGAGAGGCGAGGGAGAGGGGGAGGGGGAGGGGGAGAGAGATATGTTCGCCCCATAGACCCGACAGAGCTGCAGATGAATTTCAATTGGCGCAATGCTTTGTGCATTAAAGAACTTTATCACCGACCGAACCTCGCAGGCGGCGGGAGAAGGAATAAGAGCTTCCATTTCGGACCACTGCTGCCACGCTACTGGCACCAGGCGGGACCTGTCCGGCTGGCATATGATTGATACGTCATAGATCTGTTACGCAATGCGCAATTACGTTTAGGCCTACTTTCAAGAGGAAAAAATCGGGAAACTTACTTTCTGGATGCGCCTCGTATTTCTACGAATATTATTGACTGCGTATTAATTAAATGATTCGGAATATGTATTATATTTCTTTCTCGTGTTAAATTTTACCTTACCAGGTTAACATGTTTCGGCCTGCTATTGGACTTCTTCAGAACTGGTTGTTGCTGGTCTTGGCGCCTTTTGTTTTGTTTCCTGTGGGGGTGTGTTTGTGTAGTGTAATGTGGAATCAAAGAGTGTGTGTTCTGAAATTGAGTTGTGTGTTGAGAATTTCACACACTCTTTAACTCCACATTAACTACACAAACACACCCCCACAGGAAACAAAACAAAAGGCACCAAGACCAGCAACAACCAGTTCTGAAGAAGACCACTAAATAACAGGCCGAAACATTTTACCAGATACGGTAAAATTTAACACGAGAAAGACATTTAATACATATTCCGAAGTGATATAGTGTTAAAAGTTGTGTAATCAAGATGTATAATTAAATGTCATTCAATTACGAAACTGCATTCAGACATCATTGCATAGAAATGATGCACACCTGAGGATGTTGTCGAATAGAGTTGGGGACGGAGCGAGTAGATCCGTTGAGTAAAGGCTGGTTCACAATAAACCGGGAATGACAACGAGAACGAGAACGAGAACGGAAATACTGTTTTTAGTAGGTTATTTTACGACGCTTTATCAACCTCTTTGGTTATTTAGCGTCTGAATGAGATGAAGGTGATAATGCCTGTGAAATGAGTCCGGGGTCCAGCACCGAATGTTACCCAGCATTTGCTCATATTGGGTTGAGGGAAAACCCCGGAAAAAACCTCAACCAGGTAACTTGCCCCGACCGGGAATCGAACCCGGGCCACCTGGTTTCGCGGCCAGACCGCTGACCGTTACTCCACAGGTGTGGACGAAATACTGTTAAAATAAATGTATATAAATGTGAGCATTCACAATTAACTATTGTGAATGCTCACATTTAAACACATTTATTTTAACAATATTTTCGTTCTCGTCGTTTTCATTCCCGGTTTATTCTGAACCAGCCTTTACTCGGTTCTATCGGTTTATGTGCTTGGCAGCGGAGCACCGAAGTTACTCGGTTAACCGTATCCGTTACTGGTCAGTTCAAACAGAGTTCTCGTGTTTTACTTAATTGTAGCAGACAATAACGTAGGTACTGTTGTATTTAAATATTTTCTGCTGCAGAACAAATTATTTCCTTATCCCCAAGGCAGGCTGAAAGGCCTCTAGTATTGAAGAGGAGTTCATTCTATTATATGACCTGTCAAGTGAGCCTAATGAACACTGAATCTGAACATATTACTGTACATAATAATAATAATAATAATAATAATAATAATAATAATAATAATGATAATATTATTATTATTATTATTATCATCATCATATTAGAGTGTTTGATTAATATTAAAATATTTTAAAAAATAAAAGCATTATGTTTCTCTTCTATTTGTGTTTATTGGATTTGTATTACCTCATCAGTCATCATTTTATTTGTATTTATTTCTACGAATTATGTTACCTAATTACTTTAATTTATCAATAATATTACTCTTCACCAAAGAGGACATGATTGTATTGAAGGCTAGTAATGTTATAAAATAAATAAACATGTTCTTCAGTTTAAGATTCCACGTTTTATTGATTATTTTATCCACTTTCCGTAATAGTAAATAATTCTGTCTGTTATTTTTAAGTGTTTTAGGCAGCGCTTCATGGAGCCCGTTTCTTTCTATCTTCTTTTTTACTTAGCTGCAGCGTTTAACGTTTACCTCACATGTTAATTTATTAGCTGTTAGTGTTATAAATTGTTTTATCAATTTTACTTTTTCTGTCATATATAACAACACTGAAAGTTAAATAGGCCTTTCATACAAAATAACTCCGCAAATAGTTGTAATCACGTAAATGAAATTTTCAACTGCCATTTTGCAATGAAGAGAAGCACTTTTTTCTCGTCAATCGGCAAAGCGAAAGCGCTTTACTACAACGCTTTTAAAACACGCTTGGCTCAATCTATCTAAATTTTAAATCTGCCGCCACAAATTTGTACTCGGTTCAACCGAGTAATGACGTCACAGTAACTGCTCCGAACCGAACCGCTCCGTCCCCAGCCCTATTGTCGAAGTTAGTTCGAAAATGAGGCCACAATATCATTTCTGCTGTAGTAATTCCCCTAGCCGTCCGCTTCGCTGCCTCGACAGATAGACAATAGTATACACAGAATGATTCACGAATAAAGTCATAACTTTGGGATATGATTTCTGTAGTCGTCTTGAATAAAAAACAGTTCGTATGGATATGAACGCTTATGAAAGTATGACTGTTTGAGAGAGCCGGAAAATGAACAATTTACGATCACAGATACATATGCAAATAATATTCTTAAGTCGCAGTCGATTACAGTAGATACTCAGAAGTGCCATTTTCTGCTGTAATATACTCGTACTTTCGCGCTCGCATGTGAATCGCGCGCATTGCTCGTTACAGTTATTCGTGACTATTCCTTGTTAATTCTGTGGAGTCCGAAATGCGATGGAGTGAGTATTGCATGTCTACTTTTGTGTGGCAGACTGGGCAACTAACGTCCGATCAAGGTCATGACACAGAAAATCATGTGGCGACTCGTGATTGTGGCGCGTTTATGTATGACAAAGTAAAGGACACAATTCATTAACTGTTCGGAAATAGATCCACATTCACATGCACGGTTTTATTTAAAAGGGCTTAAGAACTTTCTATGTGAATCGTGCTGTATAATATTAAAGTAATTAACAACAGTAATCTCACTAGAGAATTTGATTTATCTAGAGAAAATCAAAACTCGAGTGAGATTTAATTGACTATTACACGATTAGAAGAAACTATATAAAGATTAGAAGTAACAAAGTATTCCAATACAATAAAATATTGATTGGCTTAGGAAAATACAACTGTCTTCAAATGTATTATTGTACCATCTCAACATTACGCTAGATGGCAGTAGTGTTTTATGATTATGTTTTCATGTTACCGATATCAGTTGTGCCAACTATGGAATCATCATTGAACTCTGAGGAACTATTACTAGTCAAGAAGGCTTTGTTGATTCAGTTTCATTTTTATTAAAACATTTGGATTTCACTTCAATCATCCGGATCCCAGTAATCAACGTCACTTGACAGATGATTTTCAATAAATCTTAGTATTAAACAATCTCTGATACATAATCTCATATAGCAGAAGCTATAACAAACACAACCTAAATAATATAAACAAGATGTTACAAAAGTTTTAATTAGGGATGATGAAATAAAAATAAACATGAATAATTTTAAAAGAAACAATTATTGAAAGTACAATTTTCAAATTTGAATGTTTTAGTGGTTGGTGGTTCAGTTGATGTTATATTGGATGTACTATGCGTAAAAGAAGTGAACTCGTTGATGTTCATGGTGTATCACTCAACTTATTCAGGATATCCAAATGGTGCTCTTCATATATGATCAGTGATCTTTATTAATTCTTGTTCTTGAATGCCAATGCGAGTTATATTTGAAAGTGCTGTGCATCGACTGGAGTGGTTTGTAATTTTCTGTTTTTTGACGTCCAGACCAGTGCAGTTTGAAATGTTGGCAAACAAAGAAACAAATGCTAGGGTAGTGATAAAAATAAACAAATGCTAGGGACGCGATTAAATTAAACAAATGCTAGGGACGCGATAAAATTGTGCGATAAGCAGCCATGATTGGTTGAAAGACGTCCTTTCGTACCGTTTTATTGGTCGAAAGTAGTGTGACGTAGTAAAAGTGTAACAGTCAATTTAAATTCTTCATATTCTCACAAAGTTTAGGCAGTCTTGAGAGTTCGGGCACTGCCTCGTTACAGAAGAAATGGAATTTTTCAAAGCGAGCATTCAGTTGCAGAAAGTTTTAATTTAATGTAAATTAAGTTCTTTAAAAACGTTGCGGGTGTTATTTTAGGTGAAGAGTCACAAGAACGACAGGAGAAAGTGTTGCCAGAGTTTGGCAGGAATTCTTTACGAACTTCAAGAATTTCGAGGAATTTAACATAAGTAATCACTTCAAATTATGACATCCAATACCTGTCATCGTGGAAACTTTGCCCGCACTTTCAATTCAGTGTTTCTCGCTTCATGAACTTTATTTACGTATCCAGGTATTAGCCCTACGAAACGAATCCAGGACGCTTCGAGACTGTCACTCAACATTTATTTCAGTTCTCATTCACAGAAGACTCTTCGGTAGGTCAATTTAGCGATATCAGTTTTTTTTCAGATCTGCACATTGCAAAGTATTCTTCTGAAATCACACTTTAACTTATACAATTCACAGTGGTCCATTAGCCGGTAACTGTCTGTAATGCATATCAAAATTAAATTTGACTTTATTTAATTTCGAATTCATTGTCTCCATTGTCATTGTTGACAGTCATCATATTTTCAAAGTCAAATAAATTGTTTTCTGAAAATTTTATATTTAGCAACATGTTTATAAGGCTAAAAACAAGCTTACTATGTTTCAACCTGAAACACGATCCATTATTAGTGACAAATCCGTGCCGCTGTCCCGCCGCCGCGCTGTGTGAATTTTCTTTCCTGCAGACTGATCAGCTGTGTTTACTCTTATTCTGAAAATTTTGAACACAGTAGACAAATGTTATAACATCCTGAAAGTGTCTGGAAGCTATACAGAAAGAGTGATGTGATGAGTCTGGAGTTTGTAATAAATTGGTGTTCACTTCTCCCTTCCTCACCTTCATCATCATCCTCACTTATTCCCTACACTACACTTACACGAACACTTAACATACACTCATCCTAGTACACGACATAACTCTTCACAGATACACATCATGCATAACGTGGCCCGCCGAAGTGGTGTGCAATTTGAAAATGGGTTACAGTCCTGCCATCTATCCGCAGTATCCGGAACCCTAATCACGCAAAGTGAAGTGGGTAGGCCTAGTAGAGTCCTGCATAACCGATTAAGAAAAAATAGAAAAGACATATTGCTACTCAACGCCTGGTGCTACAGACAGTATGCGAAGCTCTTCCGAATCGAGGAGTGGTCCAATGTTCGGTTTAAAGAATGTCAGAGTCTCACTCGGGTGGACGGCTCTGGGTCATGAAAGACAGATAATATTGAGCCATCCAGGAGTTCCAAGAATCGTTGCATTGACGCGATTATCATCGTGTACCTTTCAAATGATATTTCCTACTCTCTCCTCATTGATTAAAGCACGCATCATGAAACTACAATCATTAGTCTTGAGAGTGCTTTTATTTTTTTTTGATAACTTATCTCCCTAAAAACGACTTATTAGAGAAATAATAATAATACATCCACTTAGAATAATTAAAAGACATAGGCTATATTAACAACTACTCTTTCAGTGGTAGCCTATGTATTTTGAGTTTAAAGTATGAACGTTACAATAGTAAGTGTGTATATATTTGCCCTTCTCTTTTGTAAGTAATTGTAATTTATTTCATTCTTGTATTTGTTCACATGTCAGATTTCATGTATGCATTACGCTTATTTCCTTTTTTGTTACCGGTGTCCATTAGTTGATTTATATATTAGTTATGAAGATAAATGTACCAAAGTGTCCAATCAATTATAACCCTATTTCAAGCTAACTTACTTATGGCTTTTAAGGAATCCGCGGGTTCATTGCTGCCCTCACATAAGCCCGCCATTGGTCCCTATCCTGTGCAAGATTAATCCAGTCTCGATCATCATATCCCACTTCCCTCAAATCCATTTCAATATGATCCTCTCATATACGTCTCGGCCTCCTGAAAGGTTTTTTTCCCTTCGGCCTTCCAACTAACACTCCATATGTATTTCTAGATTCGTTCATACGTACTACATGCCCTGCCCATCTCAAACGTCTAGATTTAATGTTCCCAATTATGTCAGGTGAAGAATACTATGCGTACATCTGCGTTGTAACTTTCTTCATTCTCCTGTAATTTCATTCCTCTTAGCCCAAATATTTTCCTAAGAATTTCAAGCTAACCCTTTTTTTAATTACGAAAAGTAAATTTCCTTCAATTACTTCATTTGTAAAATGTCGTCAGAGTTCCTGTATGGTGAAATGCGCATGGTATTCTGTCCTCTATATCTGTGGTTTTGTCTATCCAGGCGCAACCGCTTCAAGGCCGGATATTCGAACGAATGTCCAACCTCGCCGGTTGATCTGCAACCGGTCGAATATATTCGACCGGTAAGCGCTGTTCTGCAGCACTCTGGTGGGTAAGCATTAGACAGACAGACACACACACATTATAAATATGCGAAATTATTTCTTTAAAGAGGTGATATATTAGCACAGTGCTTTCAACATAAAGCTATGCTGAAAACGTTTATTTTTTTTTTCCTAAGAGTTTTGTGAAGTGTTGAATACTCATACAATTTTAATAAATCTATAAATTTTGTAAATCCAAAAGCATAGACCCTACATAGCAATGATTAATCGTAGTGGTTTTATCCGGAACACTTAAATAACCTTTCTCAATCAGCCATTCATGAAGATCAGAGACTTTCCAATTGGAGTCTTAACCGGCATATTTATACTGTACTAATGTGCATTAAACTACAACAAACTACCGTACACTTTCGAATCAGAAACGGTTTTCAAAGGTTAATTTATATCATTGCTTTTATGTTCATACACATTCACTCAGCATGGGACAATGAAGAGATTAAGTACTGCTTAAGGCTACCACGTTGCAAAATTAAGACAGAGTCATGCAAAATCTTCCTTATTGTTAATGCTAGGTTATAGAAAGCGCTGCATAGAATATGAAACAGACGCATGACCTTTCGAGCAGAATTTACGTAATTTCAAGTACGGTCAGTCGCCAGGAAACGTTAAAACAAAAGAGCAACTATAACACCTTACTGAAACTGGTTAGGCATCCATCAAAATTTAACAGCAAAAACAAAACAGCAGCATTTCGCTCAACTTACTTGACGTTAGAAACAGGAACCACCTTCCGCAAGATGTTATCTCGGCGTTCTTAAGGCTGTTCTACACTATTCTTTCAGACGTACGGATGACATTAAACTTTCCAATTGTACATATTTTAGTTTCTCAATAACGATTAGAAATTGTAAACAGGCATACTAGTCATTATTTTATAATGTTCATGAAACTTTTTTCGTCTTCTCCTCCTCCATCAACGCTAACTTCACTTTCGTCTTTCATTTTATCTTCCCTTCGCATCCTCGTTATCGTTGTTACTGACATTATTCTTCATCTTTTACATCTCCAACCTTTTGTTTTAATTCTTCATCTTTAAACTCACTTTAATTTTATCACAGTCACTCAGTCTTTCAGCATATCGATTCCACCCCTCTGGAATTCTCTCCCTGACCATGTCAGAGACTGTCGGACAATATCAAAATTCAAATTTAAATTTAAAAAATCACATTCTATTTCATGGAATTGCTTGTTGAACACCTGTCAGGTTGCGCAACTTCGGCTTAATCCATGACATATAGTAAATATTGTAACTATGCTGTTGTAAAATTTACAATTAATATGTAATATATTTATTATTATTATTATTATTATTATTATTATTATTATTATTATTATTATTAATCCTTCGAACAGGTGGAAAAATTCAAATATTTTGGAGCAACAGTAACAAATATAAATGACACTCGGGAGGAAATTAAACGCAGAATAAATATGGGAAGTGCGTGTTATTATTCGGTTGAGAAGCTTTTGTCATCTAGTCTGCTGTCAAAAAATCTTGAAGTTAGAATTTATAAAACAGTTTTATTACCGGTTATTCTGTATGGTTGTGAAACTTGGACTCTCACTTTGAGAGCGGAACAGAGATTAAGGGCGTTTGAGAATAAGGTTCTTAGGAAAATATTTGGAGCTAAGAGGGATGAAGTTACAGGACAATGGAGAAAGTTACACAACGCAGAGATGCACGCATTGTTTTCTTCACCTGACATAATTAGGAACATTAAATCCAGACGTTTGAGATGGGCAGGACATGTAGCACGTATGGGCGAATCCAGAAATGCATATAGAGCGTTAGTTGGGAGGCCGGAGGGAAAAAGACCTGTGGGGAGGCCGAGACGTAGGTGGGGAGATAATATTAAAATGGATTTGAGGGAAGTGGGATATGATGATAGAGAATGGATTAACCTTGCTCAGGATAGGTACCAATGGCGGGCTTATGTGAGGGCGGCAATGAACCTCCGGGTTCCTTAAAAGCCAGTAAGTAAGTAATTATTATTATTATTTATATTATAATTATTATTATCAGTTATCACTATCATCATTGATATCTCTGTTTTTTTTTTTTTTTTCTCTTGCATTAGCTCGATGAGAGCTCTGTAGTGTTCTTTTGACCTGTTGACCCTCTATAGGGCTTTAATTTTATTTGTATTATTTTCATCAGCGTCTGTGTTTCTTTTTGTATTTATATGTGCTCTCTTGTAGGATGGAAGAGAAGGCCTTATGGCCTTAAACCCGTTAGATTAAATAAATAAATAAATAAATAAATAAATAATAATAATAATAATAATAATAATAATAATAATAATAATAATAATAATAATATAGTGTTATCATACTTATCATCATCGTCATTTTCTCTTCCCTCTCCTTTTCCTTTTTATACTGCTCCTATTCATCATCCTCATCATCATTATCATCATCATCATCATCCGTAATAAGGTCACAATCATTTAACTCTCATCTCCAACATTATCTCTGCTATTATCGCCACTACAACCATAACCATCTCCGCCTACTGTTTTTTTTTTTTTTTTTTCTTATTTTATAACAACTTCCCCATTTCTGACAAGGCCCTCCTTCTTTAGTGCATGTCCATGTCCATCTTGACATGTCGAATTTCATGGGTAGACGGTGCAGTACATCGTAGAAAGTCTCTAATCCATAGCGAGACGTAGAGTATAACAGACGCTGCGAACCGGTAAATCCTACTTTTTCGCCAATCATTTACTTAAAGGAAGGCGATGTTAAGTCAAAAACTTAAAAAGAAGTTTGTGCGGGAAAGTTTCCACGGACGCGGTGAATCTTCAACTTTTCACTTTAATAGTTTCAGATACTGGCATGAGGTGTTATGTTTCCTTCAACTGCTGTGAAATTTAAAGTTCCAAACCTCTCGGAACTACATAGGGATTAACATAGATATTGCATAAAATAGTATTTGTCGATGGTATTCTCAAATGGATGTCTACAAAAAAAAAATAAATAAGAAGGTGAAATTTCTTTATATGATTCAGTTCCATTAGCCATCTTTTATTTCATTTCATCTTTAATTTACTTGTAATACAGGGACATCATTTTATTTTTACTTCAATTTTTATTGTACCTGAGTTTTTGAATGTACTTCACTCCCACCCCTTCTACTAACGAAGTTCAACCGTCTTCTACACAGACCCAAAACCGCATATACAGTCATAGTAGCCATAGTACGTTCCAAAAATATGTTCGCGTTTTCCAGTGACGAAAGAGCTTTCAATATTGAATTATTTTCGCACAGGTACTGTCGTCTATTTGTCTACGTCGTATCTCGGTTTCCCCCATCAGCTTTTATTCGCCAGCTAGTGGCTGGGCTGTCTTAGCTCTTTTCTGAGAACATTAATTTCTGTTAGGAATTGGACGTATACGTAATATTATACAACTGTTTAAAATAACTTAAATAAAAGGGCTTCGTTAAGTAATTAACTGTCACGTGATTTCCCTCCTTTCTACGACCCTACGACATAACCACTTGGACGGACACTGGATAGTATGTCTGAGTAATTTTATCTTTTCGGATCGGGCAGAATTGAAGATTGAATTTACAGTACGTAAGGTACTTTTTTATAGAGTGGGTACAGAATTATTTCAACATGAGTTACTAGTACGAAGAACGAAACTGGTAATTGGGATTAGGTACAATAGTCTATAGTGCGATAATATGCACATTAGAACTGAACTCTGTATCGAAATGAACGGCCACCATATAAAAAAGTGTGTTTAAATATCCATATTATGATTATTTTTCAATTTAACTTCATTCTCTATATTGTACGCTAATGTGCTGTAGACAGTATAATATACACTGCATAATGAATACATCCACATGGACAGCTCAGTTCGTGAGTAAAAACACTCATTGTTAATTCTGTACTGTATTTTGATTAAACAAAAACTTAATGAAAATTATTAAACTCAAAAGCGCAATATTTCCTAGTTTACGTAAATGGATGAACTAATTTTCTTCCCTCCTATACCTAGTAAAATGATTTGTTTGTATATTACTCCAGTCGTGGAAGGGGATAGTAAACGGCGTTGATCCAAAGGTAAAGGCAAGTTAATATTAAAAATGTTAGTAAAATAAAATGATGTCCCTGTAGTAGTCCTTATTCAGAAACCTGTCGACTACCTTTCAAAGTGTTTTTCCACTGCAACTTATTTTTTCTTCAATGTGTCTCGTTCGCTGTACACGTTTAATTTTGATCGCATAATTACCTTCATTTTATGTATCGGCGGATTTCCTACATCACTTTGTCCTTAACTGTAATTATTGCACATTGCATACTTAGTCCTATTTGTTCTCATTTCGCTGTGATTCAAGCATTCCTTCCGAAAATCAAGGTATAGGCCTAAATTGCAATAGTTTTTAAGAACGTTTCACTTTTTTTCAAGAATATCGGGATACTAATGCACCTCGGTTATTACATGAACGGTTATTAACTGCATAAAAAATGCGACATCATTTGATAAGCTAATGTGGTATAACAGAGACAGCTGAGAAATTCGAGTGATAACAAGACCGATCAAGACTAGCAGATTCCCTCAGCTATTAAGTCACATTTTGTAAATACAAGTGACAAACTTTTATTAATACACGGTACATGAAACTCTATTGGTAGGGGTTATAATGTCCAAGCATACTGCTCTCTGACCAGAGATGCACAAAGAAACCACATCCATTCTTATTTTCTCACTTCTTACTCCTTCACCGCTCCCCAATTTAAGAATGGAAGCAAACAGTGGCCTTTCATATTATGAAAAGGATATCGATATAATGAACGTATAATATTATTTCCTATAGTAGGGATGATCGTTCCTGGATAACAGAGCACATTGAATAGTTTAATGCAGTGATTCCCAACCTATCTTGACTGACGACACACTTACTAAACGCCCACGATATCGCGACACACTTATTTGTTTTTAATAGTAGTAGCAGTAGTAGTAGTAGTAATAATAATAATAATAATAATAATAATAATAACCAGCGCTTTTTTCTGGAGAAAAAATGTGATGGAACTCTGTGTACAATATTTTATAGAGGACGGGAAGATGATTACTGTTCACTGCACAGGAATTTTCTAGTTTTTAATCTCCTTTACGTAACCTTACAAGGTATTAAAAACATAGTGTTATTCACACATATTACGGTTCCATGATGAAAAATGCAACAAAAAGGTGCCGGGACGCCGTCCCAGCGTGTTCCGATGTTAACATCCAATCGAAAGAAAACAAGCAGCAACTTGAGCGGCGTTAGGAAAAAGCAAAGGCATGTGTCAAAATTCCCACCCTATCTATGCTGGATGTCAGATAAAATTTGTATTGCCTTTTTGAAAACTCACATATTTAAATTAATGTGAAGTCTGCTCTTGGTAGGTTGCACAGAGTTTCTTATACGTGGCCAACACGTAAATTATGTTCTAGGTGCAGCAGTGTGTTCTTTAGTTTAGATTTCACTATTTTCATGATATAAAATACTGATTCACATAAGTACGACGTTGAGAACGGCAGTTCTATATGTCTTTTTAGTTTATTCGGCACCATCGACTGATTTGGCAAAACATTTCCGCCTATAACACACTCGGGATTTTATTTGTATTGATCTCCACGCCACGTAAAACTATATTGCAAGTATTCATCACTATATTTACGATATGCAGTACATTTTTGTGAACCCTGAAGGGAATTTCGCTCAAATTATTTGAATTAGCACTGCTGTAATCTAACCCAAAACTTGATTCAGATTGTCTTTCTCGAATTACAAATTTGTCCATGATAAAATCTAAATACAGCACTTTTGATAAAAATAGTCGCACTATCACCCGCTCACACGTATATACCGAAACTGACCAATACATTCTGACGATTCTAAACTCTGTTTCTTAATCAGTGGAAGGAGTAAAGAAATGACTAAGCATTGTTGCAGCTGTTCACTTTCATTGAAATTATCGCAAGGCAGAAAAATTAAACTGAGCATTGTTGTAGGCCTATGTGTTCACATTTCATTAGTAGAATCTGTCTCAAAATAAAATGTATCATATCAAAGACTTCGTTGTAAATAAAAAATGGTTGTAAAGAGACTTTCTGTATGGCATAAAATTTATTTTTCAATTCCAAAATTTCGCGATACAGTCCATGCGGTTCCGCGACACACCGTTTGGGAACCCCTGGTTTAATGGACAGTCGACAAGCCAAGGGTTGTTGTGGAGAAAGACAACCAAGCATCAAATATGACAGCAAAGCAACATGCCTCTCTTCTGTTGGTCACACCCTAGATCATATATGTAACAGATAGGTCATCGCTATGTTAAAATCGTTTGCACTTTGAAGAGAACAACCGCCAGGATCGCCACCAGTCCGCCGTAAACAAACACGAGATGGCAGTACAGTCGCTAATGCAATTCAAATGGGGATTATGACGTGGCTCCTTATGTAACAACTAGATGGCAGCGTAGTAAACCTGACAAAAGTTAACTTCAAAACCTATAAGGCCAACCTGTCTGGGGTATATATGATCTAGGGTCACACGTTTCTTATAGACTCAATTTCACGCGTGAACAGGTGTTACCGGCGAAAAATGGTCTGAAGTAAAAGGTTTAGGTAGTACGGACGGATTTCTTTCATTTTTTCGCATCCCCATTCTTTTTTTGTTTATTTACGGCCCTTTAACAACTACCATGATTATCTAGCGCCTGAGTGAAATGATGATGATAATGCCAGCGAAATGAGTCCTGGGTCCAGCGCCGAAAGTTACCCAGCATTTGCCCTTGATGGGTTGAGGGGAAAACCCCGGAAGAAACCTCATCAGGTAACTTGTCCCAACCAGGATTTGAACCCTTGGTTCACTCGTTTCACGGTCAGACATGCTAACCGTTATTCCAGAGCGGTGGATGCATGTCCACTAGAAGCATGTTCCCTCAATACTGCTTAATGAATGATATAAATTATGGATTTTTTCATATCATAGGGAGCTATTCGTAGACATTTCGCTAGCCCGCGCTACGAGCGTGCTAAACTAGCCCCGGATATCGACTGGTTACTTGTACGGAATTCATATCATATCATATCATATCATATCATATCATATCATATCATATCATATCATATCATATCATATATCATATCATATTATATATCATATCGCTAACACTGCTTTATGAATATGAAAAACGTTAGTTCGCTGATCATCCACCGGAAACCCGCACTAAGAATCTCTATGAATACGGCGCTTAGTTTTTACTTCTGAAGTCCGAATCATTTACCTTTCGTTAGAGAACAAAGAAATACGAGGAATCGAAGACGTACACATATACTTCTAAATTGAACAAGCATCTAGTCTGTAAAGGTCACTGGAATGCTGTTCGGTGTTGATCGACCTTAATCCGACCTCATTTTTAAAATCCTATCAGTTGCAGAGCAGTAATGTAGTAAAAAAAAAAACAGGTGACCACAGTTTCCAATTCGAAATAAATTAACTTCTAAATACCCGAAAAACAATCTCCGTGCTGAAAATAAAAGCAGGAGTGGAGCGGGTTGGAAAGGGCAGTTGGGCCGACTAGACCGCCACTAGACACTGAAAAGCATCGATAATGAAGTTCGCACACAACTCGCCTCTATCCCACTGTTCCTGAAGCCTTTATTTTTTACTGAAAGAGAACGACATTCCCGCAGAGCAGCCTCATTTCCCTCACCATGACGACCGACTTAGAACAAGTGAAAGGCGAACACTGTCTCCATGCAGGGGAATAGACAAATTCGTTTGTGCGAGATCGTGCGTATTTGCTTGTTTTCCGCACAGAACCAATAAGCGGTAAGTGTGAAATACCACATTCAGTATTCCCAACGTAACACACATAACAATTTCCCTCTTCTTACCGCTTAAGCGCGACATTCATTTTACTGCTTTAGGCTTTTAACATATTATTTTTAGAGACGTTTAACATAGTAATAATTATAAATTGGAAACTTACCACTGCAATTTCACCTAAATTCCAATGTTAATTATTGTTTTTAAATATTTTCAAAAATTAAGTAAAGTCTACTACTCCACGAAACTTATTGCATTCCTGATACAAGTAACATTAAGGAAGCCGTGAAAAAATCAACAAGAATCAAACTTGCCGATGTTATTACTGCAATATGTTATATAAATAATATTGTTAAAATATTAAAATGAAAAATAAATCATTACATAACCTTACCGTTTGTTTTAAGTTCGCATTTATAGGCTGGGGGAGACAGGCGTATATCACGGCCTGCTGGAGTAAAGTAAACACAGAAAACATTTTATAGAACAATGTTGAAGAAAGATATTTTGGTTTTCCGAAGTTGCCGCCATTAAACAGAAACCAACATGGAGATTTCATTGCAACTAATTAGAAATTCGTCTTTCAGGTATGCAATAAACGATCTTCGCACAAAATAATGTACGATACACGAGCGGTATGTTGACGTTTTCATGTTCTCGGAAATTAAAAAAGCTCAACTACGTTTCGCTTTTTCAATCTTTTCCTCGACCATGAAAACGTCAACATACCGCTCTTGTAACGTATATTGCTATTTCAGACCATTTCAAAACGAAAATAAACGATACGGTACTAAATCTATACTAATAATAAATCTGTAGCCAAAATTTTTCTGGTAATTTTCGATTTTCCAAAAATGATAAGTGTTAACATGTATAATTAATCATCCTGAAACCGAAAATCGCTTTTTTAATTTTTTTGTATGCCTGTCTGTCTGTCTTTCTGCCTGGATGTTTGTTACCTTTTCACGCGATAATGGCTGAACGGATTGCGATGAAAATTGGAATATAAATTATGTTCGTTGTAACTTAGATTTTAGGCTATATGGCATTCAAAATACGTTATTTAAAAGGGGGTTATAAGGGGGCCTGAATTAAATAAATCAAAATATCTCGCTTATTATTAATTTCTGTGAAAATGTTACATAACAAACGATTTCCGATAAGTTTTATTCTTTGAAAAATTTTGATAGGACTAATATTTAATGAGATAAACGAGTTTTAAAATTAAAATAACTGCCATCTAAGGCGGTGTAATGAAATAAAAAAATGACTTCGTCTATAAGGGGCCTTGGACAGCAACAATCGAAAGCTATGAAGCATGGCGGATAGAGAATGTTTCTGTGTTTGTATGAAGTAATATCGGAAGCTAAATTAACCGATTTGTATAATTAATTCACTATTGGATAGTGTAGTATTGTACATTAAATTAGTATGAATTTTTTCTACAGTGTGTTTTTTACAAACCTTTACCCTTACGCATTATGGTCTACTCTTCTATGCAAGATGTCTTCTACAAGTGTTAAAAGAAAACATGTTGTACTACGTAAAAAAGTGCAAGAGTGGTTTGGGAAAAGAGAAAATGTGGTTCATCTCAAATCACAATACGAGATAGGAATTACAACTGTGCGCGATTTATGCTATTGAAAAACAAAATATAAACTGTATAAAATTTGTAAATCTACAACATGAGAACTCTACCATTCCTATCTTTACACAGACAGTCGTCATAAGAAGCTTCCTTGGCCACTAAAACCCCGTCGTTGAAAACCAGACTTAAGTACAATAAATAATGTTATAATAACTGACTTATCGGAAAATCGAACATGAATTGTATAAAAACAGACTTAAATTAGTGAACTTCTGATTCACTACCTAGCGTATTAAAAGAAAAGAGTATGGAGGAAATTACGAAAATATTATGTACTTAGGTTATGAATACTTTTTATGGTACGGATTATCCGCTTTTTTCGATTAAGCGCTCAGCCCACCCCCTTCATTACCACGGTTCTGCTGTATGTATCAAAATATGTAAAATCATGAAAATATTTGATATGAATATCTGGCAGGTATAGGATAGGTACGACTCTCCAGTTGTGATTTTATAGAGCACCCGACGTTTTTACCGCACACTTGACACATTACTATTTTTCCATCTGTAATGAAAGCTTCGTCCATTGCAATCCATGATTTTATTTTTATCGTTAGGGTTGAAGGTACAGGGTCCATGTTAGTTAGTTAAAAGCAGTAGATAAATTCACTTGCACTTTATACTGTAAGTACTAAAACTAGAGAACTGAGTGAAATGAGTGACACAACAGTACTGCAAGCACTGTTTGGCTTTACTGAATTAGGAGAAAATAAGAGGAGATGTGGGACACATGCATTTTAGCTGCTCCCTTTAAGAAACAAAGTACCTACTAAAACCTCAAACTATAGGCAGTTACAAACTGTTGTTTGAAAAGTGACATTCCTGTCTCATTCAGAAGGGTAGGATTATTCCAGCCGAGAACCATACTTTCTAATTGCTCGGAAAATCCCACTTCCGTATAGGTCTACTAAATTTACAGAAAAGTTATTTATTTTAATCTTTCAACACCTTTCCAGTCTGTTCCTTTACTCCAGTTTCTTTTCAAAAGTCGGCTACTTTATGCGGCTCATGTCAGACTTGACACGGGTTTTTCCAAGGGTGGATAAGGTTGCAAATTGCATGAGAACGGCTTGTTAAGATGTGTGCAGAACAATTATAGTTCGAGACAAATCATGTCGTCCTCGTCCCACTCCACCGCATGAAGACAACGCTACTTTCTGAGTGATTTTTACAATACAAGGTAGTTGTATGAGAAAGATTGCCTTTTCTTTACTCATATTTATAGTGGAGTGAGTGTCTCTATTACTTCCTGGAACTAAGGATGTTATGTTTCGTTCCGAAATATATCCTTCCTTTGCTAGTTAAAAAAGCTTTTTAAATCTGTGTATTTCAAATTGTAAACTTCACCAGCAGAAGTTTTTTTCCCCCTTTTAGAGAAGTAAAAATGAATAAAACCCTTAAATATGTAGATTTATGTAATACCAAGCCATAATAAGCAATGTAGGGGTAAATATGTAAAACTGTGTACAGTAGCGTGCAAATTAATCCGAACAACGTAATTACTTATGCAAAAACACTCAAACGGGATAAAAAAAAAGGGATCTAAGACATACCTCAGTAATCTATGTGGCCTCCCTTGTTCCTAATAACAGCTCTGAGACGATTTGGCATGGATTCCACTAATTTCCCACAAATATTCTTCATTTCTTCATCGCGAAACCATACACCAAAGAGAGAAGAAATAATTTTCTCCTTTGTAGAATAATCCATTTTTTGCATTCTTCTTTTGCAAATTGACCACAAGTTCTCAATGGGGTTGATGTCGGGTGAGCTGCCTGGCCAGGGGAGTACCTGAATATTCTTCTTGTTGAAGAATTCTGTAGTTTTTCGAGACGTATGGCATGGTGCCAGGTCTTGTTGGAACACACCTCTGCCATCCGGAAATGATTTTTGCAGCTGGGGTACGATTCTGGTTTCCAATAAGTGAATATATTTGTCAGAATTCATCATTCCCTTGATAGGTATTAATGTTCCAGGCCCTTCATGTGTAAAACAACCCCAAAACATTACTTTAGGGGTATTCGGGTGATTGTTGGAGATGAGCTGCTGTTACTTTTTCGGATCCTTTCCATACGTAAGAAACACGGTGGCCGTGGACCTCGAAATGAGACTCATCGGAAAAAATACATTCTTCCAGTATTTCACTGTCCAGTGTTGATGTAATTTTGCCCACATTAAGCGTTTTTTGCACATAACAGGGGTTAGCAGTTGCTTCTTAATAGGCTTACGAGCCCTTCGTCCAGCTTCCAAAAGCCTACGCCGCAATGTTGTGACGTGAATATTCGCCCCAGTGGTAGCCATTAACTCGCGGATTAAGTCGACAGCAGTTAGTCTAGGATTTAATTTACTTTTCCTGACAATTAAACGATCATCTGCAGGTGAAGTCTTCTTTTTCCGGCCACAGTTTCCTTTTTTCTGGGGTGTGATGGATCCAGTCTCCCTGTATTGTTTTATGATCGAATTAACAGTAGCCAAACCGATGTGACATTCTGCAGCAATTTGCCTCTGTGTCATAGAAGAATGCTCTGCTAATGTTATAATTTTAGGCCGTTTTCGTGGAGTTGTATCCATTTGTGAAGACGACATAATGTACACAGGATTGCAGTATTTAAGTCTTCAACACAACTGAAATGCTTATAAGTACAAAACGACAGGCAAAATGTCACATATAATAAAAATAATAGTAACGACAGACATACAACAATGGAATTACACGTACTACAGATGTCAATTAAAGCGGTATGAGCAGCTGTGAGGCCGACAATGACAGAAAATGTAAAAATATGTCGTGTTCGGATTAATTTGCACGCTACTGTAGCATCAAATTTTAATATATTAATGGTAATTACAAGATTCAAAAGATTTGTTATTTATATACGGTTAGGATGAAAGGAATATAATATGTAATTACATAAAAATCCGGTACCTAAACATAAGCTATTCGGTCTGAAAATCTGCAAGGATATTTCACTTCCACCCTGTATAGAGCATACAATGAGTAAGCATGCTAAATGTAACGATCCATCCCGGATTCAGCCCTCGAAAATGCAAGCCAAACTGAAACGAAGAGAGAGAGAGAAATGAATATGACAACTGCAATACAGCAGAGTCCGTACAGGTCAGTTTCTGTCTGATGCTTTTCCAATTCACTGCGGGCTAAAGCAGGGAGATGCACTATCACCTTTACTTTTTAACTTCGCTTTAGAATATG
Organism: Periplaneta americana; assembly: GCA_025594305.2. Lineage (NCBI taxonomy): Eukaryota > Metazoa > Arthropoda > Insecta > Blattodea > Blattidae > Periplaneta > Periplaneta americana. Next base: position 19,733,114 of record JAJSOF020000040.1, on the reverse strand, counting down.
CCATTAGGAAAGTTCAGGATAACAGTCAGGGTTTGGAATTGAACGGGTTACATCAGCTTCTTGTCTATGCGGATGACGTGAATATGTTAGGAGAAAATCCACAAACTGCTATATACGGGAATTTTACTGGAAGCGAGTAAAGCGATCGGTTTGGAAGTAAATCCCGAAAAGACAAAGTATATGATTATGTCTCGTGACGAGAATATTGTACGAAATGGAAATATAAAAATTGGAGATTTATCCTTCGAAGAGGTGGAAAAATTCAAATATCTTGGAGCAACAGTAACAAATATAAATGACACTCGGGAGGAAATTAAACGCAGAATAAATATGGGAAATGCGTGTTATTATTCGGTTGAGAAGCTTTTATCATCTAGTCTGCTGTCAAAAAATCTGAAAGTTAGAATTTATAAAACAGTTATATTACCGGTTGTTCTGTATGGTTGTGAAACTTGGACTCTCACTCTGAGAGAGGAACATAGGTTAAGGGTGTTTGAGAATAAGGTGCTTAGGGAAATATTTGGGGCTAAGCGGGATGAAGTTACAGGAGAATGGAGAAAGTTACACAACGCAGAACTGCAGGCATTGTATTCTTCACCTGACATAATTAGGAACATTAAATCCAGACGTTTGAGATGGGCAGGGCATGTAGCACGTATGGGCGAATCCAGAAATGCATATAGAGTGTTAGTTGGGAGACCGGAGGGAAAAAGACCTTTGGGGAGGCCGAGACGTAGATGGGAGGATAATATTAAAATGAATTTGAGGGAGGTGGGATATGATGATAGAGACTGGATTAATCTTGCTCAGGATAGGGACCGATGGCGGGCTTATGTGAGGGCGGCAATGAACCTTCGGGTTCCTTAAAAGCCATTTGTAAGTAAGTAAATAAGTATAACTAGTACAAGAGATTTGTACAGGGACATCATTTAATTTTTAATAACATTTTTAATATTAACCTGGCTATATCTTTAGAGAACCGGAAACACAGTTTACTACCCCTTCCACAACTGTAGTTCGATGGTACTGACGTAAAACACAAACAAATCACTCTACTAGGTATAGGAGGGAAGAAAAGTAGTTCATCCATTTACGTAAACTAGGAAGTATCGCGATTTTGAGTTCGATAATTTTCATTAGGCTTTTGTTTAATCATAATACAGTACTGTATTAAGAATAAGAGTTTTTAGTCACGAACTGAGTTATCCATGAGAACGTGTTGATTATGCAATGTATATTATACTGTCTACAGCACATTGGCGTACAATATAGAGAAAGAAGTTAAATTGAAAAATAATAATATGGATATTTAAACACATTTTTGAAAATGTGTGGTCCTTCTTTTCGATACAGTCTTCAGTTCTTTTGTGCACATTATCGCAATATAGACTACTGTATCTAATTCCAATTACCAGTTTCGTCCTTCGTACTAGTAACTCATGTTGAAATAATTCTGTACCTAGTCTATATAAGAGTACGTTACGTACTGTAAATTCAATCTTTTTTGCCTGACCCGCACAGATAAAATTACTCAGACATGTTATCTACTGTCCGTCCAAGTGGGTATGCCACAGGATCGTAGAAAGGGGGAAATCACGTGATAGTTAATTACTTAAAGAGGCCCTTTTATTTAAGTTATTTTTAAACAATTGTATAATATTACGTAAACGTCCAATTGCTAACAGAAATTAATGTTTTCAGAAAAGAGCTAGGACAGCCCAGTTTTTACACAGGGGCGCAGCAGAAGCAGGTGGGGGAAATCGGGATGCGACGTAGGCAAACGGGCAGTACCTGTGCGAAAATATGACTCAATATTGAAAACTCTTTCGTCACTTGAAAACGCGAACATATTTCTAGAACGTACTATACTCACTAACTCAGTGCTGTTTACTATATGCGGTCTTGGTTCTATGTGGAGGTCAGTTGGATCTTCATTAGTAGAAGGGGTGGGAGTGAAGTGCATTCAAAAACTCAGGTACAATAAAAATTGAAGTAAAAATAAAATGATGTCCCTGTACTAGTTATTCCCGGCATGAACATCAGTAGACCACCGAGGATGACTGTTTGAAGTCTACGCGTCGTGTACAGATACAACCAGAAACGAAGAATGTGTTCATTGTTGCATTTACACGCCTACATGAAGCTTTAAAGCAAAAAATCACACTGTGATTCTAAGAGAGACTTTTATGTCCTTTGATCCCTGTTTCTATGGCAATTCAAACAAAGGATGGTATTTCCCACGGTCTCTCGTACACCCTTTTGAATGGTTTCGTTGACGTAAGCACTCGACAGCCGGTGCGCTCAGAGCCTCACTTAACACTCTCACCTGAGCTTGGTTCACGCCGCTAGAGCAGACAAGGTATTGTAAACAATGACACTGTGTTCAAACGTGAACCTCTGAGGTTTAGTAAGGACAAATGTAATTTCTTTATTCCACTTTTTGACAATGTTGCAGTTCTCAAGGTTTGGTTGGCCTTTCTTCTTTCGTAAATATTTTTGTGCGAGATCGTGCGTATTTTCTTGTTTTCCGCACAGAACCAATACGCGGTAAGTGTGAAATACCGCATTCAGTATTCCCAACGTAACACACATAACAATTTCCCTCTTCTTACCGCTTAAGCGCGACATTCATTTTACTGCTTTAGGCTTTTAACATATTATTTTTAGAGACGTTTAACATAGTAATAATTATAAATTGGAAACTTACCACTGCAATTTCACCTAAATTGCAATGTTAATTATTGTTTTTAAATATTTGCAAAAATTAAGTAAAGTCTACTACTCCACGAAACTTATTGCATTCCTGGTACAAGTACCATTAAGGAAGCCGTGAAAAAATCAACGAGATTCCAGGTGCCGATGTTATTACTGCAATATGTTATATAAATAATATTGTTAAAATATTAAAATGAAAAATAAACCATTACATAACCTTACCGTTTGTTTTAAGTTCGCATTTATAGACTGGGGGAAAAAAAGACAGACGTATATCACGGCCTGCTGGAGTATAGTAAACACAGAAAACATTTTACAGCACAATGTTGAAGAAAGATATTTTGGTGTTCCGAAGTTGGCGTCATTAAACAGAAACCAACATGGAGATTTCATTGCAACTAATTAGAAATTCCGTCTTTCAGGTATGTAATAAACGATCTGCGCACAAAATAATGTACGATACACGAGCGGTACGTTTGTTTTCATGTTCTCGGAAATTAAAAAAGCTCAACTACGTTTCGCTTTTTCAATCTTTTCCTCGACCATGAAAACGTCAACATACCGCTCTTGTAACGTATATTACTATAATCGGTTGTTTAACGACGATGTATCAACTGTGATGTTATCTAGCGTTAGTGAGCCACCGGCGTAGCTCTGTCGCCTAAGGCGCTTGCCTGCCGATCCGGAGCTGCGTTCGGGCGCGGGTTCGATTCCCGCTTGGGTTTTTCCGAGGTTTTCCCCAACCTTAAGGCAAATTTCAGGTAATCTATGGCGAATCCTCGGCCTCATCTCGTCAAATACCATCTCGCTATCACCAAACCATCGACGCTAAATAACCTCGTAGTTGATACTGCGTCGTTAAATAACCAAGTACAAAAAAATCTAGCGTCAGTGAAACAGGTGACAGCAAGATGATAGAGTCCATCTCGCTATCACAGGCGTGGCTCCGTAGAATACTGAAACATTATTGCTTCCGTCACGTTTAGTTGTTCTGGGTGGTCTAGTGATTACCATGTTATCCATTTGATCCGACATTCGTGAGTCCAAAGCCGGAAGGGCGATGGATTTACTAAGTATAAACGAAGTGACATGCCTTACTTCTAGGATTATAAAGACTGTCTTTCGTATGCAATCAAGAAAACGAGATTAGTGTTTTTTATTTGGAAGTATAAAAAAATTATTTAATGCAGCCTATTCATTTTCGAATAGAATTTCAGGAAAATAAACCATAAACAGTAACATCAGTCTAAATGTATACAGGAATAGATTATTTTGTAGAAAAACGCGTAGAACATATTATGAGGAATGTGTCATTTTCGATATATTCATTTTTTGACAGAGCGATACTATTTTCCTTTTATTCATACTCAGTTTCATAACTGTAATTTGTTGTTGTACACTACTAACCATTTCTTTTAGTTTTCTGGAGTCAAACTTCTATTATCTTCCAGCCCTTTCTTATATTTACTTATTTAATATGGCGAAAGGAATGGTGAACGGGAGAAGAGTTCGGGGCGGAAGAAGGTATCAGATGATAGGAGACATTAAGATATGGTTCTAAAAGTAAATCTATAACATTTTGTAAAATCCGAGAGGAATCTAGTCTTAATTACGAATTCAGTGGTGTTGTAATTCCGCAAGTACAATGTTGTAAATACCTAGGAGTGTATTTAAACTCCAAACTTTCTTGGGGAGAGCAAGTTGATAATGTTACGGGTAAAGCATGGAGGGCACTTCACTTTATTATGAGAATCTTGAGAAAGGCTAGCCCCAAATCGAGGGAAAAAGCATATCTAACGTTAGTGCGACCGTTAATGGAATACGGAACTACATGTTGGGATCCGTATAGAATATATCAGATAAATTTCTTAGAAAGAATCCAGTATAGGGCAGCTAAATTTGTTAAAGGTAAAAGAGAAGATGGAAACGATACGATAAAAGAACTTAAATGGGAAACTTTGGAAAACAGACGTAGGAAAACTAGAATAACATCATTGTATAGAGCACATCTAGGTCAGAAAGCATGGGTAGACATAACGGCTCGGTTAGAAAAGCCAACGTACTATGGTAGGAACGATCATGATTTTAAAATCAAATGTAGGAAACAGAAAACGGATGTAGGTAAATTCTCATTTTTAAATAGAACTATAAATGATTGGAATGACCTACCTGCAGCGGTCTTTGAGGGCTGTCCTTCCTTAAGGAGATTCAAAAATAATTTTAAAAGTTGTGTATAAAGTGCAAATTAAAATTAAGGTGACATTTAACATTTAATTTTTTAAGGTGACATGTATTTATTTAGCCTGACGAGTTACTTCCTTGGTTTGAATTGTAAATTATTTAAAAATGGCGTGTAAGAGGGTCTTAGGCTAGAAATGTTTAGTTTAAATGTAGTTCTGCTTATAAGTACAGTATGCATAAGGGTGTAATTATTTGACTTATTTGAACTGTTGTATCAGTGAAGCGAGGTGAGTCAGTGAAGTTATGGTTTTACAGTGCAGTGAATAGTTCCGATCAGTGATAATTTATAGCGTCGATGAAATGTGTTCTATAGTGTCAGTGAAATGTGTTACAGAGTGTCAGTGAAATGTGTGCTAAAGTGTCAGTGAAATGCGTCATAGTGCCACTACAGTGAGTGAGATGAGAATAAAGTGAAAGACTATTGAAACTTACGTAGGGCCTATACATAATTATGTAGGTTGTAATGTAAAATTAGGTATATTATTTATGTTTTATTATTATTGTGTGAAATTATATTGTGTATTCTTATTGTATTGTGTATAAAATTGTAGGCCTATTGTGTATTGTATAATTGTATTGTGTATTGCTTATCATTTCTTTATTGTGTATTGTTTATATTGTGTATACCACTGCCACCGGGTGCATGCCCACTTGCAGTGTAAATAAATACATACATACATATATTAATCATACGCGGAGACTAAGAGGAAGGCAGAAAATAGGAAAGATTGGAAAATACTGGGTTTGCAGTGAAAGATCTGCGCTCGGTCAGAATACTATGTATGTATGTATGCTGAAAGCTACTTGCTTAAATGGGGCAGCCTTTATATTGCATGAAAGGCTGTTTTATCTCTCAGTCAAGGTCCTCAGTGCAACACACATCCCCTTAATCTCCTTTCAGTTTATTGCATTACTTTCCTCCGTTTGCTGAAAGCCTCTCGACGACCATTTTGAATGGTCATGAAACTCCATTTAAATTCATCAAGTTTGAGTGCTGCAAGGAGAAGTTCTGAACTTAATTTAGCCTCAGTTCGTGGATCAGCGTCTGAGTTTAATAAATTTAATTTGTTTTCTCTGCGATCTTGGTTTGTGACTGAGGAGATGGCTTGGAAGAAGTGGGCCGAAGAAGCTGGAGGGATAATGACGAAAATGGAAAGACGAAAGCAGGGAATACAATAGAGGGAAGAAATATGAACTATGAGGATCCGAGTGCGCGCAAGAAGCGGCATAAGTAGCATTGATTTTCAAGTCATTATGTTTCGTAAATGAGAAAAAAGCGAAACGAACGACTATCACCAGGTTTCTTAACGAACGAAAATTAGCTTAAATATGAATTTTCATTAAATTCAAGCTACACGACCTGGGACGGTTCCCTTGTCACTATATGTGAACGTCTGAATTTGGAAAAAAGATTTACAATTTGAAATGGTTAAAGGAAAGTAGATTCGTTGATCACTTTTTAGGGCCGATCCGAACATTTGGCTCTGTGTCTTCGGAAAACAGCAGACAACCACGTAGTCCACATACAGAATTGGCGTTCTCAATTTAGGAGACAGGGTTAATGGGCAACTTTATATTCTCCGGCGTAAGTCTATAAGAAGAACTTTTTATCTTGTTTAAAAAACGACATGCGTCTTATACAACGATTGTTACCATAATAATTATATTTAGGAATATGTATGATAATATATCAACGCTCTCCCAACTGAGCTACCCGGGAACTCTACCCGACACCGATCCAATTTTTCCTTCTATATCCACAGAACTCAAAGTGGACTGACAACCGTCAAGCAACCAACATTTGAGTGCACACTAACTCTGTGTGACTTTAAATTGTGGTTTTCTGTTACGTACAGTGACGTGTATTATGCAAATTAAGCTTTCAGGAATAACTCCCTGTAAAGTTAACTTGAATAATTGCATAATACACGTCACTGTACGTAATAGAAAACCACAATTTAAAGTCACACAGAGTTAGTGTGCACTCAAATGTTGGTTGCTTGACGGTTGTCAGCCCACTTTGAGGTCTGTGGATATAGAGGGAAAAATTGGATCGGTGTCGGGTAGAGTTCCCGGGTAGCTCAGTTGGGAGAGCGTTGGTACGTTTAACCAAAGGTCCCGGGTTCGATACCCGGCCCCGGAACAATTTTTCCCTCGAAATTATTCAAGTTATTCCTGAAAGCTTAATTTGCATGTATGATAATACTTTCTTGTGTTAAATTTAACGTACCTTGTTCACATGTTTCGATCTATTTATGGGTCATACTCAGAACTGGTCGTTGTTGGTCTTGGTGCCTCTTGTTCTGTTTCCTGTGAGGGTGTGTTCGTGTGGTATAGTGTAGAGTCAAAGAGTGTGTGTGTTTTGAAATTGAGTTGTGTTGAGAATTTCGTTGTGGTGTGTTTTTGTGTGTCTGTATATTTCATATTGTTCTAGTATGTTTAGTTTCTGGCTTTTTGGGTTGGATGTGTAGTATTTCCATGTCTGTGTTGATGTCTCTGTGGGTGTGGTTAACAGTTTTGATGTGTTCTGGATATGTGGAGGTGTTTTGTAATTTTGTTATGGCTGTGATGTGTTCTTTGTAACGTGTTTGAAATGATCTGCCTGTCTGTCCTATGTAGAAGTTGTTGCAGGTGTTACATTTGAGTTTGTATACGCCTGTGTGATACAGTGTTAAAAGTTGTGTAATCAAGATGTAAAATTATATTTAGGTTCCATTTTTTCATATCTGTTACTATTTTTCTTATTACGTTATTTAAAAAGACAATTATGGTTTGAAAGATACCATGGAATTTCATTTTAATAACAAACGGAAATACAGAAGTTAATTTTGGCGCTAACTCAACAATGGACACAATATTTTAGAAACAGTTTGAAGGTAGGCGCCCACTTACTGCAATTGATACGTACGGCGCGTTCGGATGTTTATTCTTTGCATTATTTTAAATGGAGCATCGCTCACTTGGCCGTATCGCCTCTGTCCGCATGACCGGATCCGATCAGAATTCTTGCCAGAGAATTCTAAACCGATTTCCATACGGTCCAAGATCGAAATATAACATAATGTCTTGGCAAATTATATCGTTTGTAAAGCCTCTAATTGCAGTAATATTGAATGTAGAGGTTATTTTATTAAGTTCAACAATATGACGAGCTTTATGAAATTGGAAGTAAAGCAATGTAATACGGAGAAAGAACATATGGGATGAGATTGGGAAAGTACTAAATTAATCAGGTATGTCCTTCATAGTTTAAGTTACAGAGCTATTCATTTTATTTCAAGGTTCAGTTCAGAACACTACAAAGAAATAATGTGCTCTAGCGGTAAATTAAAACACTATTTGATTATGCATTCGGAAATGTGGACGAGCGATACCATAATAAAAATCCGAAAGCAACGAACGAATTTTTTCCTATAAGTGAGCGCCTACCTTAAGAATGCTTGTTGAATTTGCGAGTCGTGTAACAGGTAAAGTAGTAGACCACTGTAGATTATGGAACTACAGATTCCTGGTGATGAATACCTCGATAACGTGATATGGAAGTTCTAAAAGCGGTTGTAATTTAGAAGTTCCAGTAAGTAAAAGAACTTCCTTTTTTATTTCTTAATACTCCTGCAATTTAAAGAATGACGAAAGAAGAGTTCCTATCAAACTTATAAACATCATTAAGAATTATATCGGAATGCCAGTTGCAGAGTAATTCATAAGAATAACATTGGAGAAGTCATTCATGTCGGCATAGGTGTAAGGCAAGGCTGCATGTTATCACCAAAGCTCGGATCTTGGGGACTTGTGTGTCGTGTGCTTGAGTAAGGTTACAAGCATAACGTATACAAAGCTCACGCTGCAAGTGCTCAGGGACAGTCGTTTGTACTAAGAAAGTGGTCACATCGAATGGCAAGAAGACGAACGAATAAACTGTGTCACGTCGAAGCCAATGACATTAAGAGAATTACAGGTAAACGGTCTGTTTGAGGGATTAGAAAATACGTGTTATTCGAATGGGTGTTATGGAAGTTTGAAAATGCATATTTTAAATTTTAGGTACAGAATTTCGTGGAGGAATTCTGAGGAGATACATTATTTTCTTCTAATGCAGAGTTTATATCTTGTAAGTTGTACCACACATAAACTAGAGCTGGAAACGGGCATTCATTGAAAGACATTGCAGTCCTTTAAATTGATGGAGAATTTGTCCATAGCCATGGATCAAGTCGTAGAGGGACCTTCCCTAGTAGTGATACACTAATTGAAAACTATTTGCGAGAAAAATTTAGGATATACTTATCTTTCTCAGATACGAGATCTGCTGAAAATCGAACAGGAAACAGTGACAGTGAAATATTCAGTATTTTATTTAGGCCCAAGACTTTATAATAAAATTTCAAACCATTTTCCAAATTTGAAATTTTTAAAATTGAAACTTTTAAAAAGAATTTTGTAAAATTATCCATGATATATAATAGTAACAAATGTACTTTTTTTACCTTTTATTTCTATCGACTATATTCATGTTTTTATTGAATATCACTGGCTTCTGTCGGATTGTCAATTTATATTAAATGTGTATTTTTCTCTCGTTTTCCCTTTCTTCTTTATTCTTGCTCTTGTGTTGTACTTATTGGTTTGAATTAAGTTAATTACTATATTTAGTAAACTGTCCTTGTAAATTTTATGTTATATTATTCACTAAGACCACACCGTACACGAGCCTGACTCTTACGGTAGTGGCTAGAAATATTTTTATTTTATAAATGCAATTTGTACTCACTAGGTAGCTAGTTAAAATAAATAAAATAAAAAAATTAAAGTTTGCTCCCGTCACTTCATGTGACGTGGAAATAAGTTTCCTTCGTTTCAAATCATGTTTAACTAACAGACGAAGAATTTATGGGTTCGAAAATCTTCGAATGCATGTAGTCATACACTGTAATGAAATGTACAGAGCAGAACTGTAAATTTGATGTATTTTGCATGTTTATTTATGTATATGCTATAAAATTAGATGTTTCAACCTATCATAATATTATCATTATGTTGTTCCAGCCAGGAACCACTTTTATAGCAGACCTGACAGTACCTCCGTGCTGGAAGCGGGAGTTTGTTGACATTGAAGTCCGGTCGCTTAGCCACGTTCAAAGACACAAGTCCCCAACTTCCGAGCTTTGGTTATCACCGCTCCTCTTTAACCTGGTCTTGGATGCAACTCTACGTAAGAAGAGTGAATGTTTCTCCTAGAGGAATCCGTTGGGGGCTCTCCGGTAGACTAGAAGATCTAGACTATGCGGATGATATCTGTCTCTTAGCTCATTCCTTTAAAGATATGAAAGCCAAACTGCAACAATTGGAAAAGGAAGCACAGAAGTTGGGTCTTCAAATCAATATTAATAAAACCAAAGAATTGCGCATAGGTACCAATCAACCTACTCTTCTAACTCTAAGCAGCGGCGCAATTGAAAATGTGAAGGAATTCTCATATTTAGGCAGTATAGTCTCCCAGAATGGTGGTACAGATAGCGATGTGAGAGTAAGAATAAAGAAGGCAAGATATGCCTTTGGGCTGCTAAAGCCTATATGGAAGAGTGCTGCCTATACAATAAATACTAAACTGAGAATTTTTAACACAAATGTCAAATCCGTGCTGTTATATGGCTGTGAAACCTGGAAAATAACTAAATCTATTATCAATCAACTACAAGTTTTTATTAATAGATGTTTGAGAAACATATTAAAAATATTCTGGCCGGTCCAGAGATCCAACGAAAACCTATGGTTAAAAACTAAACAAAAACCAGTTGAATTTGAAATTCGGCATAGGAGGTGGGGATGGCTGGGACATACACTTCGCCGACCTCCAGATGACTCCGCCAGGAAGGCATTGGATTGGAATCCGCAGGGCAGGAGAGGAATTGGCAGACCCGAGATAACATGGAAACGAACTGTTCTCACACAAGCAAAAACGATGGGGAAGACATGGAGTGAGATTAAGGCGTTGGCCAGGAATAGAGTCAGATGGAGAAGCTTTCTGAGAGCCCTATGTTCCACCTAGGAATGATGGGAATATTGATTGAATTTAAAGAATGCATCTTATACAAGAAAGTTGCCTATCTCACACACAAGAAAATATATGGTAGGCCTGCTCTTATAAAGAAGTTCTTACCGAAAGAAAAATTGAAGAGTCCATTTGGTCATTTTCATGATTTATACGTATATTATTATGTTTCAGACCTCTATCATTGTATTTTAAGCTTGTTTTCTTACAAACTAACGTCAATTCGTGTATAAAGACTGCGTTATTGTGCATGCCACTTGAAAACTCGCTCAGCTCCTAGACCGGCGGATAAAAGAACTAGCCCAGTCCTTTCATAAAATGTACTGAACACGTTTTGGGATCACACTCTTCTATTTTCTCTCCCCCCGAAAAGCGGCAACTTTGGCTATTACGGAGACAGAGCAGCATTCTGAATACCATTCATTATCTACCATTACTTAAGGCCTTTAAGGAACCCGGAGGTTCATTGCCGCTCTCACATAAGCCCGCCATCGGTTCCGAACCTGAGCAACATTAATCCAGTCTCTAAAATCAAACCCACCTTCCTCAAATCCATTTGAAAATTATCTTCCCATCTACGTCTCGGCCTCCCCGAAGGACTTTTTCCCTCCGGCCTCCCAACTAACACTCTATATGCATTTCTGGATTCGTCCATTCGTGCTACATGCCCTGCCCATCTCAAACATCTGAATTTAATGTTCCTAATTATGTCAGGTGAAGAATACAATGCGTGCAGTTCTGCGTTGTGTAACTTTCTTCATTCTCCTGTAACTTCATACCTCTTAGCCCCAAATATTTTCCTAAGAACCTTATTCTCAAACACTCTTAACCTCTGTTTCTCTCTCAAAGTGAGCGTCCAAGTTTCACAACCGGTAATATAACTGTTTTATAAATTCTAATTTTCAGCTTTTCTGAGAGCAGATTGGATGACAAAAGATTCTCAACCGAATAATAACAAACATTTCCCATAGTTATTCTGCGTTTAATTTCCTTCCGAGTCTCATTTATATTTGTTACTGTTGCTCCAAGATATTTGAATTTTTCCATCTGTTCAAAGGATAAATTTCCAATTTTTATATTTCCATTTCGTACAATATTCTGATCACGAGACATACTCATATACTTTGTCTATTCGGGAGTTACTTCCAAACCTATCTCTTTACTTGCTTCAACTAAAATTCCCGTGTTTTCCCTAATACAGTAGTTTGTGGATTTTCTCCTAACATATTCACGTCATCCGCATAGAGAAGCAGGTGATGTAACCAATTCAATTCCAAACCCTCTCTGTTATCCTGAACTTTCCTAATGGCCTACTCTAGAGCAAATTTAAAAAGTAAAGGTGATAGTGGATCTCCTTGCTTTAATCCGCAGTGAATTGGAAAAGCATCCTACAGAAACTGGCCTATACGGTCTCTACTGTACCTTTCACTGAGACACATTATAATTAATCGAACTAGTTTTTTGGGAATACTAAAATCAATAAGAATATCATATAAAACTTTTCTCTTAACCGAGTCATATGCCTTTTTGAAACCTATGAATAACATGTACTGTATCCTTATACTTCCATTTTTTCTCCAATATCTGTTGAATACAAAAAATCGTATTAATAGTCGTTCTATTAGTTTAAAACCACACATGTTCTGGCTGTGAGAAAGAGAGATAGTAAAATGAGACCAATTTAAAATTTTGTTATGCGGGAATCTTAGGAATTGTATAGTAGGCCTACACATTTTTTAAATGTATAAACATTACGTGTGTGGCTCATATTAAGATGCAGAAAAAGAACAATTCTAGATATCCCAGCAAATGAACCAGAAAATATCCACTTTAATCCTCTCAAAAAAACTCTGAATTTCATTAAAGGAAATAATATGAAGAAATGTTGTGAAGAGACGGCCTAGGTAGCCGAGTTTTAGCATCCCGAACGAAGAGTCATTTAAGTAATTTCATTATGCTGTACGATATGATGTGGTTAACTCTCCATGGAACGTTGAAACTGTGCCTTCGCAGTTGTGTGCACCATGGTAGGACCTACAGAAGTTACAATGTATAAATTTTAGGCTCTTTGCTTTAATTGGTCGGCTGTGAACTGGTTCTGAACCGAGACCTTGACAAGTGCACCTTGTAAAAACAAGCCGGTGGAGCAGCTAAATGGACGAATTTGCAATTTCCCTCCTGCTGGCTTACTGCATTGACTAAACTTGGTATCAAGTACATGAGAGAGACAGGTTTACCAGAGAATATGAATAGTCTAAGAGAGACAATCTACGATTCAAATTTATGAAATGTGCACAAAAAAATTCCTTCTGTTCAACCAAAATTAAGCCAAGGAAAAACCACCTAATATTTGTACTGGAGAATTAGGAAATTTGGATTTGGACCGTGAAGAAAAAGTAAATCCATACAAATAATCCGCATAATTGGATTAAATAAGACAAATTTAGAATTTAATCTAGAATTAAACAGGAAAATTTCCTCAAGTTTTAATTTTAGCCAAAGAGGACGATTTTGAAATTCATTAATAAAACCATATAAACTTGAAAAATATTCAAATAATTACGTGACACAAACCATGATGCATACGTTTCTGAATGGTGGAATTATATATTATTGTGAAACAGAAATAGGAATAAAATAAATGTAATTACTGTAATTTGGCAACTCTTCACATTCATAATACTTTTTATCTTAGTTTTTTATTTTATTATTTTTATCACTTTTTAAATCATGTCATTTTATTATCTCATATGTGAAGACTTGCATTTATATATACATGTAAATCAACATTTTTGTAATCTATACGTGTATTTTAAGTAAGTGACAATCAGGACAGTTATATAGAATGTCAATGTGTATCACAGCAATTTGATTTTTTTAATATGTCTCATTTTGCATGCCACTAAATATGTTTTGTATTTGTAGATATTATGTAGAGAGCACTGATATTGCTGAAATGTACTTCGTATCTGATGATGTTGGAGTAGACCAACGAAAACGTTCATACGTCTTTTAAATATGTAATGTAAAGGTATAGCACCTTAAACATATGCTGTGAAGTCAGTGACTGAAATAAATACTTTTAAGATACAAAGAGGACGAATTAAAGAGATTCTTTAAGATTGTAACTACACTGGAGAAGATTCAAAAACGGGCTCTCAAGCGTCGTCGTAATAATTCACCATTAAAATGGAACACACTCACGGACAGGATAACGCGAATTCGATTATGCGCAATGTTCAAAACATGCAGAGGTGAGCCTGCCTGGAGAGAAATAAAAAATAGGTTGCAGCCACCAAATTACTCTTCAAGAAACGATCACTCGTATAAATTGAGGGAAAGAAGACAGAGGACGGACACTGGAAAGTTTTCTTTTCTCAATCGTACTATCGGGGACTGATACAAGAGCAACACAAACTTTTTAATTATGGGGATGAAATTATATAATAAGCTCCCAAGTCAATATTATAAATTACCAATCAATAGCTTCAAAACTAGATTTTAAAATTGGTTATTAAATCATCCTTTTTATTCTGTTGCTGAGTTTTTCAACACAAATTTGTATGAAACTGTATTTTAATAAATAGGTTTAATTGCAATTTAGTTAGTGTTCTTTAATTTAAAAGTTTCAAATTATTTCATGTTTTCATTGTATTATTTAAATTTTACTGTTTCTTTTATTAGTGTTTTTTAATGTATTTATATGTTTTCCAATGTATTCTGACGAAGCCTAAAACTGTATGTCTAATGGCGAAATAAACTGAATTGAATTGAACTGGAATGCTTTACCTGCAGACTTACTAAAGGCTTCACCAATAACAAAAATTTATTTAAAAGTAGACTTAAGGACTTTACTAATAGACGATAGTATATTATACACACTATTTAAAGGGTGTAATTGATGTTTTATTATTGAAGCGTTGCATCAGTGAAGGTGTTGGGTCAGTGAAGTGTGTTGTGTCACTTAAATGTGTTGTGTAAGTGAATTGCGTTTCTGTCAGTGAAGCTTTATAATTAGTTTATAATGACAGTGCAAAGTTTTTAACAGTGAAATGTTTTTGAAGTGTTAGTGAAATCAAGACAGAATCAGTGAAATGTGTCGTAGTTCCAGTGCAGTGAGTGAGTTGTCAGCGAAATGAGTGTAGTGCTGATAGGTACTTGTGCAGGTATGAACATATCATACTCGTGGGTTTTAGTTCGAACTTATGGTTAAGATACAAATGAGATTTACTTTAAATGTTATTTTAAGTGGTCATGTTTCATTTAATTTAGAATTCTCCCTGTTATTATTATTATTATTATTATTATTATTATTATTATTATTATTATTATTTGTGTTCGTCTAGGTGATTCTCTCTCGGACCCATTTAATTGTTTATGTAGTTCCCAAGGATCTACATTGGGCCCTTTATTATTTTTATTATTTACAGATGACATATGTAAAAGAATAAGTTCAAACTACCTGTTATTTGCTGATGATCTCAAAATCTTTCGCTCAATAAATAGTCCTGCCGATTGCCAAACTCTTCAAAATGATATTAACTCTATTGAACTTTGGGCTGATAATAATGGAATGAAAATTAATGAAACAAAAACTTTTGTATTTCGTACTCAAAAAAAACTACTTCCATAAAATTTAACTATTCTCTTAACAACGTCTGTATTATTAGGAAAAAATTCTATTAAAGATCTTGGTGTACTACTCGATTCTAAATTATACTTTCACGATCATGTTCAATTATTTATAATCATTCAATAAGAATGCTTGGTTTAATAAGGTCTATAACTTATTCTTTTTCTACTCCAGAGTCACTATTAATTCTATACTTTACTTTGGTTCGATCTAAACTTGAATATGCATCTGTAGCCTGAATTCCATTACTTCAACAGATTCGGTTAAATTGGAAAATATTCAAAGAAAATTTATTTAACTTATGTGCTTTTCGATTTATACCCAATTCCTCTGACTTTAACTATGAGATTAGTTTGTAAATATTTTAACTGTTGTAGCCTTTATTCTAGACGTCAAAACCTTGATTATCAATTTCTTTGCAAAGTTATCAAGGGTGATATTGATTGTGAGTCTATCATAAACAACATCAGCCTTCGTATTCCTACAAAAGGTTTAAGATTTCAAAAAAATTTTATAACAGAAATTCTAAATCACTTTCTCCAGTCTGTAGATGCATAAAATATGCCAATTTGCATGGGCACAATTTAGATCCTTTTAAGGTATAGTTTCGTTTTGATTATTAGTATTTACTGTTCTTGTTATCTATTTTATTTATGTATGTTTTTGTTTATTTAAGATATTATTTAATTGTTTTTGTAAGTACCTTTGTATCTTCTGTTTGTGTATTGTGCTGAACTATAATTGGCCTCTGGCTGTTGTTCAGCACACAAATATTAATAATAAATAAATAAATTATTATTATTATTATTATTATTATTATTATTATTATTAATTGTATTTTTATTAATTGTGTTTATTATTAATTGTCATTATAGAGTGAAATTAGTTACCACTGCCACCAGGTATATACCCATTTGTATTGTGAATAAATACATACATACATACATACAATATTGTTGACTATATAATATTAAGATCTTACAAGCAAGACGTAAGCTACTAGTTTCACGGAAAATCACATAAGGAAATTAAAATTGTAATAAAAATTAAACAGTTGAACAAGTCAAAAGTCTTAAATATTTAGGAAAATTAATTGCAAACACAATAAAGGAAGCAGAGACAGGGTATGCTGTAACTAAATATACAAGAGTTGAGTTATAAGCACAAATTCTGGAAAACAAGTTAGGAAACCCATCCTCTTAAGTTTCTATAATACAGTAGCTAAGTAAACCAAATTCAATGTATAGAAGTGAATCCCATAACAATAATAATAATAATAATAATAATAATAATAATAACAATAATAATAATAATAATAATAGTAATAATAATGACTATTTTGGAAGAATATAAAATACCAAAAAATGTGATTAATTCCATTAAGGCATTATACCACAAAACGAAAACCAATCTAGCTCAAGATACAACAAAAAAGATAAGTGTTGATGTCAATATAGGATTGAGACAAGGATGTGGACTATCGCCATTATTATTTGATCTATATCTGAACAAAATAATAGAAGAGTGGAGGAAAAGTGAACCAAAAGGTATCTTATTAAATCAGAGGAATATCGACACAATATGCTTCGCAGATGATCAGGTGGTATTAGCGGAAAACGAAGAAGAACTACAAAGAGCGGTTAATAATTTGAATAAAATAGCAAAAGATTTCAGCATGACTATATCTAATACAAAAACTAAATCAATGGCCCTCAAAGGAAAAATACAAAAACGAATAAAAATAGTCATAAATCAGGAAGTTATAGAACAGGTCTCAAATTTCACATACTTGGGTACTAAAATCTCAACGATGAGCGCACAAACAGATATAGAAGAGAATTTACAAAAATATAATAAATTAAATGGTTGTATAAAAAGACATTTTGGAAAAGGTATGAGAAAAGAAATTAAACTAAGAATATATATTACTTCAAAACAAGCCCTAAAATTCGCAAGTGAAACTTGGGTCTTAAGAGCTAAAGATAAATCGAGAATAGAAGAAGCACATATGAGGTTCCTGAGATCAACACTGGGAGTTACCCGAAGAGATAGACTACGTAATAAAGATATTAGAAACCAATTACAACAGGAGAATATGGTGAAAGAGATACAAAGACATCAGAAGCAATGGAAAGAACATGTATTAAGAATGAATCCTTCAAGACTTCCACGGCAAGCTTTTTTTTACAGACCATTTGGAAGCCGAGACGTTGGGAGACCGGTGAGAAGATGGAGTGACCAATTTGACTGAAAACACTTAATTAGCCTCGGAACAGGTCGCAAAGGCCTAAACCGTGTTTAGGAAGAAGAATAATAATAATAATAATAATAATAATAATAATGAGTAATAACAATAATAAAAGTAATAATAATAAAAATAGTAGTAATATCTGCAGTGACTGGGAAAAGTGACATAAGTCAGTTTCCACAAACCTTTTTTGATAATTTATTGACAACTTACACTGGTTTATGTCGATTTGATTTCTTTTGTATGAATTATTGTAATGGGAGAAATACTTATGTCTCTTTTTCCAAGCGAGCAGATGTTCCGTAAGTTGTCAATAAATTATCAAAAAAAGTTTTTTAAAAGTCATGTTGAGTTCAGATAAGTTTTTGAAATAATATCATATAAATTAGTCTTTTTATTTTTCAGTCAATCACTTATCATGTTATGATGGCAGAAATGGATTCTGTTACATCAAGATACAATGTTAATATACGTCACGAATATTTTCGACTTACTTTCAAGTCATCTTCAGGTGATAGTTTTCTAACAAACAAACATTTGAACTAGGTGAAAATATTATTTAAACATATTTATAAAACACTAGTAAATAGTCTGACCATGCATACTTTATATAAAATGGTTGAATGGCGTACATAGTCTTAAAATTAAATTGACATACAGATAGAAAGCCTTCCAATGAACATAATTATAATGCAATATATTAAGAGGCATGCAGTATGCCTGAATTATGAAATTAAAAACATTTAAAATTGTTATTATATATAAAATTGAAGACTAGGCTTGTTCTTTATAACGTTCAATGCATTGGAAGGCTGTATGAAGTGGATATAAAAGAAATTCTCGGTCTATTCGCCGTGGTGAGAGGCATTATATGAAAGATGTACAGTGGAGGTTTTCAGATGATGTGGCCTTCTCATCTTGGCGCTACATGGTAGACTGAGCCTCAGGTAGGTAAGTGTTTGATAAAGGTAATGGAACAAAACTGTGGAAAGTACTGCTGCAAACAGGAATTAGACAACACTTTACAAGAACCATCAAATGCCCTTTGCTAGAAAGAAAATATTAGTAAACACTAACGGTAAACATCCAAAATTATAGACAAATCAGGGTGTAAAACAAGGATGCGTTTTATAGCATGATAAAGTAGATGCTACAGAACGTTCGGCTCGGGTCTGGGCCGGTAAAGTGCATGCATGGGTAGAAAGCGGCGCACGGCTTAGACAGCGGCAATTTCGATCTGTAAACCCAGGGAATCTCTCTCGTAATTTCCTACACACAACTCAACATGAATTTTCACGTATTATGTCATACTGTATAAAAATTATTTTATCTAGCGTTACGTTTTCAGCTAACATTTCAATTGTCTAACAATATAATTTAATGCACAGATACTGAAATCACATTTGAAAAAACTAATCTTTAAGGCTCATCACACTGCACGACACGTCTTAATAGATTTTCCCCACTGCACTCTGCTTACACGCGTATTATGTGACCTTGAGTTAGCGTGATATCAGCCGACTGCGATTCGATCCGCTCTCTCGGCCCAGACCCGAAGCGAACGCTCTGTATAATTTCCAGGTTGACCTTTCTTCGTCAAAAAGTTATTATAATTTATTATTATTTCACGATCCTCGCTGTGGATAGTAGGTCTAATTCTTGATATCATGTTCTCTTCTTTAGCGATCAAAATATTAACATGAGTAATCACACACTACGGACTATAATAATGCCTGTACAGACTGTCAGCCATAGCCCATGCAAATAGATAAATAAATTCTATTCTCAATTTCAGTCACGTACAGTAGTGGCAAAAAAAACCGGACCGACCCTTGTAGATGATTTCAGAGCCTTGTTCACTCCAGAGCACGATAGACTGGTAACTAAGACTTTCGTGGTTCGAATCCTGCCTGGGAAGGAAACTTTTTTTTTTTGTTCCTTATTCAAATTTATTCCCAATACTTTTCGATTGCTGGTAAAATTCATGTTCTGGGAATAATAAGTTAATTAAGTGGTAAGTATCGATGGATCTCGTTGAACGTATCACTACAGATGCAACAACTATTCAGGAGACACCTCAGCGAACACGCGAATCTCTACCTACTGCGTCGATTCCGTCTTTGTATTGAGGTTCATTGCGGTCACGTTGAATATTTATTGTAATGCATTACTCTGTTTTGAACACTTATTGTGACAGTACGTTAATGGAAAATGTATACCTAATATATTAATCCCAATCAAACCTGGTCGCTCCGTCCCAGTTCATACCCATGGATGTTTAACAAAAACATTCATTTTGGCCTCCTCTATTACCCCTGGGAGTTTGGGCATCTCATTTTTCGTCATCCTGTAGAAAGACACACACCTGTACATACATAAGTACCTAGATAGATGGGTGGCTGGAGGGACAGGCAGTAAGTAGCGAAGTGGATAGATGAACAGATGTTATTATGTCAAAACCTCATAACTCCAGAAAATAACATTTTATCAGTACGAGAAAAAAATATTAAAGGGACATAAACAGGTGCTATCACAGAATATAAGTATTAGAACCTCGTATTGATCACTTACCAGATTTTGTATTAACAGAATACAGCACCAAAATCTCATATAATATCCAAACATCAACTATACGAGATTTTGTGTTAATAGGTAGACCTATGCTATCATTTCATTGTACGTGGTTTCGAATTCTGTCATTCGCGGCAAATGTATTGCTCATTCTTCTACAGTGTGTGTCAACCAGGGCAAGACCGGCGTCAGTGGTAAGTCGTATGCGTAATAACTGCTGCGTCATCGCAGTGATCAGACCTCTTGCTCGCGTACGTTTCGTGTTTAGTTCCGTAAACACGTTCACACAGTGAGGGTGCAGCTGTATACCGTACATCTAGAGTGCAGTAGTGTGTCCATTATGAAATATAGCCTTGAACAACGAGTGTTTATTTACAACTTTGTGAAATACGAATCTTGGAGAACAGTTATAACAAACTTCAGTTAGTCATTCCCAGATTCGCCAGAGCCTTCTAAAGCAATGATTTACAATTTAGTGAAGAAATTTAGTACAACTGCATCAGTATTGGATAAGAAACGAACATGTGTGAAGCGTGTTCTCACTGAGGAGATGTTAGATGAAATTGGCCATCGACTAGAGAGAATTCCTACATAATCATCTCGCCGTGTAGCTCAGCAGGTAGGGGTATTATAGTCTTCAGTTATAAGAGGTACGAAACAAAATTAAAACCTTACAAAATTCGTGTAGTTCAGAGTTTAACGGAACCCGATTATCAGAGCAGACTTAGGTTTTACATTTGGTTCCAACAATCAGTGTATGATGGACTACTTGACCCCGCCTTGATTTTTTTATGAACAACAGCTACGTGACAGAAATTCGAGCCATTTCGGAGAACCAACTGGGGCGAGTTGCTGGACATGTCTTCAAGATATGTGCAGCCTGCCAGATATCACAAGGACGTCATTTCGAACATGAATTGTGAATTCGGTAAGTAATGTCGGACCATCGGATCTTTGCCCCTTCAGCGCTGTCGTCGTTCTTGGAAAAGTTAACGCCTCTACTCACCCCATTCCACCCGTTTCTCTCCCACTACGTCAAACAGCAGGCCACGAACCTTGCCGAATAGGGATGTTGCCAAATTTCCGTCAAACAGTGTCATGTCTCTGGAATATTGCTTATAATACTGTAAGGTTAATTATTACTTATTCATAATTTAATTTAAGTAGTCTAATGACACTGACTGACTTATGCAAAATGCTATTACTTGCTTAATAATATTTCTTTCACCACTCCGTGCTACAGTATTCATGTTGAGTTGACAACACTGGACTGCAAGTGCAAATAAACTGTCCCGCAAGAAGGCTCAAAATTGTGAGTAGTGGGGGAGAAAGAGAGAGGGATAGAAAAGAGAGAAATAGGAATACAGGGAGAGAAATGAATTGCCGAGGCTGAAAAGAATTAAGGTTCAGTTCGCATATCTTACGGGGGCACAGATCCGATGGTCGGACTATATATCATTATTACTAACCGCAAAAGCGCGGAACCAATCCTCCGCATATGGTAGCGTCGTTACGTATGAATCAGTCGCCGTGAGTGCGGTTAGAAGTCTAGCCCTGGCTGGTTCACTCTGTGTAAGCGTTCATAAAACATTGAGAATCAATATTTTGCAACCGTTATGTCCGAAATCTCGATTTCAGCGGCCATTGGAATCACGAGGTTTTGGAATATCAGCTACAATATGTAGGCAGGCAAGACAGATTGTCACATAGGCAGGCAATTGTCTAATTATCTAATAGGCAGGGAGGCAGACAGATTGTTTGTTAAGCAAGCGTGCAGGCAGGCAGATAGATTGTTGATAAGCAAGCATGCATATTGTTTGATAGGCAAGTAGCTAGATAGGCGGGAAGGCAGAAATAAATAAATGAATGCTATACTATCTGTGTAGGGTGCGGTGGCTGAGTGGGCCTGTCACGCAGGTGGTCCGGGTTGGATTCCCGGTCAGGCCTATAATTTTTCATTGAATGAGCCATAGTGACACTTGTGTCGGACAAGGTCGCAGTTGGGGTTTTTCTCGGAGACATCTACATCATTCAGTCAACATTTCGCCATCCTGTCATCATTCCATAGCATTCCCCGAAATACTAGCGACGCACGGAGGGGGCCGGCCTAGGGTAAGTGGGGTTACCTGTTCGAAACCTGGGTACTCAGCGAACCTTAGTGTAGTCAGCCGGTGTGGGTTTAGGAATGAGCCTAGCTTGCGCTATAGATCGTACAACGTCGCAGTGCTGGGTCATAGTCCCTCTACCGAAAATTCCAAATCTATCCCATCTGTGTAGGGTTCAGTCGTGACAAAACTACAGTACATGTAAATAAAAGTGAGGAATAAGTATTTTAGTCTGTTATTTAATTACGTTGTATCAACCGTTCGGTTATGTAGCGTCGATGGAGTTGATTATAGCCAGAGATTTTATGGTGAGATGAGTCGGATCTTGCACGAGGTTACCTGACTTTTATCTTACACTTTGAGAAAACTCCAACCAGGTACTCAGTTCATGCGGTGCGACTGAAACCTCGGAACATAGATCTAGTTTGCTACATTGCTCTGCTGGTAGCGAGATATACGTAGAGGAGGAGAAGGAGGAGGGGAGAATTAAGGAAACGAAGGGATGGAGGAAGAAAGGACTACAAAGGAAGAAAGGCGTAGATGGAAATAGTCGCTAGCAGTTATTATTTTAGGAAAGGGTAGGTTAATTATAAGATCTACTATGGGAGCGTTAAAGCTCGCTGATTATATTCCAACTTGTGTGAGCATAATGTGTTCCTCACACTTGTCTGGCGCACAAAAGAAGAGATTCATCCGTTGCGTATTTTTCCTTATATAATGAAACTTTCTAACGACCCTCCACGGTCCCTGTTTTTCGCTGGTGTTTTTTTTTTTTCCCCCACAAAGAAGTTCTCCAGTAATTGCTACCCCTCCACAATGCTATTTATTAAGATTAGTGCATTATAAGTTTAAGCCTTTGACCATGAAATTCTTATCCCACTTCGCAATATATCTGTAACTTATTAAATTTAATACTTTTGTCCTATACTTGATTTTATGAGCTATTGTACCTACAGCAGCCGTGGCGAAAAGGCCATGGTGCGCCGAGCCACTGTGTAAGCTGCAACGTGCATAGCACCTATGGAGGGAGGCGGACAACCGAAGGGGAAGTTAATGTTTAGGACGTGTAACGAAGAAAGAAATGAACAAGAAAACATAGGACACATTATCACAACCTAAAATTAACTGTCTTCAGAATGTCTCTGCGACAAAGTTTCATAATCAGGAATTATGTCACTTACTGCCAATCGTAGTTGATCACGAAGGTATTTGTCTGTCAGTCGTGATCTAAATTTGATTTTTATTATTTTCATTGATGAAACTAATTTTTCACAAACGTAAGTTACAGCGAACATGGCTTCAACAGAGCAAGCGAAAGAACGAAGCTTCAAATATATATATATATTTTTTTTCCAAAGATTTGAAAAGTTCGATATCTGTCAAGTCCTTACATCTAGCTTTCATTTAAGGTCACATTGTAAATCTGTGAGTTTAAATTGAAAATCTAACTGCATTATTCGTACACCTGCTGTAAAAGAATCGACGTACAGAGATGATGATGATGATAATAATAATAATAATAATAATAATAATAATAATAATAATAATAATAATAACACAACCTTTTAATATTTCATCAGTAACATGTAGTAACTTATAATGCCGTTTTATGTTATACAACCGTTTTTCCTAGTAGGCCTAATATTTGTGAACAAATCATACATTTAATATTTTCATCATATTTTAAGCAAAAGAATGCATCCTCCCATCCTACTTGAAACTTTCGTTTTTTTATAGAGGTACATGGTTTCGAGAGAGATATTGCGACGATACGCCACTCGCAGGTCCGAGACAAATACAAATAGAACGGAGTTTGACTCCAGTGAGTAAGAGGGTGGGGGTTGTAGGTAGGAAGCGAGAGAAAAGCACTGCGAGCCACAATGTGCTCGTGAGTAGCATTTTCGCCGCGGCTGACCTACAGAATACAAGTGATAGGTATAATGAAGAATATTCTAGGACAAGCTTTGGAATTAAGTTTAGCGGTTTTTCACTGTCATCGTCGTCGTAATTGTCGTCAACATCGTCGTCGTCATCATCATCATATCATCATCAGCTGTAATATGTGTAACTTTAGATGCTTTAGAACAGCTATGGCCAAACGGAGTACTACTAATAAATGTGTGCTGTACATAGTTCAGTTAAATTAGTAGACCCTACTGTTAGTGTTATATATATATATATATATATATATATATATATATATATATATATATATATATATACTGACTTTTAAGGAACCCGGAGGTTCATTGCTGCCCTCACATAAGCCCGCCATAGGTCCCTATCCTGAGCAAGATTAATCCATTCTCTATCATCATATCCCACATCCCTCAAATCCATTTTAATATTATCTCCCCATCTACGTCTCGGCCTCCCTAAAGGTCTTTTTCTCTCCGGCCTCCCAACTAACACTCTATATGCATTTCTGGATTCGCCCATACGTGCTACATGCCCTGCCCATCTCAAACGTCTGGATTTAATGTTCCTAATTATGTCAGGTGAAGAATACAATGCGTGCAGTTCTGTGTTGTGTAACTTTCTCCATTCTCCTGTAACTTCATCCCTCTTAGCCCCAAATATTTTCCTAAGCACCTTATTCTCAAACACCTTTAACCTATGTTCCTCTCTCAAAGTGAGAGTCCAAGTTTCACAACCACAAAGAACAACCGATAATGTAACTGTTTTATAAATTCTAACTTTCAGATTTTTCGACAGCAGACTAGATGATAAAAGCTTCTCAACCGAATAATAACAGGCATTTCCCATATTTATTCTGTGTTTAATTTCCTCCCGAGTATCATTTATATTTGTTACTGTTGCTCCCAGATATTTGAACTTCTCCACCTCTTCAAAAGAAAAATTTCCAATTTTTATATTTCCATTTCGTACAATATTCTCGTCACGAGACATAATCATATACTTTGTCTTTTCGGGATTTACTTCCAAACCTATCTCTTTACTTGCTTCCAATAAAATTCCCATGTTTTCCCTAATCGTTTGTGGATTTTCTCCTAACATATTCACGTCATCTGCATAGACAAGAAGCTGATGTAACCCGTTCAATTCCAAACCCTCTCTATTATCCTGAACTTTCCTAATGGCATACTCTAGAGCAAAGTTAAAAAGTAAAGGTGATAGTGCATCTCCTTGATTTAGCCCACAGTGAATTGGAAACGCATGTGACAGAAACTGACCAAAGTTATACGAACTCTGCTGTACGTTTCACTGAGATACATTTTAATTAATCGAACTAGTTTCTTGGGAATACCAAATTCAATAAGAATATATATGTTTTATTATTACTTTAGTGTATATTGGTAGAACGAGATTTTGGAGAGAATTGTAATAAATATCGACGTTGATGTGAATATACAACTTGTAGTGTCCTTATCCTAACGTGAGTATAAGAGTTTCTTTAAGTATTGTGGTTTTGTAGAAAGATGTTCTGATATAGTTATGAAAAATTCATTGATCGCACTTATTTATCCATAATGAGCCATTACTTACTGTTCAACGGGCGCGCTCTTGTACAAGTATAGCACGCTGCACTGTGAATTTAACCCGGGCTATTGTATGGATGATGATGATGATGATGATGATGATGATGATGATGTGTGAATTAATTATGGCGAAATGAGTCCGAGGTTCAACGCCGAAAGTGACCCAGCAATTCTGCTTCAATTGGTTGAGGGTAAACCCCGGAGAAAAACCCCAACCAGGATTTCAACTAGGGCTCACTGGTTTCATAGTCAGACATGCTGACCATTGCTCTACAGCGGTGGACACAGCTGCCTTAGATTCACTATAAATTACTCATCCTAAAGCATTGACTAGGATTAATGCACTGTCTATTGAATTCGATGCAGAATTGGCTGCAGTGAAATTTGAACATTTGAATTTAATTGCTGCTTCCGCTTATCGTTTACCAGATGGTGACATTAACTTATTTTATGGAAGAATGGAAAGAATACTTTATATTATTACATAATTTAATAAAACTAAGATAATATTTTGTGCGAATTTGAATATTGATGTTAACATAAAATGTAACACACTTAATGCTTTCTTAAACATTTTAGAACAGTTTGATATTCATTAAGTAAACACTGAACCAACTGGTATGAATTCCAGTTCTATTTGGTTTACTGTTAAAATTATACATCTGTTACTGAGTGTGAGTCTTCTTTGAAGTCAGAATGATTTCATGATAGGATCTATTGTTTTTTTATATTATTACTAGCCGTACCCGTGCGCTCCGCTGCACCCGTTAGAAATAAATATAAATTACATAATTAAAATAGGACATTTGAACCAGGGAACATTCGTGTTTGATAGAAGGATAAATCGTTTAATATGTTACTTAATTTAAATTGTATTTAAAATATTAAAATACGATCATTTTGGTCCAGAGACCACTCATTTGGTGCAATGACAATTCGTTTAACATGTTTCTTAATTGTTATTAGCAATTATTTTTGGAAAAGCGAAAATTAACAGAAAAATTTTGGCTACAGATTTATTATTATGTTCTATTATATTATATTATGAAAAAGTGTGTTGATAACGGATGTACTGAATTAGAAAGTTTTTAATTTGTTGTGGAGCTCTTGAATCTCAGGAGGAACAACTTTTACAACAGCGCAACATAATCTGCTTGGCTCATTACCCAATTTTTTTGCATTGCATTTATTGCATATGTATTTTATGTATTTTAACTCGATTCAATTGAGCATAGTTAAAATTTGAAATATAAAATAATGGATTGCTAAGCTAACGTACTATTACTGCATACTAAATCAATACACTCTCGTTGTTCGTTAATTCTCTGAGATAAAAATGAATAGGCTATGTTCATAAACATTATTTTAAGAAATACAGGAAATGAATATACAGAATAACCTATAACCTATAATTATACAAATCGGTTAATTTAGCTTCTGATATTACTTCATACAAGCACAGAAACATTGTCTGTAGGCTATGTTTCATGCAGATTGTTGTGTCCAAGGCCCCTTATAGACGAAGTCATTTGTTTTTTATTTCAATACACCGCTTTAGATGGCAGTTATTTTAATTTTAAAACTCATTTAACTCATTAAATATCAGTCCTATTAAAATTTTTCAGAGAATAAAACTTATCAGAAATCATTTTTAAAGAAACTTTTGTTATGTAACATATTTCACAAAAATCAATAATAAGCGAGATATTTCGATTTATTTAATTCAGGCCCCCTTATAACCCCCCTTTTAAATAATGTATTTTGAATGCCATATAGCCTACAATCTAAGTTACAACGAACTTAATTTATATTCCAATTTTCATCGAAATCGGTTCAGCCATTATCGCGTGAAAAGGTAACAAACATACAGACAGACATACAAACAAAAATTTCAAAAAAGCTGTTTTCGGTTTCAGGGTGGTTAGTTATATATGTTAGGACCAATTATTTTTGGAAAATCGAAAATTACCAGAAAAATTTCGGCTACAGATTTATTATTAGTATAGATAAGGATATAAAGTTAAATTAACCTCATTGTTAACTTTTAAGAATTCTGAACATAATTTTAATTAATTCTTTCATAATTTAACAGGATGGATGTTTTAAATGTGTCCCGATTAAACATACTGTCGGAAATATTTAAAAAATCCTTGGTACACTTGCAAATTACAGAATTTCCGTTTGCATGTTGTATATATTTTGAAGGATGCTTTTAAATGTTGTAATTATCAGATGTTAAGCGATTGTATACTAGTAGGCTAGGTTACATTAGTGACTACGGGTGGGTTAGGACAACTATCGGTCATACTGAGGCATATGATTCTATATGCATTCTTCAAGACTGGATACCTAGCTGAACGTCCTATACGGTTTATAACTCCCAAGAAGTTCGCCTTCGATCTTGATGGTGCGAACCTTTGTGATCACGGTGTTCATGGTACAAGTTAATGGTTTGTTTTGAACATTCTTCAATATCGACGATGTCCATTTTGTGAAGTGCAAGACATACATCCCATAGGGGGTTGATCTCTGCACCTCCCGGACACTCATTTTCTGTCGCCCTCCTGATGCATATTGTGGGTCATTAGCAGCTAATAGCCTATTTTTCTTGTCATAATAATTATTGTTAACACAACACTTTCAAATTATGAGCCTTACTAGAAACTGAACTTGCGACCTCACACTCAAGGGGTTCCTTGTAAGAGGAAGGCAGAAAATAGGAAAGATTGGAGAATGCTGAGTTTTCAGTGAAAGACCTGCCTATGGGAAGAACATTAATGTATGTGTGTATGTATGTATGTATGTATGTATGTATGTATGTATGTGTGTATGTGTGTATGTATGTATGTCTGTATGTAGTGTGCAAGAATACTTGGATAATGATTTTATTTAATTTTATATGTAACGCAGCGTATTGAAAAAGTTATTGTTTTATATTGTATAAATTTTTATTTACTTTTATTGTATCTATTATATAAATTCTAAATTATAGACATCAGCTCAAAGAATTTGAGTGACCACAAGGGTCCTGAATACAATAAACATGTACAATAATGTGATGTGATACATTAAAAAAAAAAAGAAAGTTAATTGTTTAAGGTAAAATAAATGGATTAATTGAAATAGAGATGATGATGTAGTATTTGAAGAGAATCCTTGATAATATTTATAAGGACAGACATTACATAATCAAAGGGAATGTGAAGTTCCTTAAGATAATTCCATGTGAATTTGGAAATAGAACCTCTACTGCCAAACACCAAACCAATGACAGATCATTGTTTAAGAGGGACGTTGTACTTTTGAGAAAGATAAGGCAGACAAGGTTCATATACAGACTTCTTCTCAATATCAACTTCGGTGTCCTGATTTAGGTTTCTTTCGAAACGGATAGTAGGGTCAAGAACAAGAGCCCGTTTTAAGCGTCCGTTAATAGCAATAATGTCTGCCCGTCTGAAAGAACCATCTGATGATACACAATGCACTTCCTCATGAATCTCCCAATTTAAAGTTTTTAACGATGTCTGACTAACCTATTGCAGTTGTAATGCTGAATTGTCATAATGTGAAAATATTAAAAGATACCCAACTTCCACCTCGACTTGTGTATTTGCTTCGCTTTGTGAAACATAGGTCTGTTGTGATTTGTTAGAAACAAAGGCCTAACTTTCCCACGACTTTTTTTTTCCACTAAATCAAAATACTTGTTTTTTACGAATAGTAAGATTGTTGATTTCATCTCCTTGTGTACTTTAGGTGATATATTTCATTATTTGAATTTCTGCACCTTGTTTTTTCTTCTTTCTGAATTCTGTGAAGCGCGTAAGTTTTACAACTATATGGAGGGATTGGTGTGATCAGTATTGTATAAAATTTAAGTAGACTATATTTGTTAGTTTTGTTGTGTAGTTGCAACTGCAGTATCTCTATCTCATTCGTCAAACACATGTCAAGCTACAACTATTTCAACTCTTTAACTCAGGTATGCTCAAAATTGTAAAAGCGCCGATTACATGGATGATGCTGCACTGCGTAACACACACAGTGTAGGAACTGGGCTCCGCAACTACATTGCAGCACCGCCCGTGGCATCGCTCTCACTGTCTTACAAATACGGATAATAAACTGAATTTGAAAAAGGAAATATTCAGTTATTACATTATTTATTATATTTTATACAGTTATGATATTATTATATCATAGATAATGTTATTTTCGTATTTCACATTCAACATGTGTAGGCCTATTCTTTTCTGCAAGTAATTGGAAATCTATTTCCAACGAATTTACTGCAATGCACAAAAGATTCTCATCTGTTAATCGGGATCTATGTTTGGATTTTTGAATTTAGCAACCTTCATTCTCGAAAATAATTTTTTGCACACATATTTCGAGTGACAGCGAACAAGCTCATCTTGGGATATTGCGTTTTGTTCATTTTTTAATATTTCTATGCTTGGCAAGTCATATTCTCCGCATTTAGTTCTGAATTCTACGTGACTTTGTAAATCAATTAACTCGTCCTGGAACTGCACTCTCACGGATTGTACTCAATTTACTATGAAAGGATTAACAAAAAGATTAATATCACTTTCCATACGTCTAAAATCATTAAATCGATGTTCTGTGAATTCACATTTGAGCTGTTCCAGTAGTGAGATATAATTAACTATATTTTGTTCAGGCACCATAGATTTCTTTACAAGTTCACAAGGGTTTTAGTGCCTTAGCTAATTCCCAACATACACATAACTTGCTCCTAAACGTACACTCTGAATTGTCCGACTCTCTTCAATGTTTGATGTAACATGAAGTGCTTTCAATTCTTGAAACTGTAGTGCACGTTGCACCCCTGAAAAATTATTTTATCATAACATGTATTTCTGTTGGAATAAAATCACCACAATAACAATAATTGTACTAGTAAATAATAATAATAATAATAATAATAATAATAATAATAATAATAATGTTGCTATATGAATACATA
The DNA here is from genome assembly GCA_025594305.2 of Periplaneta americana. Lineage (NCBI taxonomy): Eukaryota > Metazoa > Arthropoda > Insecta > Blattodea > Blattidae > Periplaneta > Periplaneta americana. The sequence goes on along the minus strand of JAJSOF020000040.1, from coordinate 19,702,059 downwards.
TTACAGAAAACAGCTTCCCTGTCACTTCGGCATGTTCTGGATGGCAGAGCGTATAATGTTTTATGTTGCTCAGTAATATTCCTGACAATACCTTACAACATAGTAAACACTTTACGTTTTCACAACAAAAATAGTCTTCCTCCCACACTATACGGAATAATCGTTTGGTTACAGAAGGTTTTGACTGCGTCATTGTCTTGCAATATTCGTACGTTACTTAGTACTTGAACTGCCTTCCGCAGTCATCCGTCGAGCTTCGAACGAGGAACAGCACGCTCTACATTGGAAGGTTGTGATTAAAGAACGTAATCGGGAGTCAGAGAATGAGCATACCTGCTTTAAGTGAATGTTGGATGACTGATAGTTGTTAAACCATAAAACGTTAAGACATTTGTTGGTAAGTGATGTACATTATTACCCAGTAAATTTTCCTGTCTTTCCGAAGAAACGCTGACTTCGGGAAAGTATGCAGTTCCGTTATATTTGCCTGTCACTCTAGCCGCGATAACGCCAAATGTCCACACCCCGTTAAGTTACTGAACCCGCGTGCCTTGTTGGCGTCCTTGCGCAACAATTTATAGGACAAGGGAAACCCCAGCAGTGCTTGAAAAGAACTCTGAACTTTGTATGATATGAGTTATAGCCTATTTCTTCCAGTTAGTTCGTACATTTTTTTTTTTCGAGCTGGGCATTTACACAGAACTAATTCTGACCTCCTTTTCATATCCTCAATGTCTTCTCATAAATTATTTTTTTTTATTTAGTGCGAGTATCACTGATATGATTGGTCCGGGGTTCGATCCCAGGTGGTGACAGGATTTTTTCTCGTTGCCAAACTTTGAGGTTATCAGCCTCCTATAAAATTGAGTACCGGGTCTTTCCCGGGGTTCGGCCAGAGCGTGGTACCGACCACACCACCTCGTTCTAGTGCCGAGGTCCATGGGGCTCTACCTCCATGCCCCCAAGTGCCTTCATGGCATGTTACGGGGATACCTTTACCTTTATCACTGATATGATTACGTTCTTATGTTCAGCTGAGTCCAGTCTATAGATTTGACAGTCTACATCCCAGAAGACTTAGGCTATAAATGATACAGATTGCTGGCATATAAATCGAACGTGTTCAAAATAATTAATTCACAGATATAATTATGAAAATAGACACTGTATAAATGATCGCTGTGCAGGAAAATGGAGAAATGCCGCGTACTTAAGAGTAATAATATTGAAATGTAAAATATTAAATAAAGAATCTGGTCAAAAAAATTTTGCATATTACAGAATTTTTTATTTCTGAATCAGATACCGTAAAATGGGGTAACTTTGCACAATTTTCTAGTTAAAAATTTGTTTTCAGTCAGTATGTAGTCTTTAAATGTCTAATTTTGAGATGGGCATTTATTTTATACAATCTAGGGTTAGGCGGGAATATATTTAGCTAGTCATATTTTCGAAAATAAATGTCTTTTGAAATTTATAATCTGCCAAAAATTGGTACAAAGTTACCCATAGTTGTTGGTTACTTTGCACCGCCGGAGTTTTAAGAGGGGTGCTGCAAAGTTTGCCACTGCTGGTGTTACATTGCACCATACACGTGTTAATGAAAATATAATGTATCATTAACAGAAAAAATGGAAACACAGATTCAAAAACTGCTATAAATAGTAACACGGACAAAAGGTTTTGAAAAAAACTACACAAAATTTCAATATTAGTGATCACATTCTTCTAAAATGTTGTTTAAAAATATTTTCAGTTCTTTCGAATGACAAGTCGAGATAACTGCACGTGAATAACTGAAAAAAATTATACGTATTATTTTGTGTCAAGTTCTGGAATGGAATATAAGCAAGTCCTTTCTTGATACTTTTTCTTGGGTGGATTTAGTCTCCCAGTTACATCCTCCCATTCATATTCCATAATAATAATAATAATAATAATAATAATAATAATAATCATCATCATCATCATCATCATAATTTATTTAATACTTTACACTTGAGCTACATTAGGCATTGCAGCCCGAAAGAGCAAAAGCTCGTGCTCGGGCGCAATTCAGATCAGTTATACAAAATATATCACAAAATTAGGAGAGTTCATTGAGCACAATAACATTAATAAGTGGTGAAATAGTACAGCATGTAATAATATGGGTCTATATACAAATAGAAAATACAAAAGTACATGAATATTAGAGTATCAATTTTTAACTCAATTAGCTTAAACAATTAAATAATTAATCTGATTTGTTTCTTAAATCTATGTGAGTTAAGTGTACTTAGCTCAGGGTAAGCTCTAATTAATTCATTATATATTTTGGGTCCAAAACTTCTGCTGTGTTTTAATCCGGCAGTTGTGTGGCATTTCGGAATATTTAGAAATAAACTGTAATTTTGTCTGGTATGGTATTCGTGAGGATCAAATTTAAATTTATTGTGGTTTTTATGGAAGTAAATCAGCAATGTTTGTTTATAAATTTGTTCTAGATTTGATACACCAAATTCCTGAAAAATTAATTTTGCTGGGCAATCAAAAGGTTTATATAGACAAATTTTGATAATTGTTTTTTGGAGCAAATTTAAAGTATGGAGAGTCTATTTGCCATTCCTCCTCAACCTAAAATACCATACTGAATTATTGATTGAAACAGAGCTAAGTACACAGTACGCAGAACATAAACAGGTAAATAAGAGCGTAGAATGAAAAATTTGTGGATTGCTTTACGCAATCTGTTACACAGGAAGGAGATATGCTTGTCCCATTTTAAATGTTGGTCAATAATAATGCCTAAATATTTAACTTGTGAGGATATACTCAAAGCGTTACATGAGCAAGTAGGTAGGTTACAATCATGTATTGTTATACTTCTGTTACTATTAATTTTTACAGATAATACAATATAATATTTGTTTTATTCAGTCTTATGACAAATCAATTATTAAAACGATGACTTATATTTCATAACATGTAGTCACTGAGTTTTATACAAAATAAGTTACGAACGTTTTCGCCCATTCAGGCATCTTCAGGTTCAATGTACAATATCTCATTATTAAACTGTATGATAATTGCAATGGTAGTCAATGAGATGAACTGTTTAAAATCATAATATATATAATGTACAAACATATGCATAATTAAAATGTAATCATGTTACAAGGTCATAAAATTGTAAAAATTGAGAACACGTAGTGTTTTACATTTTAAACTCCTTAATACTCAGTGTAGCTCTTGTTTTGTAGATTCCATTAAAATGATTAATTGAATCTGAAATATATAATTATGAAATAGAAAGAGCAAACCTTCAAACTTAAGAGTGTGATTGGATTGAATAATCAAATGTACTCACGTTATTAAAACGTGGCAACTGCACAGCCTGTTGTGGTATATCATTATTATCTGAAGTAGTGTTTATCTCTAATGAAAATTTTGAGAATTTTTGACACTGAATATTATGGAGTTTAAAATGTAAAACACTACGTTTTCTCAATTTTTACAATTTTATGACCTTGTAACATGATTAAATTTTAATTATGCATATGTTTGTACATTTTATATATATATATATATATATATATATATATATATATATATATGTATAATGATTTTAAACAGTTCATCTCATTGACTACCATTGCCATTATCATACAGTTTAATAATGAGATATTGTACATTGAACCTGAAGATGCCTGAATGGGCGAAAACGTTCGTAACTTATTTTGTATAAAACTCAATGACTACATGTTATGAAATATAAGTCATTGTTTTAATAATTGATTTGTCATAATACTGAATAAAACAAATATTATATTGTATTATCTGTATTAACATTGACAATCTGAATATTTACAACATGCTTTCTAAGTTATTCATTTTTACTTGCTCAAGGCCATGTGATGTTAATGAAAATAGTATTAATTTTGTTTTAGAAACGTTCAAAGAAAGTAAGTGAGCATCCAGCCATTCTTTAATAATGTTAATACCACTGTTAGAATTTTGATAAGTTTCATTCCAAATATAACCACAGTATCATCAGCATAAGAATACAGAGTACCAGAATATTTCTCAATGTCAATTTTAAGTAAATCATTGATAGATATTAAAAACAAAACAGGACCTAAAATCGACCCCTGAGGTACACCTATATCAATGTTACGTGATTCACTAAGGTGATCATTTATTTTAGTTGCTTGAGTTCTGTTACTTAAGTAAGATTTAATTTTAAAGCCATTCCATTAATTCCCAATCTATCTATTTTATTCAAAAGTATATTGTGATTGACTGTATCGAAAGCTTTTTGTAAGTCTAGAAAAATTCCTAGACATTTATTTCCTACATCTAATATCCTCCCTTTCAGTTAATTTGCAAGATTTGAATGATTTTGTCACTGCCTTGATGACAGCACTGTTTGTTTTTATTCCCTGGTACCTGTCCAAACCGAACCAGTTGCTGACATCTTTTGGAGCACTTCACTTCGAACTCTGTCCCTCATTGATAAGCCTAGTATCCTTCTCAACATTTTCCTTTGGCATATTTGGAGATTGTTACCAAGTTTGGCAGTGAGAGACCATGTATGACTTTAATATGTAATAAAAAGAAAAACAAATTCAAGTAATTTAGCTGTAATACAAAGTGTGAATTATAGTAAGCGTTTTTAAACTTCATGGAAGGTCCTCAAATGAAAATAATGCAATTAAAATTTAAAAAATCTTCGTTTGTGTTATGGTGCAAAGTAATCCCAATTTAGCATCAAATTCACCTTGATTAGAAAATTATTCAGTAACACCATTTGCCGACAAAACAGCTGCACAAACGAAACTAGAAAATGGATGATTAAGGAACAGGTACATGTATAAATTATCTTGAGATTGTGCATACCATCTATACTGAAAGGTAATTAATCTGATCTGTATTTCAAATTATGTACACGTTCTGTTGTTAAGGTATAGAAATACTATAAACAAATTCTATGAACACGAACAGTGGCAAAATACTGTACATATATACCGTCTATTGGTGGAAGTGATGAACAGATATATTTGGTTCACGTAAACATCCCTATACCTATATAAAAAGTGTTTCATAGATGGTGCAAAGTTACCCCATTTTACGGTATGCCACAACTATCTATGCATTTCTGTTACATGTCAGTTGCTTAAAGAAGAAACGAACTAAAATTTTAAACTTCTTACATACATAACGAAAAAAAAAGTCTTAATCTGCAAAAAATCCAAATCTCATTGATTTGGAAAAGAAAAAAAAACACATCTCGAGTCAATTCAATAATGTGTAAGGCCTCCACGAATTTATAGACACTTCTGGACACGACGTGGCATGCTGGAAACCAGGTTATCAAATTCTTTTATAGGAAGATTGTCCCATTCCTGTATGGCAGCTGATATGTATGTATGTATTTATTTACACTGCAAGTGGGCAAGCACCCTATGGCAGTGGTATATACAATATTAACAATACACAATAAAATGATAAGCAATACACAATAAAATTTACAATACATAATACAATTTACAACACATATACAATTTTATACACAATACAATAAGAATACACAATACAATTTAACACAATAATAATAAAACATAAAATAAAACACCTAATTTTACAACACAACCTACATAATTATGTATAGGTCCTACATAAGTTTCAATAGTCTTTCACTTTACTCTCATCTCATTCCCTGTAGTGGCACTATGACGCATTTCACTAACACTATAGAACACATTTCATTGACGCTATAAATTATCACTGATCGGAACTGTTCACTGCACTGTAAAACCATAACTTCACTGACTCACCTCGCTTCACTGATACAACAGTTCAAATAAGTCAAATAATTGCATCCTTATAAACAGAACTACATTTAAACTAAACATTTCTAGTCTAAGGCCCTCTTACACGCTATTTTTAAATAATTTACAATTCAAACCAAGGAAGTAAACTCGTCAGGCTAGATAAATACCTGTCACCTTAAAAAATTAAATGTTGAATGTCACCTTAATTTTAATTTGCACTTTATACACAACTTTTTAAGTTATTCTTGAATCTCCTTAAGGAAGGACAGCCCTCAAAGACCGCTGCAGGTAGGTCATTCCAATCATTTATAGTTCTATTTAAAAATGAGAATTTACCTACATCCGTTTTCTGTTTCCTACATTTGATTTTAAAATCATGATCGTTCCTACCATAGTACGTTGGCTTTTCTAACCGAGCCGTTATGTCTACCCATGCTTTGTGACCTAGATGTGCTCTATACAATGATGTTATTCTAGTTTTCCTACGTCTGTTTTCCAAAGTTTCCCATTTAAGTTCTTTTATCGTATCGTTCCCATCTTCTCTTTTACCTTTAACAAATTTAGCTGCCCTATACTGGATTCTTTCTAAGGAATTTATCTGATATATTCTATAGGGATCCCAACACGTAGTTCCGTATTCCATTAACGGCCGCACTAACGTTAGATATGCTATTTCCCTCGATTTGGGGCTAGCCTTTCTCAAGATTCTCATAATAAAGTGAAGTGCCCTCCATGCCCTCAGATCTCTTATGATTTCTGGAGGACAAGTCCGGACAAAAGAGGACGTCTGGTCACCCTAGGCACACCTGATTCAGAAATAAAAAATTCTGCAATACCGGTATGCAAAACTTTTTTTGACCAGTGTATAGTGCTTAAATCGCAATAATCTATTTGTAAATTCACTACGAAAATAATCTCGGAAAAGCGCTGTATTTCCCCATAATACGAGTTCACTCTCAGTCTTAAGTACAGCAAAGATATAGCGGATTTTCAAGGTATATATTACTCGGATTTATGTGACCAACGTGTAAATATCAGACATTTTCGGACAGTTAATAGCAGTCAATTAGCATAAAATGTACAGTATCTACTGGAGATACAATACTACTACTGCTGCTGCTGCTGCTGCTGCTACTACTACTACTGATAATGATGATAACAATCATTGTAATAATAATAATAATAACAATAGGCCTAATAATAATAATAATTGTTGAAAGGAGTCTATGAGACATTCCATGTGAAATCGTCAGATAGGGTGTGTCAGCATAATTTTTAAATCAGATGAAAATTTGTCCAATAGTAAATTGCTATGAGGTAGGAAAAACGACCAAATATTAGGGTCCTCAGATTTACCATTCTAGAGATATCTACTGTTAAACAAATGTGTGTGAACTCTAACTTTCACAGTACTCTTCGTCGATTGCTTTAGGATGAGAAAAAATTAATATCTTAAGAACTATTTCAGATATGACCTTGAAATTGTCCTTGTTATTATACAACAATGCAAGAAAGGTTTTTATGCTATAAAGTAATATTGTTTCCTCTCTGATTTGTTTTCAAAGTTACAACATAGAAATAAATTAAATAGGATTGAAATATAACATATATTTGTAAAGGCGTAACTTTTGTTAGAAGTCTTTTTTATTCCATGCTGAATCTTTCGTACACTACTTTTAACACTTGAATATAAATAATTGATTAAATGGCGATCTTACTCGTGTTAATTATGTAAGCATGTGCGGCTTACAGCTGTTTCGGTGCTATTCGTCACCATCCTCAGAGCCTACTAGATTTCGGCGCTATCTCAACTTCGCTGCCTGTTGTGTGGGTGCGTTCGTGTGATGAAGAGTTGTGTCAAATAGTGTGTGTGTTCTGAAATTGATCTGTGTGTTGAGAATTTGACTGGGGTGTGTTTTTGTGTTTTAGTGTGTCTGTATATTTCATATTGTTGTAATGTGTTGAGTTTTTGGTTTTTGAGTTGGATGTGTAGGATTTCCATGTCTGTATTTATGTTATTGTATGTGTGGTTAGCATTAGTTATGTGTTCGGCATATGTAGATGTATTGTGTCCTCTGGTTATTGCTTTAATGTGTTCTTTGTATCGAGTTTGGAATGATCTGCCTGTCTGTCCAATGTAGAAACTGTCGCAACTATTGGATGTTAGTTTGTATACGCCTGTGTGGTTGTATTTATTGTTTGTGTTGCTTGTATGTTGAGATGTCTTTGTAATGTGTTTTCTGTTCTGTATGCTATGTTGTATTTCTGTTTTCTGAATGAGGATGCGATCTTGTATATTTTTGTTTTCGTATGTTAGTGTGATGTATTTCTTGTGTTCTTGTGTTTGTGTTGTGTTTTTGTGTTGTTGAGTTTTTGTTTTGTCTTCCTTATGATGTTGTCTATTATGTTTGGGTTGTAACCATTTTCTTGTGATATGTATTTGATTGTGTTCACTTCTTCATTGTAGTGTTGTTGGCTCATGGGTATGTTGAGTAATCTGTGTACCATTGTCCTGAATGCTGCATGTTTGTGTTGTATGGGGTGGTTAGATGTGTTGTGTATGTGTATGGTGGTGGTGGTTCGTTTTCTTTATATTTTGAAGCTATGTTTGTTGTCATCTTTTGTTATGGAGATGTCCAGGAAATTTATGGAGTTGTTGTTTTCAAGTTCCAGTGTGTATTGGAGTTTTGGGTGTATTTTGTTTATGTATTGGTGTAGTTTGTGTATTTGTCGTTTGTTTCCTTTGTATAGTATGAGTACGTCGTCTACGTATCTGTGTCAGTATATTATGTTGTCTGCATATTTGTTGTGTTCATTGTTGAGTATGTATGTTTGTTCTTACTTACTTACTGGATTTTAAGGAACCCGTAGGTTCACTGCCGCCCTCACATAAGCCCGCCATTGGTCCCTATCTTGTGCAAGATTAATCCAGTCTCTACCATCATATCCTACCTCCCTCAAATCCATTTTAATATTATCCTCCCATCTACGTCTCGGCCTCCCAAAGGTCTTTTTCCCTCCGGCCTCCCAACTAACACTCTATATGCATTTCTGGATTCGCCCATACGTGCTACATGTCCTGCCCATCTCAAACGTCTGGATTTTATGTTCCTAATTATGTCAGGTGAAGTATACAATGCGTGCAGCTCTGCGTTGTGTAACTTTCTCCATTCTCCTGTAACTTCATCCCTCTTAGCCCCAAATATTTTCCTAAGAACCTTATTCTCAAACACCCTTAATCTTTGTTCCTCTCTCAAAGTGAGAGTCCAAGTTTCACAACCATACAGAACAACCGGTAATATAACTGTTTTATAAATTCTAACTTTCAGACTTTTTGACAGAAGACTAGATGACAAAAGCTTCTCAACCGAATAATAACAGGCATTTCCCATATTTATTCTGCGTTTAATTTCCTCCCGAGTGTCATTTATATTTGTTACTGTTTGTTCTATGTTGTGGTAAAAATATCTCTGCTAGTATGCTAGATACGGGTGATCCCATTGGCAATCCTTCTGTTTGGGTGTAGTATTTGCTGTTGTGTGTGAAATAGTTTTGCTTTGTTATGATGTCTGTGATTTGGAACATCCAGCAGTAGCCTTCGAAACTGATATATGATTTAAGGGCTTGGGGTTCTGTATCCAATGGTTTATCGGTTACTCGTCTGGGGTTAGGATCTGGCATCGGTCTCACAATGCTACCTACAGTAGGTTTCAGTCGAACTTGTAACGACGATCACATATGAGTCACATAGAATCAAACTGCACTTTATCGAAAAATCTGATTTGTCAGAAAATGCGAAGAACTAGTGCAGTTAGACTTCTGCCACACTACAGCTGGATTAAGACACAGTAGGAATTATGGACCAAGACTATACAATTCAGTAATGAAAAATAATCCAGACCTAAGCAATCTACACATTCTTAATTTTAAAAATAAAGTGAAAATGTTTGTATGATATTTGATAAATTTCATTATTATTTTAAGTGTTACTAGCATTATATGTTACTAATATTTATTGTATTTCTCTGATGCATGTAACCTATAAGATAAAACATTTAATATATATATAAGATAAAACATTGTAATAAATATATATAGATCATTTTCTTAATTAATAACAGTGTATATCTCCAATAAATGATTTCTTAGCATCGCCACAGATACACTTGATTGTACTTGTCACTATCTCTCTCACTAGAGAGTTCTTGAAATTTATATTTTCCCCGCCATTCATAAAATATTTTGATATGATACCTCTTGCACAAAAGGGGAGAACTAACTGATACTTGATTAATATATTTCAGTATTATTTGTATTTATCCTGGTAATAATGAACAGTTTGACTCGTAGAAATTTTGTTTTTCAGCATTAACTTCCCATGATTGTACGAGAAGTTTCGAAGAGAACGGCAGTTACGTAAACATTCGGCCCCCCCTACTACCAATAATGCATAGCACAATGTCAATACGGCGGTTGCTGTCGTCTGCGATATATCGAACTTTTCTGTTGATTTTCGAGTTCGTCATTTTTTTTCTGGTTATTATATGCTTATTTAAGTTGTGTTTACTTTCGCTAGAGGTTTTATATTTTATTTTATCCGTGTTAGTATTTATTTTATTATTATTTTTATTATTATTATTATGATTATTAATTTTATTATTATCTTTTATTAATTAATTAATTAATTTGAATATTCTTTTATCATTCTGATTATTCTATTATTATTATGATTTATTATTATTATTATTATTATTATTATTTCTAACATCAACATTATTATTGATCTCTTTAAAATTTATGTAGACTACTGGACTGTACCCGAGCACGAGGATATGCTCATTTCGGATATATATTGATATGTATAATTTCAAATGTAAATTGTGAATAAATTTGAATTTAAAAAAAAAAAACGGTGATTTTACTACTAACATTGAGGCATATAAATTCCAGTTTGACTCCAAAGAAGCAGTTTATCACGTTCCTTGCATAATTCTGCACTGAAACATACCTTAATCCCATATTTCATAATTTGGAGAAAGTGCAGTTTGATTCTAGCCGACTCATATGTTGATTCATTCATTCATTCATTCATTCATTCATTCATTTTATTCCATAGATCTTACATGAGCAATGAAGCTTTAAGATGTGGAACAAGTCAACATTTTACAATATTACAATTACAATTTTTACAAATTTTTAATTTTACAATTTAGCAATTTTCTACAATTTTTACAATTTTGTGCAATTTTTTACATTTATTTTATTTTATTTATTTATTTTTATTTTTTTTTACATTTTGGCGAGATGTAGTGAGATGAGATGAGGTCCGAGGATTCGCCAAAATATTACCCGGCATTTGCCTTTTGGTGGGGGAAACCTCGGAAAAACCCAACCAGGTAATCAAATCAAAGGGGTTGATGCCATAGACTCGCCATAGACCATCCGGCTTCAGTCCCACGGCTGGGGAAAACCTCAGAAGAAACCAAAGACCAAAGGGGGATCCAACACAAGCCCGAACGCAGCTCCGGATCAGCAGCCCAGCGAGTCTGCCGATTGAGCTACATCGATGGCTCTACTAAAAGTATACAATACATAGCCAATCAGATTATTAAATTTACAAACGCAAACGATCATTCATAAGTTGAGTTATATGTATAATACAAAACAAGCTAATTAAATTTAAGGCATAAACAATTCAACCAGTTGTGATATACAGAAATTGATAATACATATCATGCAAACTACTTCAAATTACAAACACAAACAATTTATCAGTAGAGCTATATAGGTTACTATTCAATTTAAAGCATATACAATTCATCGGCCAAAACTATACAAATATATACAATACAAAGTAGCATACTTTCATTAAGCTATACAAATTTGTGCAATTAATATCAAGTAGATTAATTCAATTTATAATCATAAACAATTCATCAGTTGAGCTATACATATTACGATTCAATTCACAGTAGGTCTATATACAATTCATCAGTAGAGCTACACAGACTAGTAATCATTTTAAGAACATATACAATTCATCAGCCAAACTATACAGGGTGTTTCAAAAATACGGGGCATAATTTCAGGTATGTATTTCCCACATGTAGACAATCAAAATAGTTCATTACAACATGTGTCCGGAAATGCTTCATTTCCGAGTTATGGCCTTCACAACATTGAAATTCACCGGAACGTTTTTCTTTCCGCAGGTCGTTGTCATTACAGAAGATGTTCAAAATGTCCACCTCCTGCTTGAATACAGACCTCACATCGATGTCTCATTGAACTGCGAACACGATCCCAAACTCCAGGAGTATGGCGTATGTCCTCAGAACATGCCACAATTCGATTCCGAAGGGATTCCAAATCAGGCACCGGAGACGAATAAACCAATGATTTTAAATGGCCCCACAAGTAGAAATCGAGAGAGTTCAGATTAGGTGAGCGTGGAGGCCAAGCAATTGGGCGTCCCCTTCCCAAACCAGGAGAGTTAAATTTTCCATACTCGCACAGACGGTAATGGAGACGTACAAATGTCTTCCGATCTGGACATTGTCGCTGTGGGTACCTCTCCTGGTACAAACGACGAGCCAGCGCAGCATTGCCGTCCGCCTTACTGTACATGAAGTGTATCTCTGCCAGCTCTTGATTTGAATACATGTCGCACAGTCTAACGCCTACACAACACTGAATGTAACCTTCGCCTCGGAATGAACTGTCAGAGTGCCCTCTTAATGTCTCCTTTGACGGCAACGACCTGCGGAAAGAAAAACGTTCCGGTGAATTTCAATGCTGTGAAGGCCATAACTCGGAAATGAAGCATTTCCGGACACATGTTGTAATGAACTATTTTGATTGTCTACATGTGGGAAATACATACCTGAAATTATGCCCCGTATTTTTAAACACCCTGTATAAACATATACAATCAAATTAGTTCAATTTACAAACTTATTTTCGTTAAGCTATACAATTCATATGAAGTAGATTAATACAATTTATAAGCTTAAACAATTCATCAGTTGACCTATACAGTATACTACTCAATTTACAGTACATACAATTCACAGAGATTGATGCATTGATGTAGGGATTCGGCCTTCGATCAGCCAAGCCAAGCCAAGCACTGCCCAACGGCGACCATTTCAGTACATTTTAATTGTTTTTAACCCTGTTTTCGCCACTAAAAGTTTGAATACAACCATTTTATAATTTTTAAGGCCGATACTTCACATCTCTTAGTATACGTATAATTTGTGTAGCGTCCTGAACCTAGCTCCTTTTGTGAGGTTTCAGTTACGAGAGTTTAATGGAATAATGGCCGAGGATCTGGAAGCCATATTTCATTTAATTCATTGTATATATTACCGGTCCATTTTGCACTATCGGATTACATGCAAATCATAGTTCATTGTAGAGATTCGAGCAAAACCGCTCCATTTCCACACAATGCTGACAAAGCGAATTTAATTCGAAAATAATGAAAGTTAATTAACTGGATTGGAGTACATTATATGTGATTCAATTATGCAACGCGAGCGTAATATTCATTAAAAGCATAGGCTACGAAGTTCGATTTTTGAGTACTCGAATAAATAGGACTGCACAAAAATTCTTTCTCGTCGTTTGTACACTTAGATAACTATTTGTCCTTCTCTTTCACATCATTAGATGAAAGTGCATGTGCTAAAGAGGTTACGTTCGAGGACTTCGCTGCTCACGTATTGGAGAAGGCGTTGCAGACATGCTAACAGATTAACACGGACACGAATACAGCTGAAAGTTGTGCGCGCTAGTTTGTCTTCTTCTTCTTATTATTATTCATGTCCTCTTGTCCTATATCTACATGTATTAACATTCTTTCGTTTGTTTTAGATTTGTTTTCATGGAAATAGCCATGAAATTCATATACAGGGACATCATTTTATTTTTACTTCAATTTTTATTGTACCTGAGTTTTTGAATTACTCCCACCCCTTCTACGGACAACTCCACACAGAACCAAGCGCAGATAGTAAAGTTGAGTTACTGAGCATAGTACGTTCCAGAAATATTTGTTTTCCAGTAACGAAAGAGCTTTTATTGAATTATTTTCAGGTATTGTCCGTTTGCCTACGTCGCATCCCGATTTCCCCATCTGTAATAGCTGGGCTGTCTTAGCTCTTTTCTGAAAACATTTCTCTTAGGAATTGGAAGTTTACGTAATATTATACAGCTGTTTAATTTAACTTAAATAAAAGGGCCTCGTTAAGTAATTAACTGTCACGTGATTTCCTCCTTTCTACAATCCTGCGGCATAACCACTTGACGGACAGCAGATAGCATGTCTGAGTAATTTTATATTTTCGGGTCGGGCAGAAGTGAAGATTGAATTTTACGTAGAGTAGGTACAGAATTATTTCAACATGAGTTACTAGTACGAAGGACGAAACTGGCAATTGGAATTAGATGCAATGAATAGTGCGATAATATGCACAAAAGGACTGAAGCCTGTATCGAAATGAACGGCCACCATTTTAAAAATTGTGTTTAAATATTTATATTATGATTATTTTTCAATTTAACTTCTTTCTCTTAAGCTAATGTGCTGTAGACAGTATAATATACACTACCATGGATAACTTTCATGAGTCACTTATTCTTAATACAGTTTGTACTTTGATTAAAGAAAAACCTAATGAAAATTATCAAACTCAAAATCGCGATATTTCCTAGTTTACGTAAATGGATGAACTACTTTTCTTCCTTCCTATACCTATTAGAGTGATTGTGTTTTACGCCAGTATCATCGAACTCCAGTCTTGGAGGGGGAGCAAGCGGTGTTTCCGGTTTTCTAAAGGTATAGACAGGTTAATATTAAAAATGTTAGTAAAAATAAAATGATGTCCCTGTACAAAAGCCAGTCCTTTCTTAAGCTCCACTATCATACCTTCGAACTTTCATTCAGATTCTCACACGTTTCTGCTAATGATTTAATGACTGTAAACGGGAGACACGTAACAGATTATGAAATACGTTAAGGTTAAGTCTAAAGCTGTCTGTATATTGTATTTTTTTTTCGGGTCAAATAGTAACTAACAAAGTGAGAAATGATTTTTGTTGTCTGAATGAAGCGCTTCGAAGCCCAGTAAGGTGAAATCGTTTCCTTTACCATGTTCAAAGTATGTACGGTAGTGGCAAAAAAACCGGGCCGCCAGAATAATCAAAGTCCCCGAAATGAGCCACTGCGCATGCCACGCTCGCATTCACAAGATAGCGAGTAATCTATTGAAATTGTTGTAGTTTCGACTGCTGACGTAGCCCATTTCGAAAGCTATTAGAAAATAAGCTGGTAAAATACATGTTATGGTAAAATATCGCTGCAATCGAAAAGTATTGGGAATAAATTTGAATAAGGAACAGAAAAAAGTTTCCTTCCCAGGCAGGATTCGAACCACGAAAGTCTTAGTTACCAGTCTATCACGCTCTGGAGTGAACAAGGCTCTGAAATCAGCTACAAGGATCGGTCCGGTACAATTCGTTAAGTACGCTTTCGCTCTTGAACTAACAATCAATTTCCTAGTTTCTTTCTTTGTTTCTTGTTTAAAGACATATTAGAGTTTCGTATGGAGATTGCATTAAATTGTGGCTTTTTTATTTTGAAACTAACTTTACGACACTTATTTATATTTCAAATGTTTATAACATTAAGACACAATGACACTTGTCCCCAGGAAAATGGAGATTTATCTCGTTTTATGACATCTGAATGTGTTCCTATCTTTTGTTTGCAAGTAATTTCTGGTTGTATATTCTACTGGGAACGGTTTCAATTCCCGGTAGATAAGCTGAGATACAAATCTCTTGCCTTAATATTTCCTGTCTTATCTTGTGCGATGATTTTACTTTATGCAGACGATATAACCAGAGAGTCCATCTGTTTGTTGATGTCTAACGTTCGTTGAGAAAACTTGTAGGAATATAGGCGGGAAGAGCAGCAGATTTTAATTTTTGAAACTTGGTAACATTAATGTCAATAGTGATTATTATGGTAGTGTTAGTGCGACTAGGTTAATAAAATATTATGCAGAAAATATTAGAAGGCAACTATGTACAGTAGTGGCAAAAAAACCGGACCGACCCTTGTAGCTGATTTCAGAGCCTTGTTCACTCAGAGCACGCATGTTAGTTTAAGACAAGTTCTCTCCACGTGTAGCGCTCCATGTTGATACTAGTCTACAGCAGACATTCTGCACTTTGGGCGCCCGGGCACTTGGTCGGCGGGCGCTGGAAACCTATTGCAAATGAAGAGTCCACTGCAAGAATGATGGATGTCATTTGGAATACATTTTTCAGGAGAAGCAATTGAAAGTTTGAAATGCTTAGCGCTCAAAATTTAACTGTGATTTTCCAATCATTACTGGACAATGACTATCAGTGTTAATGCCATATAACTCTCTATGTACATTCTATATGTCTTAAGCTATGCATCGACAGTCTTGGTTCATTTTCGACAAGAAAGTGACATCCATCATTCTTGCAGTGGACTCTTCAAATGTAAACAGATAGTGTCGCGCATTCAAGTGTAGCGTAACCAAGAAGTAAAATCGCTGGCGGTTTGTAAAATGAATAGGTCTACTTATATGGTATTAATTTGTGTTAATTTATTCATTCATTTACTTATTTAGCTACCGTTACTTTATTTATTTATTTCCTTTTTAATTTCTTTATTTCTTTACTTCTTCATTTCTTTATTTTTTTCATTATTTATTTATTATTTAATCTGGTAGAGGTAAGGTCACCAGGTTTTCTCTTCCCCTGTATCAGGGGATTACAAATATAATATCAAGAATACAACTGCAATTAAAATTACAATTAATATTAAGTTTACAGTTACAGTAAAATCGAAGTACTAAAACATCACCTGATTAATAAAGACTGGACAATTTATTGTATAACTTAAGAACAAAGAATGTATTAGTTGCTGAAGTACAAATTAAACGTAGAATAATTATCTAGGTATGAAACTGGATTGAAGTATTTTAAGCTACAATAAGCTACGAAGAGAACAGAACAAATACTGGCACTACATTTAAAGTTATTCAAGATTCCCAATGAGAGGAATGGTTTCTTTCTGTTCAAACTGGTGAACGTGTCGAATGCTTAATATGTGGATACTCTGTTATAGTAAAAATATATATAACAATGAGGCGCATTACAACACCAAGCATACTCAAACATAATATAATATTACATATCGACCCAAAAGGCTAATTATTTATTCGGAAAAGAAAAGGCGAGCATGAAGCTGTTAACTTTTACTTGGTCACACTTCGCTAGCAAACACGTCTCAATTCAAGGTTATCTGTTTCTCTACAAGCTAACATAGATTTTACTTCATAAAATGAGACATGGATTTCCTGTTTCAAGACAAGCATGGAGAGCGGATTTAACCTCAAGCGTATCGCAATTATTCTGCAAGGTCTGCATAAAAATTCATTTCCTCTAGCCTATAGGCTTATACTTAATCTTTTCGCTGAGCTGCTAATACACAAACTAGCAAGATCACGTGAACATCAGCTTCAGCAAAATGCTATCGAGCATCTATCTTGACCTTTCATTTTATCATGATAGTATTCAGCCATTCCATTTGTTACGGATGTTACATTTTTACTATTTTCAAACTCTATATACTGAAAATGAAGTGACTTTTGTTAAGTTTTATTATCAGAATCAATTTAAAAAATCAGTGTCATTTTACAAATAGAGTTGTTTGAATAAAATTGATTACCTATTATTGCAGAAAATAAAGAAAAGGTTTCGTCACGGATGTTGCAAGATTTGTGAACTCACTTTACATCTTATTAAGAAAAAGTGTAAAACATACGTCTCTGCCTCAAGCAAAAAGAGATTAATTCTCATGTGTCCATGTTAAAGCTATGCAAATCTCATGGCATCCAATTAGTTAACAAAAACATAATTTTATAGCTTTTTCTTTCATGTCATGGATGTTACAGATGAGTTAATGTCCTTAATTTTTCCAGTTTTAAAACAACCGTGACATCTCTAAGCCAAAATACAGTATATACTTGAATTGTAAGATTGCTAATTGCCATTAACATAAAGTACTTAAAATAAATGGCAGAAAGAATATACTGCAACGTTCCTTGATCCTAGAGCTCTGGAATTAACAGTGTCGGCTCTCAAAATAGTTCTTCAACAACAGCTCCTTGAAATACAGCTGATCTTTCTATGAGTAAGTGCTAGAAACTTCGGGGAAACAAAAAGTACCTATTACCCCAGATAAAATATAGATTGCTCATTCCTATGTTAAAATCAGTTGTACTTTGAAGAGAATAATCGCCAGGACCGCCACCCGTCCGCCGTAAACGAACACGAGATGGCAGTACAGTCGCTAATGCAATTCAAATGGGAGTTATGACGTGACTCCTTATGTAACAACTAGATGGCAGCATAGTAAACTTGACAAAACGCCGAGCAATCTGGGTATATATGATCTAGGCTATTACCTACTACTTACATTCAATGCCCATAAAACTTGTAAAATATTTTCCTTTGAAAATAAAACGTTAGACTTTTAAATTTAGAGCCTTATCTATGTCTTACACTAATAGTAAACAAATAATTCTGAAAAAGAATTTTTCATTGGAATTCCCAGTTTGCCTGGAATGGCTATATTGTGATGCTGCATAAAATCGATTTCGAGATTTTCTCGAGAAATGGAAGTTTTCGGGATCCCTAGTACCGGTAACGAAAAGGTGCTTTTAGATATTTCATATGTCTGCATCTCTGCTCATCGTCTGTGGGCAGCGATCTCTCCTGTGCTAGGATTTTGCTAGTATTAATATCTACAAGCATAGGCACCGACTTTGGGGAACAAGGCACTTTCTGCCCCATTAACTTATACAGCAAGTGGCGTCGCTCCCCCTGACCAATAAAATTAATACTGGGGTTTCGCCCCTGCAAACAGTTCGAAGAGATATTCTTTATGTTAAAAAAATAATTTGTTCCAAGGATGAACTAGGACATAAGTCAAAAACAGTTATTTCAAATCCATATAGAGCAGCCGTGGCGAAAATGTGACTCGCAAGTACATTGTGGCTCGCAATGATAGCTATGCATTTATCTTGCTTCCTACCTTCCCCAAACCCCACCCTCTCACTCATTAGAGTCAAACTCCGTTCCATTTGTATTTGTCTCTGACCTGCGAGTGGCGTATCGTCGCATTCTCTCTCTCGAAACCATGTATCTCTACGAAAACAAACGTTTCAAGTAGGATGGGAGGGCGCATTTTTTTGCTGTCAATATGAGAATATTAAATGTATGATTTTTTCACAAGTATTACGAGGAAAACGGTTTTATAACATAAAACGGCATTATACATGTTACTCATGAAACATTAAAAGGTTAAGTATTATTATCTCTGTAGGTCAATCCTTTTTCAGCAGATGTACGAATAATGCAGTTAGATCTCCAATTTAACCCACAGATTTTCAATGTGACGTTAAATGAAAGCTAGATGTAAGGACTTGACAAATGTTAAACTTTTCAAATCTTTGCCAAAAAATAAATATCCGAATCTTCGTTCCTTCGCTTGCTCTGTTGAAGCCATGTTCGCTACAACTTACGTTTGTGAAAAATTATTTGCAACAATGAAAATAGCAAAAACCAAATTTAGATCACGACAGACAGACTAATACCTTCGTGATCAACTATGACTGGCAGTAAGTGACATAATTCCTGATTTTGAAACTCTGTCGCAGAGACATTCTGAAGACAGTTAATTTTAGGTTGTGATAATGTGTCCTATGTTTTCTTGTTCATTTCTTTCTTCGTTACACGTACTAAACATTAGTTTATAACTTTGTACTGTATAAAATTATATTTCAGTGCTTGACGTAAGAAAAATGAAAATCCGTTAATAAGTCAGACAGTTGCTTCAGTTCCCCTTCGGGTGTCCGCCTCCCTCCATAGGTGCTATGCACGTTGCAGGTTACACAGTGGCTCGGCGCACGATCATATTTTCGCCACGGCTGATATAGAGGGTCAATTGCCGCAGTCCTTTGGAACTTAGCAGAGAAAACAGGGCTCTGTATCAATCTGACAAATGGGACACAATGGCACACTTAAAGATCAAAGTGCGACATGATAATACGGTTTCCTCTATTGCCATTACTAAGTCATTAGTCCTTTATCACAGCATCGTACATTGCTTCTCAATAATCTATTGTTGAAGACTCCAATCTTGGAACTTGCGGTTTGAGTAAGGGAAATCAATTTTTTTATATAGACGAGACCTGGGTCAACAGTAATATGACATTTCGAAAATGTTGGCAAAGTGATAGTGTAAGTGTCCACACGAACTGAGAAGGATTCTGTAGACACACTGAAAATATAGAAAAACAATACTGGGGAAAAAGATGGACTCCAATCATAAGCACTTAATAAAATTATCATTAAGCTTGTAATGTTTGGGGCCGATTATACAAGTTGACGCAGCATGGTACATAGGCCGGGGACGTGAGCTAGTACGAGGACATTCACTTTGTTCTGCGATCGATTACACGAATAATAAGGTGCACATAAACAAATCTGGACAGGCCATAAAAGTAAATATACTCTATATAACATTACAAACATATATTTTTACGTATCTTTCGTTATGTGCAGAAGAACTATCATAGAATATTCGTGGGTTTGAGTTTCCTCCTTTATTTTCTTGTGCTACATTGTCTCTGTATATAATATCGCTTGTAACCTCGTATATTTGTACTACATAATTTACATATAATATTCCCGTCATTCACTTCAAAACACTCGCCAAAATTCTGCTGCAAAAATATGTGATTGAAAACCTTCAACCTTCGGCTTATTATTCAGCTGGTACACTGTATACGCATGCTACAGTAGTGACTGGCGAACGGAGTATTCAGGAGGTACACTGTTTATGCATCCTAGAGTACTGAACTGACATCAACTTGAAGCCACTGTAAACGCACTCTATCGGTCCCCAACATTACAAGCCTTATTATTATAAATTTAAGGGGGCTTAGTAGTGAAAGTGATAACCAGGCTTCGAGACTTCGGACCCGATACAATAAGTTTACTGTGCATGCACTGTAGGTTGTTGACTCGCTGCAAGTAGATAGAGATGTGTTGAGGTAACAACGTTGCTATTTAGAGTAGAGTACGGTAGTATGGGGAAACACATATGTACATTCTAAAAGTAAATATACATTACACAATGATAATGTCAAAAGAATGTGAAAAGCATTTATTCTCCTATATTTTATAAGCATTTGTGTTCAATTATACACAGTGTTAATGGTGGAAATAAGCATGTAGCAATTTTAGTTTTTTTCATTTATCCTATTGGTCGTCTTTAGGAAGTGCAGTTACAGTACCGAATTGCAATGTACTACAAGATACATTCTCAGTGTCTCAAACGTAAATCTTTTTCGGTTATCTGCCAAAGTTTGTACTGTAGAAAGTTGCGCTCTACGTCGCATGACGTGATAGGAGCAAAACGAAAAAACCTAACATCATTACAGCCTCTAAGAGACAGTCCTTCTCGGGTGACTCTATGTCCACTAATTTGCTGTTTATGTTTCACAATGTTCCATATCCGATATTTTTACATAAAATTGATTTCCACTTCTGTTTTACACGTTCAGTAACCGGTGTACTTGATGTCTCATTAATTCTCTGCATCATTTTCTAAATTAATTTGAGGGCTTCCGGCGTCTCTTGCTCGACTTTTCTAACCGTGTAATAGTTTCAGACACAGTTTGTATGAAAACCAAATTATTCGTCAGAACCTTCAAATCCAGAGAGTTTTCCTTTGCGTATTTGGTGGCATTCATTCTACAGTACCCCAACCCACTATACGCTTTACCACTATACTCAGTACGCCGTTATGCGGATTTCCCACCGAACTGCTCTATTGGGTCCGAAGTCTCGAAGCCTGGTGATAACATTAGTAATACTGATGACGGTGATGGCAGGAGGAGTAGTGAAACAATGACACTGCATCTGAATGTGACACTGACATGGGACTTGTTCAACAGCTTCCGCTATGAGGTAGGAACAGAATACAGACAGTTGGTAGCAGGCTAGCATTACTAATAGGGGTCACTATCGCGAACTGTAGGGTCGCGTCGCATTCCTGTCAGATTCCAAGATTAGAGTCTTCAAGAGTAGTTAGTTTAAAGCAGGCCTCGGCACTAATAACTCAATCGGGTCATCGGAGATTTCTCCTTAACCCCCATTCCACCTTCCCCGGCTGAGACGACTAGACAGGAAGGTAAATATTGCTCACTGATGGATTCTACTCGTATAATGCAGGTATCATAGCTTTTACGAAATTCCGGATCTCGCTGGTCGCCTGAAATCTATCACTGATGCACAGTGTCTATTGTGTGTTTGTTTATAAGGCAGTGCAAGCGAAAAGGCCATGGGCGGAGGTTTCAGAGTTCCGTTTCATTTCCCCGTTGTGCCCAGGGCTGGTTTAAAGCGACGTAGTTATAGTGAGGATCACATAAGAACAGTTCCCAAACAGCAAATATCGGCGTCTTGTCAGTGTTGCCAACTGTTACCATATATCACACGATCCTTCGTACTAAATGACTTATTTACTTACCGTACTTTATGTTGGAAGGTTATTCTAAATAATTCAATACTTTTTAACATGTTTTCGTAGGCAAACTATACGAGAAAGGGATCAACATGTCCAGTATTTTGTCTGGCATTACGAAATTCATTGGTTTGACTAAACAATTGACTCACGAAACCTAACCTAAAGATGTATTTTGTTTGACCACATGAAATTATTAGTACTAACTCCGAAAACTCACCTGACTATAGTCTTGAATTATAACCACAACACAACACATAAAATAACTATTATGTATTAATATTAATACTGATATTAATTAATTATTAGTACGTTCAAATTTCACTAGCTTCCAGTAAGAGGTTCAGAAATCTAGTACAATTTCAATTTCATGAAACTCCAGTACCAACAAATATTGTCGATATTGTCTCAGCTGCCAACATACTAGTATCACTACCATTTGTAGTATTTGCCAGTATCGAAATTTGAAACGAAGTTAGCAAAAGAAAATTCAACCTGCAAACTAGAAAATCACCACAATCCACTAGCATATATGGTAATGGGGGGAAAATGGTTAGGTTACACCCTCTGGGTATGAAGTAAGCTGGCCCGGACTATACCTAGCGATCCACCGTCACATTATTTATCTTACGACTGTGTCCTCCACTGATGCTCCTCAAGAGGTAGAGATTCCGACCACAATCAAACGGTCCCGAGTAGCCTTGCACCACGCTGATCACATGTCCAGAAGTTTTTGCTGCATGCAAATGTCTAAAGATGATACACAATTCTCACGAGAATGAAAGTGAAATGGACCAAAGAACCCAGTCCATAACCTTAAAAGTAGATTATTATGACCACAATGACGTAAGAAAGTGAATTATTCATTTTAACAAAATCGCACAGTGACCATGATCTTATTATAATATATAATAATATAGGCTACTCGCCTCCAAAGTTTTTCAGTTCAAATAAATAGTATAGTACTTCAGAAATAAACATAGAGATCCACTTCGATTCTGTCCCTGTAACAACTGCTTCCGAATAATGACGGCCTGATAACGGAACAAAGATGCATCTGCATACGTCCTTCAACTCTCTGATCCACATGGATGGGTGGTCTCTCGCAGGAGGTTAAGCAGGACATGCCTACAAAGGTCGCCGGCATACCGCTTTATCACTAGTTGGATTAGGACAGCTGGCCTCTTGACTACTCTGCAAACACGAGTTCCACAAGGGGTGTCCAATAGTTAAATAGAATGCTACCTCAGAGCACGGAAACCTACTCCTCTATTTATTAAACCCTATAGAGAAGGCTTCTCCGTTGTCTCTTCAAGTCTCTTTGGAGAATGAATACGAGGTGGATACAAGGAAATTGCATTTAATTATAGGTATAGGATCGTGGATTGATAGAGAAGAATGACGGTAAAGAATAAGGAACAAAGTGGTTTCGCAGTGAAAAATATTGGATATCGGAAGATACGATTTAATGTAAAATTCGAAAATTAACGTGTCACAAAAATTATACATCATCTTCTTTATTTTCTTTCCAAGATTACGCTACAATAAAAAGTGAAGTAAAATAAAAGAGAGCCCATGCGAGGTGGATACAAGGAAATAGCATTTAATTATAGGTAGGATTGTGAAATAAAATAGAACAAAATGGTTCAACTTCTTTATTTTCTTTTTCCAAATTACAGTACCTTTCCAAAGTTCTCCGTAACTGCATATAGGTACAACAGACGAAAGTCACAGCACAATCGCAGAACCGCCCTGGGGCCCGTTTCACAATCCTTACAAATTACAAATTAACAATTTACAAATTTTACAAAATCAGCTAAAGAAATTTACAAATACGCATTATTGGTTACAAACAACATCGCCAACGGCAGAACTTTTCAGCTAAAGAAAACTCGCTAAGGAGAAGAGCTAAAGTCGCTGTAATTTTACTACTATCGATACATATGTTTATATTTTGTACTAAAATAGATTATTCTAAGCTTGCTGATTCATATTTCACCAAGAGAAAATATAAAGTATTGTTAAAAAAATTAAAAGTATTTAAATTTTTATATATTGGCGACAATGGAATTTCATGTGATGTGATTAGTCGAGTATACCAATACGTCTATTACTTAAGTGACCAAAGTTAGCACAAAATTCAGTCAAATAAGTAAGTAACAGATTTGGTCCACGTACAAATATGCAATTGATAAAATAATTACGATGTCTAAACACAAAATCAGGTTAATGTTTTGTGTTGATCCATCATTATTTATTAATGTTGCATCCCTAACCTCACAAACATTAGTGATCCCATCAGCAGCATAAAAATTCTGTGCTATAGTAAATAATATTTTGGTGATCAAAACCTGCCCCGAACTTAACACTTTTAACAACATCAACTACCCTGTGGGCACTTTTGCACACTGATATATTAGAAATTCCGTGCTTATCTGCTAACCCACGGAACTGACAACTAGCCTAGAATGCATCTAATACAAAACAATACAGTTCTCGCTTTGAGGTTAGGGCATCACTTTTCTCTTTTGTATGTTGGATATGATGTCCCATATCTTGTAGGAAAGATTCCAGCGAAACGGGACTCGAAACAACTTCAGAATACCGCGTAAGTAGTGTCGCTATTGCATTATTGAATTATTTATTTTTGGTGCAGGGAACTTTTTTATTAAGTGCAAGTATTTATTAAATACAGTCTTCGTATATAAATACTTACGCGGTATTCTGAAGTATAGCGCGGGACTCATTCGAAACCTTTCATTAAATTTATACAATGATACGAACATGTTATTAATTCTTTCCCGGAGAATTTTACGCATACGTCTTCGTTTGATTGGGCCTAAATTCAGTATCTTCGTCTGAGTCATTAGAACTCCTTAATAACATCAAAACTGCTTTAGTTTAATTCTTAATATTATCCTGTTACTCAAAAATTAATTTAATAAGTATTTCTTTATTGTATTTGTTCATAATTTGTTGCAATATCAAACTTTACACATCTCCGAGGTATTGTAGAAAATGTGCTAATTTTACAAGTAAAATTTACACGTTTGTAAAATTACTCTTCATTGTGAAACAGAACACTTGTAAAGCGAGCAAAATTTAATTTGTAAAGATTTGATTTCCTTTGTAAAGTTCAACATTACAAACAAAGATTGTGAAACAGAAGTTTACAATTTACAAGCAAAGTTTACAATTTACAAAGATTGTAAACATTGTGAAACAGGCCCCTAGTCACGCGTCCCTGAGTAAAGACAAGTAGTTATAGACTTGTAACGGTGTTGCACGCAGAATCTCGTATTACCTGTCTCTCGGATTTCCATACTGCTTCTGGTCGGTGTCTGCGGCACTTCGCAAAGTCCCTCTCAAATCGGAGAAAGTAGAACAATATCCACTGCGCTATACTTCTCACATTTTGTGGGGGGGGAGGGGGGATTATTGCGAAAGTTGCAGCAAAGACAGGAATTCAACTCGCGATATTTGCGAGAAAAAAGGTAAAAGTGAATTACGGTGGAATTCATCGTCTTTTCTTCCTTTTTTATCTGTCATGGTCTAGATGCCATTGTTTCTGAATCAATGAGCAAATCAAAAGTCATACCAGGGCAACTTCTTCGGTTTCGCCGTCGTACTGCGGCAGATTTGGTTGGAAAGCAATGATGCGTTCAGGCATGGGCCGTCTAGAATTCTATAAAGCAAACCGGAATTCACTGTCTGATTTCCAAACCACAATGCATCATCCATTATCAATAATTCTCCCACCACAATAATAATATAATCATCATCTGCATTTAAAATTTGGGCTGACACAAATAAACCTGAGCGCAAATAGATAGACACGCCAATATTTGAGACGTTCAAAGCAAAAGTGGTGTAAATCAAAATTGAGTATTGACGTTTAAAGTAAAAATTTGTAAAATTCAGCGCAAAGTAGCAATTAATATGGCCTTCTTGCTAGCCCATGACTACTAATAGGTTAAATAAATTGAATGTTAATTGCTACTTTGCGCTGTATTTTACAGAATGTTTACTTTAACACTCATTACCCATTTCTGACTTACACCACTTCTGCTCTGAACGGCTCATTTGTTCTGAGAGCCAATCTACTTCTAAAATCATTCAGCATCACTTCCAAGTTGAAGAGCCTATACCACAATGACAAGTCTCTACTAGTGACATTATAAAATACCGTTTAATGGTTTTGGACATGTAATTTGCTCGGCTTCCAGCCTATATTTCATCTTTCATACACTTCGTATTTTAGAAAAAAAAAAACAGTAAATTTCTTAACAGATTCCCTAAATTTCACTTTAGCAATGTTGTTTAGTCAACTGAGCGAAGACAGGTCCGAACCTCACAAGTGATACCAAGAAGCCACCACTTATGAGGGAACTAGGCCAGGAGATAATGGGGTAGGGTGGCCAGTTCCTTTCCCCCTCCATTGCATACATAGCTGACTAGCTACGTATTACACTAGTCAGACTTCAGATGTATACAATTGTTTTTTTTTTCTGTGACACAGATCGTTTATGAGATATTCTTCCTGATAAGAGATGTACATATTAGCCAGAACCTCAATCAGAGGATCTTAACAATGTAATTTATCCTATTAAAATTATACGTTTATCGGCCATATTTTTGTGTTAGTTCTTGAAATTATGTTATGGACTTATTTAAAATGTCCCGTGCCGTGGCGTCCTGGTCTAAGGCATCCTGCCTACGACTCGCGTTACGGAATGCGCGCTGGTTCGAGTCCACATGAGGGAAGAAATTTTCTCATGACATTTCGGCCAGTGTATGGGACCGGTGCCCACCCAGCATCGTGATGCGCTTTGGGTAGCTACGATAGGTAGCGAAAATCCGGTTTCGCAAACTAGCCATAACGGCTGGGGGGATCATCGTGCTAACCACACGATACCTCCATTCTGGTTGGATGATCGTCAACCTCTGCTTCGGCATGTGGACGTGGGCCAACAGCCGGCTGGTCGGCCTTGGCCCTTCATGGGCTGTAACGCCACGAATTTACTTTACTTTTAGTTATTTAAAATAAATTTCTTCCACAAAATAAAAAGAAGCCCACGATTTTTAGTCAATTCGTAAGAAGTGAGATTCTGACACACACAAAGTGAAATACCGGGACAAGGAAGTTTAATGTTTCAATCATCTGTGATATCACTCGTCATATGAAGGCGAACAGGCTTTCCAGACCATGCTAATTGAATTTGAACAACGTTACGATGCTAACTCAAATTTTCAAGTCTAATGAAGTTAAAAAACGCAAGACAAATTCTTTAACACTTGAGAAGTTCCGACATTATTGTGTGACAACAAAATCTACTCGTAGACACATCGGAAACAAGATTTATCAGTACTGGTATTCAACACTGCAGAGAAGATTACTCGGGACAACTAAATTACTTTGTTAGATCACTAAATAAATTACGAAATTCTACAGAAACTTTATTCCAACTACAACTACTTTTAGTAATGCGATTTAAAGAGCAATGGAAATGTGGAAGAAAGTCTACGAAAAGTAGCCTAATATGAAAGCCGTAAGCTTAAGTAATTAGTAGGGCTAAAAATTGGTTATACGCTATGCTGCATCGTACGTAGAGCTGTGTTTACAAAATGCCTGTGTGAACGCCGACTGGTTACAGTAGCGGCTGCTTGTACAGTCCGTTCCGTATGAATGAACTCATAATAGAATTTAAATTTACAGGATTACTTGCGTTTCAAATTCATTAACTCGGAACAAATATGAAGTTTACAAAAAAATATCACTATCGGTTAAGTCAAACACAATTTCCCCATGTTTTGATTTCAGTCCTATTGTCTGTTCTTTGTTGGATTTTTGATTCGCCATTCTGACACAATCTCACGTCACTTGAGCAGGTCTACTATTGAGGAGAGTCGGATATTCACTCTCTGTGTACTTTACAGACAGTAGAGACACCCGGCAACGCAACGCATTTTGTAAACATGTACAGTATCTAGAATTACTACCCTAATACCAATACTTTTCTTCAGCCCCAGTAATTAACAATAATTCTATGGGTAACGTCACTTTAGAACTATACAAATAACCAGAGACGATAAAATAACGAGAAGGTAATAATAACAAAATGGGCAAAAAAACGTAATTATTCGTAAACAATGTTTTCACAACAGTTTCCTTCAACTGAAAAGCTCCAGGGTCTGTCTAAGACAGCCGTGGCGAAAATGCGACTCGGGAGCACATTGTGGCTCGCAATGATAGCTGTGATTTTCTCTTGCTTCCTACCACCCCTAACCCCCACCCTCTTATTCACTGTAGTCAAACTCCGTTCCATTTGTATTTGTCTCTGACCTGCGAAACCTCGAAACCATGTATCTCTACAAAAACAAAAGTTTCAAGTAGGATGGGAGCACGAATTTTTTTGCTGCCATTATGATGAGAATATTAAATGTATGATTTGTTCACAAGTATTACGAGGAAACGGTTGTATAACATAAAACGGCATTATACTACTGTACATGTAATTCATGAAAGATTAAAAGGTTAAGTATTATTATTATTATTATTATTATTATCTCTGTACGTCGATCCTTTTTTTAGCAGATGTACAAATAATGCGGTTAGATCTTCAATTTAAATTCACAGATTTACTTACAATGTGATGTTAGAAGAAAGCTAGATGACTGTAAGGACTTGGCAAATGTTGAACTTTTCAAATCTTTGTCAAAAAATAAATATCCGAAGCTTCGTTCTTACGCTTGCTCCGTTGAAGCCATGTTCGCTGCAACTTATGTTTGTGAAAAATTATTTTCAACAATGAAAACAGCAAAAACCAAATTTAGATCACGACTGACAGACAAATACCTTCGTAATCAACCACGACTGGCAGCAAGTGACGTAATTCCTGATTTGAAACTCTGTCGCAGACATATTCTGAAGATCATTAATTTTAGGTTGTGATGTGTCCTATGTTTTCTTATTCATTTCTTTCTTCGTTACACGTACTAAACATTAGTTCGTAACCTTATACTGTATAAAATTATATTCAAGTGCTTGACGTAAGGAAAATGAAAATCCGTTAATAAGTCACACAGTTGCTTCACTTCCCCTTCGGGTGTCCGCCTCCCTCCATAGGTTGCAGGTTACACAGTGGCTCGGCGCACGATTACATTTTCGCCACGGCTGGTCTAGAGGCTCATTCACAATGAAAATTAAACATAACGTAAACATTAACATAAGCACATAAACATATGCCACAAACTTAAGTAGCCAAGGCCCATTCACAATGAAAATTAAACATAACGTAAACATAACACGTGTGTGGAAACAAACATACCGAATCAACAAAACTACAGAATCTATTACATAAAAATGGAGAATTGCACAATGACTGACGATGTAGCTATTCAATTTATGTTTCTAATAACTACAATGGCATCAGTATATGGATTTCAATACTTGAAATCAAAGAAACGGAGATGTAAAATAATCAACTTTTCGTCATATGATTCCATGTTGCGCGCCTAGCTATCATCACGGCCAATAGCTCAAAATATTGTCTGTAGGCAAAGCCCATGAGATGTTAAACAAAAAGTGAAAACACGCTTTCCGCTTGTGTACTGCTTCCAAATCGCATAAACATAAGCATGAAAGTTTGGAGTTTGCAAACTTTCATGTTAACGTCTTATGATTAAGATTAAGTTTATGCTTATGTAATTCATTGTGAATGCTTTCATTAAATAACATGGACACAAAGTTTTATGCTTACGTTATGTTTATATTTAATTTTCATTGTGAATGGGCCTTAAGATTAAACTCTCTGGTGAGAACTCGTCGGCTAAAGCAATCAAATCTGCAATTACGGCATAAAATATAATAGAACGAGACAATTTAAACATTCAGGACATAATTACATTAAAATAATGAGAAATCTAATCAACAGCACTAATAAATCGTTATAAAGGTCCCGAACACTGTTTTGATGTAAGCAGATGATTGAAGTAAATTATATGGAGTAACGCATAGGAAATAAACCTATATTTGGCTGTGACCATGCCGCAGGCGATCACGCCACACCGTGACATTTGGTAGCAGTCTGCAGTCACTGTTCAACACGAGTTCAAAAACAGCGTAGTCCAGTAACTCGAAACGTTGGTAAAGCGGAGCGCAGCGTAACCGACCTTTCAACATACGGAAAACATATTTCTGAACTCTTTTATCAACCCATGACTTACATTAACTTTCTTTTAATTGTTATCAATAATGTATTAGGCCTTAATAAATTTGCTTCGTCCTCATCCGAAAATCTTTTTCGTCTTTAACAATTTTTGTTTTCGTTTGTAATCTGAGTATTATCTTAGACCAGCCGCGGCGAAAATGCGACTCACGAGCACATTGTGGCTCGCAGTGCTTTTCTCTCGCTTCCTACCTACAACCCCCACCCTCTTACTCACTGGAGTCAAACTCCGTTCTATTTGTATTTGTCTCGGACCTGCGAGTGGCGTATCGTCGCAATATCTCTCTCGAAACCATGTACCTCTATAAAAAACGAAAGTTTCAAGTAGGATGGGAGGATGCATTCTTTTGCTTACAATATAATGAAAATATTAAATGTATGATTTGTTCACAAATATTACTAGGAAAACGGATGTATAACATAAAACGGCATTATAAGTTACTACATGTTACTGATGAAACATTAAAAGGCTGTGTTGTTGTTGTTGTTATTATTATTATTATTATTATTATTATTATTATTATTATCATTATTATTATTATCATCATCATCATCTCTGTACGTCGATTCTTTACAGCAGATGTACGAATAATGCGGTTAGATTTTCAATTTAAACTCACAGATTTACAATGTGACGTTAAATGAAAGTTAGATGTAAGGACTTGACATATATTGAACTTTTCAAATCCTTGGGAAAAAAATAAATATTTGAAGCTTCGTTCTTTCGCTTGCTCTGTTGAAGCCATGTTCGCTGTAACTTACGTTTGTGAAAAATTATTTTCAACAATGAAAATAGTAAAAATCAAATTTAAATCACGACTGACAGACAAATACCTTCGTGATCAACTACTATTGGCAGTAAGTGACATAATTCCTGATTTTGAAACTCTGTCGCAGAGACATTCTGAAGACAGTTAATTTTAGGTTGTGATAATGTGTCCTATGTTTTCTTGTTCATTTCTTTCTTCGTTACACGTCCTAAACATTAACTTCCCCTTCGGTTGTCCGCCTCCCTCCATAGGTGCTATGCACGTTGCAGCTTACACAGTGGCTCGGCGCACCATGGCCTTTTCGCCACGCTGTCTTAGACATTCCATTTTACTTCGTTTTCAGAACACGTTATAGCCATTTTTCTCCCATTTTGTTAATGACAGTTTCTAATTGAAGTTATTTTAAAATACCGCAATTTCTCTTCTGGTCCAAAAAATTGTATCTTACAATTTTCTTATTGAATTTCAACTGTTTTCAGTCTGTCTTTTTTCTTTGACAGTCAGAACTTCATTGTCATACGGCGGGCAATGAAGGGAAAAAATGTAGGCCTAACTTATTCTTTTGTTATAGATTTTTACAACAAAATTGGATCTTGGAGTACTGTCGAATAGGCCTATTTGTAAAATGAGTGTAAATTTTGGAAACGTTATTATGAATAACTTTCTCATTCTCATATTAACAATATTCATCCGTTCACTGGCAGGCAATTTTCAGTGAACATAAAGATCTCGCAATAATAATTCTGCAGTGCTCGGGAAAAGTGACATAAGTCAGTTTCCACAAACCTTTTCTGATAATTTATTGACAACTTACGGAACATCTGCTCGCTTGGAAAAAAAAATACATAAGTATTTCTCCCATTGCAATAATTCATACAGAAAAAAAAAATCAAGTCGACATATTAAACCAGTGTAAGTTGTCAATAAATTATCAAAAAAGGTTTGTGGAAACTGACTTGTCAGTTTTCCCAAGCACTGCAGAATTAACAGAGTAATATCTTCGTAGCTCTGTTGGCAGAGCACTGGTTTGCGATAACTTCGGACCAGGTTTCGTATCGCGGTGATAGATTCGTATCAGTGGTTGACAAAGCCAATGTTCCTGAAGAATTTTTTCTTCCATCATTCCTCCGTCCTCTCCTATTTCAACATCCATTACCATCATAATAATAAACGCAACGGTGTCGGAGTGATATTGTACTGTGGTTGGAGTCGACAGCATCAGTTTGAGGAGGCATAGTACCACAGTCTAGTATATACAGTCACGAAACTTGAGTTGTTGAGGGTACTAGGAACAATAGACTGTGCTGGTACCATTTCGCATTGTCTGCGATCAGGCGATAGTAGCGATCCTAGTGGTTAGCAAGTATCTATGGATGCATATTCCCTACATATTGACTGTAGCCTATATTACTAGACTGTGATAGTACGCTTTCGGGAATGAGGTGAAAGGGTAATGTGATGGAACTCCACCGGAATCTTAAGCCTACACGACTGAATCGACAGATGGCACCACATAGCCGAAATATTCCGAAGTAAAAGAGCAGTAAGACACAATAAGTCAAATCCATCGGACCCTTCTCCGTACAACAAAAAAGGAACAATACAACAAATTGCATTAAGTTATATTTACTCTACACTCCAAAAATGTAAAATTACCTACACTGTTAATGACATAAACAAAAAGCTACAATAAAACAAGAAGACAAAATCAGAAATAAGTTTTATATACACATATTTACACATTGTCAACAAGAAAACTCCATAAAATAGTAGAGCACTACACTGTTTCATTACTAAGTTTCAAGGATAAAAATCAGCATGTTATAGTTTATGTTAATCCACAATTCACTATAGAAAGATATATCTCGTCATCGATCTTCTATTAGTCTGGAAGAACAGCGACTGATTCTTGGATCTTACCGAAAGATCCTGTCTGTGGCGGAGTGCTATGCATTGTTTAGGCTGATATATAAATATACTGAAGATATGAAGCCAATTAACTTTAATTTAGTTGTTTGAAACTTAAAATGCATTATTTAAAATAGTATCGATGCACATAAAATCCACCAGAGGTTGTATGTTAAAATAATAATAATAATAATAATAATAATAATAATAATAATAATAATAATAATAGTGGTAATTCTTCCAACCCGGTACCTACTTTAATTTCATCCCTGGCTGGGGCGAAGAATTCTATGGAAGTTAGAAATATGTCAGCAAGTCTCAAACCAGGAATTGAATGACAGTATTATCTCCCTAAGCTCTCTATAAGATCCGAGGTTCTCGAGTTCAAATTCAGACGTGGGAGATGATTTAAAAGATGATAAATATGCGTAGCATGTTTTCTTAGAAGATGAATTAAATCCGAGAGGAGGCCTGAAATAGAATCTGTCTCTAGTTAAGAGAGATTTCTACAATTAATCGTTGCCAGTAAGCCTTTAATGTAGAACCGGCATCGTGTTCTGTCGCGACACACACGTCACTTGAATGTCTGCTGTGCAAGATTGAAATTTCCCGAATAAGAAGAGGTCATATCTGTGCATGTGCAAGAAATGTATAAATTTGAAACTAAAACGTGAATGAGCAATATAAAGAAGGCAAACTGTCAAAAGTGCTTTAGCTCGTACTTTGCGATATTCTCATCTCGTACTTTCGCATCGTAAGTTCATGAATTATTTATTTATTTATTAACTTATTTATTTATTTTGGCGGAGTTAAATCCATTAGGCCTTCTCCACCACATCACCAGAATACAAATAGACATAAGTTTTACAAGAAACAAATGCAGAGAGAAGAAGCAAATAAGAAATAAAAATAAAAATTACTGACGAACGTGGAAATTTCAAATTTAATACGAGTGTTATCACACTAACAGGGAACCGAGTGATTTTCTCTTAAGACCGCAGTTAGTATCAATACTAATAATAGGCCATCTCAAGCGTGTTGTACAAAACTAACTTCCTTATCTAAAAACTTCATGGCAATGTTTACCTTTCTTGCATACTGATAAAAGCTTGAACTCGTGCTAGTATAATGACTGGCGATGTGTCAAAACATTTAATAAAAACTTGTAACAGCTAATCAACAAGGAACAAGAGTACACGCAGTGTTATCAGCGTAAGACAACGTGCAACAAGCCATCAACCTCAATTTTTACATTATTGCACATGACACTTAGCTGAAGTGATTACTAACAAACATGGCATGACATAAACACGTGGTTGAAGACATACATAGCCTAATTTATACGTAACATGATAAGTTACAGAGCAACCGATTTTATAAACATGTAGACAGTTACAGGTGTGTATACCACCCTGAGCGGAACTTGTCCGCAGAAAAAATTTGTGTTACCATCTGTCAGCTGATTCACGTACATATGTTTAAAGTAAATACTGTGCAGGAAGATTAATTCATTGAAATTTCTATAGTTTGTGCAGAATTATAATGAAATCAGTAATTACTTACCACAAACGTTTAACCATCCTTCTACCCGACAGGGATAAATCAATTTATTTCTCCGCCCCATTTTGAAGTAGTAGTAGTAACAATCTAGTTGAAGAAGACCGCAATCGTAATGTAAATAATACACAGTTTATTTTCTGTCGTTTGCTGATTGCACTTTATACCCACAATTTATTTTTTATCTGAACACCACGCACACATTACCACACTTCACATCAATTTTGCCATTGGTCATAAGCTTGACTTGTAAAGATGTCACGTATTTAGTTTCCATTGCTTCCTACATCACGACACAAAATAAATAACAATACACAAAACGACATGCGATTCCGTGTTACGAATTACCGAAAGATTTGACACAAGCACATGAATCCCACAATCACACACCACAGCTGCCTCTCCGTCCGACACCGAAATTCAAACTGACGCCGCGCGCACATATTCACATGCAACAGAATCGTTTCAAAGATCTTAACCAGCAAAGATATACTCCAATTTCGTCCTGCTAATCGGGGCTACTAAAAATTCAAACAAATACACATTTGTCTACCAAGTGACAAATATGATCAACCACATACTTAATGTACTTGTGTCTTGCTATATGCTATTGTATTTTCCGTTTTAATTAGGTAGATTGACACGTTTTACAGTCTGATAGAATGAGCCATGTTTTGCGGAAACCGTTGACAGTTCATTCTTCGCACTTCCATCTTGCGGCGAAAGTGTAAACTACTTTTTCAGACTTCAATGGATGAACCAATAATGCTAGGATCTGCGCTAACGAATGTTCTGGAATGTACGATGTACCATAATTTAGGGAACTCCTTAAATCATGTAAAATCGTAGTCCTGGGTTCTGATCTTGCCATTAACATAGTTTATCGTCTCTTTCTACGTCACGTTATGACGGGAGATGTCATATTTCAATAACATTCTCCTCGTAGACCCACAAAAAAGAAATGGTTCCACAAAATGTCTCATTATATTATACATTTCACATTGCAGAAATGAATTCTTTATTAAGTACCAATTACATTCGACATTCTTGTAACAACAGCAAAAAAAAAAGTCTTACTTCATTAATTACAGGTCTAAACTACGTCTTGCAAAGTTCTGGCTTACGACTACGGATTAGTGATGGAGGAAATAAATGAAATACCGATATGTCGATAAATCTAATTTCGATAAACGATATATATCGCAGAAAATATATCGATATATCGAACGATGATCGATATATCGCTATTTCGTAAGCAAATTGCATTCATAGACTTACTAAATAACCACTAGACCGCTTACTGGCGCTAGTGTTATGCTCCCAAACGAGCCCCTACCAAGCCGTAGCGGAAAAGTGAGAAATATGTTCCCAGATTGAAGCAGCGGAAAGCCGCCATTTGTTGGTAGAAAACGCGCGGGATTTCGAAACCGATATTTAAATACGCGTTGTATTGCTTATCCGAAAGCTAAATGTTTTTATTTGCAGGAACAATACTTCCTTTCCGATATACCTTTAATAACATGTTTCTGCTGTGAGCAGAGTTGCTAGGTTTTCTGCGAGGGAAATCGGGATATCAGAAGCTGACTTAAGACATTAGACTTATCATCACTTTATCATAAGCTTTATAATTGTTTTCTGCAAAGTAATGTTCGCGTGCTTTTAATGTAATATTCGCCTCCTTGAGAAACACTAAAATACGGACACACAGTACAGTGAATACTATAAGCTAATCGTTTTTTCTTTTATTGATCACGAATATGTTTTAACCATTCGCTACTAAATTAACTTTGCAACTTTTCTTTTTCGGGTCCGGTACTGCAACAGTACATCTGACAATGAATCCATGTTTAAACATAGTTCACTAAACTATAAAACGCAGCAATTGTATGTGTCTGTTATTAATATAAAATACGATATCAAAACGCTATCTTTTTTGTCATTCAACACACCTAAACTACACAATATTTATTAATTGAGAGAGCAGCAACTAGGTACCGAAACGGATTAATCAACAATGCTGTAGAACTAGGGGAACTATTATCTTGCGAGTAGAGTAAGTTGCCTTACGGCAATCAGCTGGGTTACATCACAGACTTGCTAAATTTTCGCGGGTTACCTCTATGTTCACAGTGTTACCATTTGAGTTAATATATAAATAAAAATATCGGATAATAGGAAATGCAGGCTAATTTGTTTAAATTACGTTCTAAGCTGTTATCTCTCAAATCGGAATTTTTACCAATCTCGATTCGCTTTATCGGGATTCAACCACGAAATTGGGAGAATCCCGCCTAAATTGGGATACCCGGCAACTCTGGCTGTCAGGCTTTCATCATTTTCATAGTAACTCTGAATGTGAATATTCATATCCACGGTTAATGAAAGGATGTTTACTTTTTAATTAATCTGTAGGTTAAACTGCTATATGAAATCAAAAAGCGTAATAATATTATTAATAATAGTTATTATTATTATTATTATTATTATTATTATTATTATTATTATTAGTAGTAGTAGTAGTAGTAGTAGTAGTAGTAGTAGTAGCAGTAAGTAGTCGCAGTAGTAGCAGTACCTAGTAAGATAAGAAACTGTTTAATTAATCCGTAACTAAGACAAGAATTATTTTCAATCAGTCATATTAAAATATTAACGTTTTATAATTTATACAGTTTCTGTATCTTTAAATTCGGCGAATAATTATCTGTTTGAAGAAAATGAAGGATATGGAGTGGATGAAGGACAATAACAATCTATATGGTAATAACGTAATTTGAAAGCTGTTCGAAATGAGTTGAACATATTGAATGATTCGTTGTAAGGTAGAAATTCTCTCTGCGGATTACACCTATCCACATACTGTTAAGGGAATCTTTATTCAAAGGAAACCTAAGCATAATACAGTCGTTTAAGTACAATAGTTTGTCTTCTGTAACGTAATATGGAGCAAAAATCGTCGTAGAAATGAAAGATGAACTAATCAGTGAATTGTAACATTCCTTCCTTCTTTATCTTTACATCCGTGTATATTGCTGCAATTAAAAACAGCACACGAACGAACCATAGTATTCAGCTCAACCAAACAAATGGCCGCTCGTCGGCTGTTCAATTTGGGAGCATAACACTAGCGCCAGTGAGCGGTCTAGCGGTTATTTAGTAAGTCTATGCTGCCAAATTGAACAGCCGGCGGGCGGCCATTTGTTTGTTAGAGCTGAATAAGCACAGTTCTTTCCTGCGCTGCTTTTAATTGCAGTAATGCACACGGATGTAAAGATAAAGTAGGGAGGAATGTTATATTTCACTGATTAGTTAATCCTTCATTTCCAAGACGATTTTTTTCTCCATATTATGTTATAGAAGACAAATTATTGTACTTGTCATGTGACCCTTTACGCTTCAAGTTTCCTCTGTGTAATGATTCTCTTAACCGAAAGTGGATAGGTGCAATCCGCAGAGAGATTTTCTACCCTACAATGAATCATTCAGTGTGTTCAACTCATTTCGAAGATAGTTTTTACCTTTCAAACTATGCTATTACCATATACATTGTTATTGTCCTTCATCTACTCCATATCATTCATTTTCTTCAAACAGTTATTTTCTCAGTGCATACATGAATAATTATTTACCGAATTTAAAGCTACAGAAACTGCATAAGTTATAATTTATTTAATATAACTGATTGCAAGTAATTCTTATCTTAGTTACGAATTAATTAAATATTTTCTTATGCTACTACTACTACTGCTACTACTGCTGCTGCTGCTGCTGCTGCTACTGCTACTACTAATAATAATAATAATAATAATGCTTTTTGACTTCATGCAGCAGTTTAGCCTATAGATTGAATTAAAAAGTTGACATTAATTCTTTTATTAACCGTGGTTATGAATATTCACATTCAGAGTTCCTACGAAAATGATACAAGTCTGACAGCCAGGCTTTCCGGGTATCCCAATTTAGGCGGGATTCTCCAAATTTCCTGGTTGACTCCCGATTAAAGAGAGTCAGGATTGACAAAATTCCCGATTTTACAGATTATTATTTAAACAAATTATGTCAGTATTTCCTATTATCCGATATTTTTATTTATATTCCTATATATTGATTCAAATGGTAACATTGTAAACATAGAAGTTACCACGGATATTTAGTAAGTCTGTGAGGTAGCCCAGCTGATTGCCGTAAGGCAACTAAACTCGCAAAATAATACCTACTTCTCCTAGTTCTACCGCATTGTTTATTAATCCGTTTCGGTCCCTGGTCACTGCTCTCACAATTATTAATTATTGTGTACTTTGAGTGCGTTGAGTGGAAAAAAAGATAGCGTTTTGATATCGTATTTTACACTAACAACAGAGACATACAATTTCTGTGTTTTAAAATTTAGTGAACTATGTTTAAACATGGATTCATCGTCAGATAGTGAAACTGTTGCAGTACCGGTTGCAAAGTTAATTTAGTAGCAAATGGTTAAAACATATTCGTGGTTAATAAAAGAAAAAATTATAGTGTTCACTGTACTGTGTGTCCTTTGTACTTTAGTGTTTATCACGGAGGTGAATAGGCCTATTACATTAAAAAACACGCAAACACTACTTTGCAGAAAACTGCTATAAATTTTATGGTAAAGTGTTGATAAGACTAATGTCTTAGGTTAGTTTCTGATATCCCGATTTCCCTAGAAGAAAACCTAGCAACTCTGCTGAGAGCAGAAACACGGTATTAAAGGTATCTCGCAAAGGAAGTATTGTTCCTTTACAAAAAAACATTAAGCTTTAGGATACGCAATACACGTATTCAAATAGCGGTTTCGAAATCTCGCGCGTTTCCTACCAAACAAATGGCGGATTTCTGCTGCTTCAATTTGGGAACATATTTCTCACTTCTCCGCTACGGCGTGGTAGGGGCTCGATTGCATTTTCAGGCGTACATTTACTGTATTACAATAAAATTACTTAAATTTAGTATTTCTTTTTACCATTGAAATAATTAACATCATAACAATCAAAAGCATAAATGTAAAATTGTAATAATAAACAATACATTTTCAATACCGTATGATGTAGGTCCTAGCTTAAATAAAAATTATGGTGGAGGCAAGGGAGCTTAAATGTTACAGTGGGAAAGAGTTAAGTGAACTCTACAAGGTTGAGCATTTGATATTGGAACATAATTCAATCATTCTAATTTTATATGGGATTCAATCCAGGACACAGATATACCTAACAACGTAATCATTTTTAAATATTAGTAAACAGAACTTGTACAGTAATTATTTTTTTAAATGTAAATAAACCGTACTTAGAATGTTACAAGTTTTAGCAAACTTCACAGTTGATTTGATACAATCCTTCTATAGTAAGTTCCCATTGCAAGTTATCGTTACACTCCAACATTCCAAACAACAATGGTGATGATTATAGGGATAGAATTTTTATGCACTAAAAGATATAATTAGAAAACAAAATGTCAGCACTAGGTTGTGCATAGAAATCAATGACGTAGAAAAATGTCACATCGGTATGAAATTCTTGTTTCTCTTTCCATTTCACAATATACAAATAAAAGTTTTGATACCCTTTTTGAGGTATGAAGGTTCCCTTTCAGGTTGGGAGTTGTTCCTGCCTTGGAGAACATTAATAACAATATTAAAACAGTAGTAGATAAACCTCCCGTCTGTCTTAGGTTTGAATAAGTTGCATTTTGAATTTGGTGCTGCATATTAAACAGCTTGAATTCAAATTCCAGTCCAGGTAATTAGAACGCGGTATTGAGTGAGGTTGCACAATTATGTAACTGTCCACCTTCATAGAGCCGTCTCTCGGGAATTATCGGAATTGTCTAATGTGGATTTTGTTGTTGTTGTTGATTATGATAATACGAGTAATTCCACAAAAAAAAAATCTTAAATTTATGAGAAAACCGATATATTATACAATATATTGAATCAAAATATCGATGTCGATTATCGCTATATCGAAACGAAAATATCGGTATTTCGTGAAACCCGATATATCGTTCCCATCTCTACTATGGGTCCAAGTTTAAATTTGGACAATGGCGGAGTTGTATTTGTGGAGCGTTTACTCAGGGTTCTTACATTTTTCCCTTGTCATTCCACCAACATTCTCCACACTTTATTCCCCGTTCACTATCATCTTCGTTTTCAAAAATAGGTCACTTGCTTGTACGACTTCGAATCGATCGTTCGCCATAGTGAGTATTTCTGGCGTTTTGTTCAAAGAATAGTAGGTAGTAGAAGTAAGGCAAGGTATAGCATACGAATATGATGGTTGGAGAGGAATGCGTGGCTTGGCGGATACTGTCAGACACCACAATCGGCACGCAACTCATTCCATCACTGATGACCAAAAAGTTTACTTGAACTGAAGAGCGTGAGAAGACTCCACGTCCCACCGATAAGCACCTCTATACCCGTACCTCTATGTTCTTAATTTTGCGCAAATTCATGTTACAGTCCTTTCATTTTCCTCCATTTATGTAATTTTTGTCAGTGGCGTAGCGACAATGTAAGCTAATAAGCTTAGCTTCCCCAGTTAATAATAATTTCATAATAAACCTGCAGTTTAAGGGGAAAATTATTTATTAATTTTAATAGAATTTATATTTACGCGTTAAATATTGTGATGCGGCAGCTCAGGATGCTTTGTGATCCAGCAGTAAACAAGAAGCCTGCACACACCAGCTTCCAAGCAGACCGGTTTCTTCTGTGTAATCCACCCCGCAGATTTTCTATCCCTTTCTAACTAAACTACCCTAGTCGCAAGGCTCGCAAGAAGCTAGCTTCAACATTTAAAATACGTAAGTAGTTTCCGAGTTATCCCTTTTCGTCAGTTGTGTTCAGTTGAAGTGTTAGTGTGCAGTGTGGATGATATAATAAATAATGAGCGAAATAACAGTTCCTGACACTAATTTACTTGGATTTCTTTTAGGACAATAAGTATTATCAAGACTGACTTACGAACAAAAGTGTGATTTAAAAAACAAATGACCGACTTTCTTGCTGTCAATGAAGGACACAACCAAAAGACAGACGCATACTTACGTAATGATACTAATATTGTGATTTCTGTATGATAGGGAGTGAGCTAATGTTATACGTATACGTGTCTATTTGTTAAGAGATATGTGTAAACCGTGAAATCATATTTTATTACGTATCATTTGAGGTCATGCCTTATTGGTGTTACTTACGATGTTCCAACCAATCTTCGACTGCTGACTTGAAATTGACTACTATTTATTTTAAGACTGTATTTTTGTAATACGTTTTCTCATATTGCATGAAAGACAACTTGAGTTAGCTTCCTCTGCTCAAAATTTCATGCTACGCCACTGATTTTTGTAGGTATCATAAAGTTTTAAAATTGTTCTCCGAAGACGTTCTGAATTGAAAACATTATAT
Organism: Periplaneta americana; assembly: GCA_025594305.2. Taxonomy (NCBI): domain Eukaryota; kingdom Metazoa; phylum Arthropoda; class Insecta; order Blattodea; family Blattidae; genus Periplaneta; species Periplaneta americana. The sequence continues at coordinate 19,659,721 of JAJSOF020000040.1, read as the reverse complement.
AGATAATAATTTTATTATTTTACAGGAAAATGATTTTCGATTTCCGTAACAGCTAAGGCTAAATCATTTTGAAAAAGAAAATTGTGTTTTACTTTCTCAGTATACGAGGGTTGTTTGAAAAGTGCATAGCCTGACACAGAAATTAAACTAGGATTATTACGAAAGAATAGAGTGTCACTATGTTATGTGCTGAGGACGAACATTAGGGTATGTGATTAAAAATTGACAACGGAAGCATCGCACAGCGTAGCAGAAATTAAGCCATTTACACATAATCACATATAATTTAAGAAGGCATTATTTTCTGAATTTCCAAGTTTAATAGATTTATTATAGGTGAAATAAAACAACAAATGTACCTGCTCGTATTGTTATTATGATTTTGTCACTTCGTGGAGAGATTTTTATGAGAGCTACACCTTGAAGTTGTCCCGACACGAGATCCGATTGCGGGACTATTACTTAGGAGTTTTTAGATCCAAGAAGCATAGCTCATATTTTGATCAATACTTTGTAAATCATTTGGCGTTATCTAGGATCCACCACTTGGAGACGACTTACGTTACATCCCACTCTCAAATATGAATTCTTGGTATCTATTCTCTGAATGTCCTAGATAAAAAGATTTAATATTGTATCTATGACGGTCTTTGATGCAACGTTTATCAGGTTTTGGTTAACTGGAGCCGCTGCTTCCTCTTGTGGGACGTGTTGTTTGTTGTTAAATATGTATACATAACAGCAGGCTTCCACAAGGTTTGCGCTCTCCGAGCCGGCTCACAGCTCATGAGCGGAATGCAGATATTAGCTGCGTTCTGTATAGGGTGGACTGGAAGAAGGGGTGATATCGTACAAAATATACACAAAAGGAAGTACTATTACGAGTATTTATGAAATGAATTCTCGTTCAGTGTTTGCAAAACTATCTTGGACTATTATTAATTAATAAAGAAATATTTATTTTACAGAAATAATAGAAATTCTATAGCTTCTTAAATGTACAATATCATTTTGTTATATTTTTATTTAGCAGTACATGAAAACGAGGGTTTATGCTGTTGGTAGCTGAAAGGAACAGTAGCCTACTGATCGTAATGAAACATCAGTTACAGATGTTCCATGTCTGCCTTTATTAAAGTTGATTATAGAAAACAGTTGCTCACAAATATAAATGTTGAGCCAAACATAGCAATCATTTTCACAGCCAGCCTGTGTAGTCGTGGATATTATTGCTAATGTTTAGTCTTGTAAAACTCAACCAGGCTAGTAGTAGTATTCAAAAGATTTTTAGCGCTTAGGTCACATTGAAGATCAATAAGTTCGAGCTGTAAATCGTTAAATGTTAAATGTTATGTTGTCTTTTAGATTCCTCCATACTGTACTGTAGCAGTAGGTAAGCAACGTGAAACAGTTACTGAGAATAGGCCTACAGCCTACAACTGCACTCCACTAGATAACTGAGTGGTCGTTTCCCTCTCCTCTACCTATAGCAAATCTATGTCATTCTGACGTATCTTCCTCTCCGTTTCGGCTCTCCCGCTCCGAAGGAGCGCGCTCGCGCTCGTTGAGCGCTGTTTGTGCAGGTATGCATTACAGCAACAGTTCCCAAACTGGGAGTCGCCACTCCCGGAGGGGGTCGTGTAAGGAAGTGAGGGATGAGATGATTTACAAAATGAAATAAAAAACGCTTTATTAACAATATATAGGAACTTACTGTGTTCAGAAACAAATAACATTTAACAAATAAATAAAAAAATGTTCCAGTAGTTGTAGGCCGACATTAAAATAAAAAATGATTTTATTAATGCGACAAATGTGTCTCCTTTTTTTTTTTTTTTTTTTTTTTTTTTTCAGAAAGCAACTCTCAAATCTGAATTCTATATTCGATGTACACATAGTGATAACACTTTCAAGTTCAATAAGATTTTTCGTTTTTGCTTTGATGGTAATCAGACAAGAAGTTTATTTTGCATAAATATGAAGTTACAAATTTTGTAAAAAAATTTAAGGGCTTCTTTTGCAAACTCGGGATATTCGTGCATTCTTTTGATCCAAAACTAATTTACACTGTGCGAAAAAACGTAATCTCAACATTACATCAGTAGGTATGTACATATTTAAATATATAGGCCTACAATTTCAGCTGGTTAGAACGCAACTGTCTAAGATGGATTTAATATCCATCGATGACTGTAATATTCTTTTGAGTGTCTTCCGAAAAATACCCAAAAACTGTTGTTTAAATTGCGCAAACTTAATTGCATGTTCGCAAAAACAAGCTCAGTATTTATCATATGTTACGTAGCTAAATTTTCCACGAGTTGTTTAATGCATTGGAATGCATCACATTCCTTTTGTCAAGTGATATTGACAAGAAATCAAGTTTATTTATAAATTCTTTGATTTTATTCCTGGTTGTTATTATGTTAATATCTTGGCCTTGCAATTTACTATTCAAAATGTTAGGCTACTATAAATTATGTTCATGTAATATCGTGTTTTTTTAGTTGGTTATTTTACGACGCTTTAAACGAAGAAATTGCCAAAAGGAGAGGCCTGAAAGACATACCAGCCACGGCACAGAAGCTAAAATGGAGATGGGAAGGCCACGTAGCAAGACTACAAAATGACAGATGGGCATACACGACGACAGCATGAGACCCCAGACTAGGGAAAAGAAACAGGTCGTTCCAAGCAGAGACGGTCCGAACTCTGCAAGACCGTTTGTGGGAATACGTGGACAAGGACTGCACGAGACAGGATAAGATGAAAAGAGGTAGGCAGAAGACTGCTATAAAGTAATAGTGAGAGACAGTGCTAGTGAAACCGAAGGGCTGAACATGGTGAAAATTTTATATGTGTAGAGTTTATATTTAAGTTTAAATGAAACAAAAATACAGACAATAAGACAGTTCTGGATGTCGACGGTGTTTACTTTTAAGCAGTGCAAGTAAAAACGGTCTAATAATATAAAAAAGGAATTCATGCAAAAGTTTATAGTTTAGATATTTTTGGAAAAACGAAATGATGAACAATGAAAAAGCTATAGCTGCTTAGAGTTGCAGCTTTAGATAGTGTTAGGGAAATCAAAAGACTGAAATTGTAACCAGGTTATACATATATAAGGTTTATATGTTTAAGACCAAAATACAAAGGGTTTAAAGCTCAAGCGAGTGTATGTGAGAACAAAAGTAGATTTACGTTCTCTTATGGTCTGGGTCACCATATGAGAAAACCACATTATCCAGGATTATCTGGGCTCATATCATCATTATCAACTGCTATGTTTGTCTATCTTCTGAGTGAGATGAAGCTGATAATGCTAGCGAGATGAGTTCAGAGTCCAGCGCCGAAAGTTACCGAGCATTTTTGCTCTTAATAGGTTGACGAAAAACCCTGGAATAAACCTCAACCAAGTAACTAGTTCCAACCATGATTTGAGTCATAAATCCGATTTTTTATTTTGTGTTTAAAAAAATACAAAACAAGCGCTTTATATATTATGCAGGTATTTTGCAGATAAGCCTATTAAATAGCCTCTTTAAATCTGGTGGATCATGTAATTCATACATCCTTTTTCTTTTTAAATGCACTATTCCGTAAGTTAATATTTTTCATACTTAAGTGCTTTTTTCTCTTAAACTACAGAACCTATTTACATGAAATTCTTATAGTAGATCTATTATCTGCAGCCTGTGTTCTACAAAGCAGACCTACGGGTTTATGAATAACACATACATAACACGAGGGAATAAAATATATATCCGTTGAATAAAAATTGGAAAAAATTGTTGATCAAACTTCAATATTTTTTCTGTTTCACTAAGGGTGAAATATTTAACTAAATTTTACTTTAGTGTTTATAATACATGTACATTCGTTAATAATTTAAAAAAAAAAGGTTTATGAGTGAAGATTGTAGTTAGTAATGTACACCTGAAGATTGAGGTATATCAAACAAAGTGGGAAAACAAGTTATCAGTTAAGGCCTTTCTTTCGCACTTGGATAAGAAACTAATTAGTTGTCTTTTATATCAATGAATTCAGAATGATTTATTGTATAACCATGGAAATTTTTATTTCACTCTGAACACTAGTCTAAAAGTCTAGAAATATTGAACTAAACATTTGTACCGAAATTCTTTAATCGCACAGGCATCATTACCTATTGAGTTGAGATCTCTTAATCACATACTTTTCACTGTTAGCTAAGCGTTCCAGAGAAACAATTACAGCATCTCAATTTTGAGCCTGAACAATTGATTAATGTATGACTTTCCCCACACGTGGTTGGCCTCTACACTATTTTTTATAGTGCCCATATTCTCTCTAGATTTTGTTTTATATATAACTGGAAATCTTTACTTCTCAACCTCATATCTCACAAAGCATAAATCAGTGGTGGGCAAAATGAACTCAACCAACAAGACAGGATTTAAATGGCAACTACATACTGTGGGAGGGGTTGCAATCTACAGTGCAGTGACGGATTTACAGACAGTAGCGCCACTACACTCCTCCTACCATATGTAATTAGAATAGTCCATTCACGTAATATTTATTTAATCATTTTTCAAAGCAATTTCTTCGAAATTGGGATTTATATCTGTGCATGCTATTTTCAGTTGCGCAAGGAGATGAGCATCGCTTAAGCGGAATCTGTGGCTGGACTTTATAAATTTCATTTTAAAAAACAGCTGTTCGCACTGGTAGGTTGATGAATACATACCGTCATTTCCCATAACTATGGTCCTGGAACACAACTATGGTCCACGATACAACCATTCAACGACCATTGTAGAAGTAACATAGACCATTCGTAGATAGCTGCAGTGACTTGAATTCAAACTACAGTACAGCAGGAATATAGATAAACGAGGTTACTACGTTATGGAATATAAAATTTGAATAGTTGTATCGTGGACAATAGTTATGTTCCAGGACCATAATTATGGGAAATGACAGTACTCATTATTTTTAAGCAAACTGTCTAAGCAGTGGATAAGTAGTACTGGACATCTTTTAAACAATTTTAGCCCCCAGTAGACCTTCATATTCTGCTTTCAAGAAGCCATCATTCTGCAAATCTAGTACCTCTAACTGCAATTCTGGGATAACATTTTCAATTTAAACAAGAAAAGGAGTGGCAAAAATATTGAAATCTTTCTCCATCCTTTGAAAATCACTGAATCTGTGTTCTTTCAACTCGTATAACAGGTGAGCTATTTTAAGAATGTACATATTTAAGTTCGCGTCCTGAATATTTGTAACTAATCCTAAACATGAGAAATGAAAGAACCGCCTTTCTTGTAAGTGTGATATCTTCTCGATTCATATGATTCTGCGAAAGTCATTGTATCACTAATGAAGCTCCGAAGTACAGCAATCCAGTATAATCCGCCACGTACACGCGCAGTATTTTCATGGAGTGGGGGAAGGGGAAAGTAGGGGGTAAGTTTGATGCTTCGCTGAGGTCTGATGTCATTGCGGCAATGCCGCAGGAATGCCCACCATTGGTATAAATAAATGTCGAGGTAAATTTTGAGATTCAAAAGTTATCACTGTTTGAGTGGGAGTATACTTAACTTCTTCACGTGCATTTATGTCTTTTTGTAAAAGCGTTTTATTTTGTATATCTTTTCTGAACTTTTTATATCCTTCTGTATATCTGAGAGAAACTGATCTTTCAATTCCTCGTATTACACCGATGGAAGTCACTCTATGCTTCGGAATAAAGGCTATTAATTTTTCTGTTTCTTGTACTTTAGCTTCTAAGAAGTTGTTAGCTACCTGTGCTGTTGTAAAGTTTACCTGTATTCTATTTCTACCTATTCTTTTTATTTCTTGAATGAAATGAAATTTGTTTAAACAAAAGCCGCCCTAAATAAGGGTTCGATAGATCGGCCTACTAATCAATTCATAAAGAATAATAAGTAAAGAAAACAATTTTGTGACATTGGGAAAGAAAAAGAAAAAAACATTAAGATAAGAAAACGTAGGAAATCATTTACAATACAAATTTTGTTGGGTACAAATGATTACTAATTATAGCTAAGGATGATTTTAACACGTGAGATCCTGGCATCAATCGTTGCATCAGAAATTTTATATTGTTTAAGTTGATTTAAAGTTTCGTGGGATAGTGCCACGGGCACCGAACATGAGCCCAAAAACTGTCCAATGTGTAATGTGGTATTGTGCTCCAAGATGCTGACAACAAGGCTCATATATGACTTGTTTTTCACGACACACCTCTTGTGGCTGTTGCTCATGCATCTCAAAACGGATTGTGGGATCAAGAATGGCACCCTTATCCTTCTGCCGATCAATTATGATGATATCAGCACGTCTAGTAGAGCCATCAGAAGAGACGCAACCAACCTCCTCATAAACCTCATAGGAAGCATTCTGACGGATTGAAGCTGCGATAAGAGAACGAACCGTATTATGTCTGTTGATTCGGAGCAATTTTCTGAGGAAGCGTTTCTTGCTCGTCGCATCTTCTGCAACGGGTTGAGTCAAAAGTTCTACCAGGGAGAGTACGTACAGGTATTGTATTACAGTTCATCTTAATGGCTTGCGTCCACTGACTGCTCGAAAGTCCCTTTTTGGTTGAGATCCACGAATTACCTTTCTTCCAGTGAGAATAGAAAACAACTCCCAAACCTTTGCTTTTCAATTTGCTCCATTGATGAAAAGAATCTTCACGCAATACTTTTCTTAGTTTTTGAGAAGAAATACGTTCAGAGCAATCGAAGGTAATTGGTAATTGTTTGATGCAATGTGCAATTTCTCTTGGAAGATTTCGAGTGGCTGCTACATGAGGGTTGTCAACGTGTAAAAGTCTTTGACAAATATTTAAGTGCTGAAGGTAAGCTTCCCACTGGGCTTTAAATACTTCTAAACCTCGCAATCTTCTTGGTGCATATAACATAGCATCCGGGATGTCAGTAGGAATGTTAATTATTTCCTTAACAGCGCTTGAATTAATTTGTCAATATCAGATAGAAATTTCACTTTAAGATCTTTTAAAGGAGCACATTGGAAGGGTAAACCAACTGAGGCCAGATATATTGATTTAATATATTTATCTTTTGGTCAGGCATGAGTAAGGGTGAAGTGACCAGCTGATTAAGATTTTTTGTAAGTTTTTCAATTAGTTGCGCCGCATTAAATTTTATTTCATCATTTAAAGTAATGCCAAGATATCTTATAACTTCAATTGATTCGATGCAAGATATTTCTTGTCCATCGATCAAGGTGAGGGAATCAGAGCAGAGACATCCTTTGCGTAGGTGTATAACATTACTTTTATGCAGGTTTACTTCAAGACCAATTCTAGCTAAGGAATTCATAGTCAGCGATGTTGAATATTGAGCGGCAGATTTATTTTTACACAATAATACTAGATCATCCGTTGATTGAGGAATGCACACTGTTCAAGAGTGTTTAAAATCATTGTATGTAGTGTTTCCTTGACAGTCCGGGACAAGTACTTAAATACCTGATATTGATAATGAACGGCCGGTACCAACTGCTCGAGGATCTATCTTAGGATAGATACTCAAGGAGCTGGTACCGGCGGCCGTTCATTATCCTCAGTATACCCAGCGAATAGGGATTATAAAGAATGGACACTTCGCGTCGGTACCTTTGATGTAGCCGGACTGATTTCAATGACCTTCAAGCCAGCTGGAGCGTGAGATTGCCTGGGGTTGGCGCTGACATCACACCAGCTAGCAGTCGACACAGCGGAAATATAACACATATAATACATCTAGGTACATTATGTACTCAAATAAAAGAAATTGGCTCCATAAAATAATAAATCAGTCATTAACTATAATGTCTAGACTCTATAGAGCTCCTTTATAATGAGAGTTGAGACACCCCAACAACAATTAAAATATGTAATGATTTGATTGAAAATGGGAAAACAAAACTCTTGAAGTAAAACCATATACCTATATTTTAATTATTATATACTATTAAACGCATCGATACTTAATTTTATATTGTATTATATTATTTTATAATATAATTTATTATATCTGAAATATAAAAATTATTATTACAACTAGTTTGCCACTGAGAAATAAGGAAAAGCTGTTAACTTAAATTTATTTGAAGCAAAGCGTTACTGGATTATACCGAGATGTCTCAACTCTATACTCAATTATTATCTTAGCGTATGCTCGATTACACTAACATCTAGCGCTATTTTGAAAGTGGAACTAAACGCCGGCGCACAGAGAAACAAAACACGGGAAAATTTTCTCAGTGTCCATTCTTTATAATCCCTATTCGCTGGTATACCGTTCAGTGTTGTCACTAACTGCCGCATCAGCGTGCTCCCAACTGCAAGAAAGCATGCCGGATGTAGGGCCTACTCTGCTATTTTGCAAAGGGTAGAATCGCCGGGCTCCTGTAGGTTCTTTATTGCAGCTATCACGATTTGGGCTAACTTCCTTGCCTTCATCTCCGTTGATTGTTGAGGTTCCTTCCCCCCCCCCTCTCTCTTTTTTAAGCAAAGATTTGTTCTGGACCGAAGCTACGTAGGACCTTAAATATGCATAGTTAACCGACGAACAAAGAATTCATCTAATAGGGTTCAAAAGTATAGCCTATACCTAAAAACTTACGTAAGATAATAATATTGTTATTAAAAACTAGCTGTACCCGTCCGCTCCGCTGCACTTATTAGAAATAAATATAAAGTAATTACATAATTAAAATAGAACATTGGGTCCAGGGAACATTCGTGTTTGATAGAAGAATAAATAGTTTAATATGCTACTTAATTTAAATTCTATTTAAATAATTAAAATGCTATCATTTTGGTCCAGAGACCACTCATTTGGTGCAAAGATAATTCGTTTGACATTTTTCTAAACTAGTCTTGAATGCATCCTTTAATAAATCACTCCAAATTAATAGAGTTGATTGTGTACGAAATCATTTTTATGTTATTTTAAATTTATATATCTTCTCACCATTCGTGAGCTGCACAAGGGACAAAGAGTACTTAATCATAGACATTTTTACAAGTTCATGAAAAACTATTAATTTTGTTTTAACAATGAAATTCTTACAAGTACATAGCTGCAAATAATTTTTTTAGAGTAGTGGAAATATACCTATTTTTAGAAAGGTAAGTGTTACAAAAATGTAAAGAATGCTACTGAACTTAGTTTGATTTCGAATATAGGTGATTCTTCAGTAGAGCAATTGATCCTTTCAATGCCGCTAAGGTTACAATCGGAATGATAGATATAGGTATTCCAAGCCTCTTAAACACATCTTTCATGAAGAGAGTAGCGGCACCTCTTGCTCCAACCAGAAGTCCGATTACTTCAAGCTCTTTTGGCTGGTATTTTTTGAGGTAATAGGGAATGGTAGGATTGTAGATATTCTTTTTTTCATTATCCACTTCTGCTGGCTGTTCCTCATCCTTTTCGAAACGCACAGTGGGATCAATTATGAATCCAGATCTTGTAGATTCCTTGAAAGCTATTATATCTATGCGCCGTGTACTGCCAGTGACGGAGAGACCATGTACTTCTTGGAAGGTGTTGTAATCGGCATCTTTAAGGGCAGTGGCTATAATTGATCGTACTTGGTGGTGTCTAGCGTTTCGCAGAGCTTCACTGTGCGGACAGGATCCCAGGACGTGTGCAAGAGTTTCAACCTCGTTGTGGCAATGCCTACTGTACATATTTTTTGTTAAGTTTATTTTATTCACGCCTTAACATCTGTGGTCATGTTGCGTGTTTAGAATGTGTGGGTATATCAGCAGGCCGTTTTTACTCTTGTTGAGTTCCTGTTTCTATTATGTGTTGTAGATGGCTTGTGTTCATGTAACTGATTATAGACTTTGATTAATGTTTTTGGTATTGATAATTGAGGCGGTGATGAATAATGGCATGTATCTTTCCAATCCGGCATTTGCCTTTATTACTAAGGGAAATCATGAAAAACCCCAGTCATATTGGTCGGCCACGGGGTTTGAACCCGGGACCCCCGAATGCGTGTCTCAAATGCTACTGCCTGAGCCAACTCGCTCGGTTGTATATCATTGTTTATGCAAATAAAAAATGAGGTACCCTACATAAATATTTTTTTAAGAAACACAGGAAACGAATATGGGTAAATTATGAGCGCAGGAACGCCATTTCATGACACCTTTAAAAATAACTCAGCTCCAGTGATCTCTATGGTAAAATGAGTGTATAAAATTAGAGTATTTTATGTGGACCAAATAAAGTTGCAATAATCAAGTTATACAATATTTCGACAGAATATCAAGTTTTCTGTGCGTACAGATTTCTTTTCATCTTACCTCAGTCATTTGTAGCATTACATCCATCTAGAGAAACTACAAATTTCAAATAGTGGAGGTTAATTAGCTTCTGAGATTACTTCATACAAACACACAAAATATTCTCTGTATATTAATATTGATAAACGTCAAGGCCGCCTTAAATAGACGGAGTCATTTGTTTTGATTTCATTGTAGCCATCGTCGTCGTTCCTGCAATAACTCCTATGTCACATATCGATTTTCAGATTTTTGCTCTATTAAATAACTTAAACAGTGATGCAGCAAATAATAAATCTACTACATATAACTTAATTATATTTCTTTCTTTCGAAAATGTAAGAATTCACGATCTCCTATGCACTACTGCCATAGAATGAATAAATCTCTTTTTCTTCCTACAAAAAAAAATTAATATTTTGCACATAGAACAACGACACTATAATCTGAGGCAGCGGTGGAAATGTATTGTATTGTTATTTTAAAACTTTTGTATATCCTTAAATATCAGTCCTATCAAAATTTTTCACGGTATAAAACTTATCGCAAATCATTTTTAAAGAAACTTTTGTTAGGTAATATTTTTCACAAAAATCAATAATAAGCTAGATATTTCGGTTTATTTAATTCAGGCCTCCCTTATAACCCCCCTTTTAAATAAAGTATTTTGAATGTCATATAGCCTAAAATCTAAGTTACAACGAACATAATTTATATTCCAATTTTCATCGAAATCCGGTCAGCCATTATCGCGTGAAAAGGTAACAAACATCCCGATAGACAGACTTAAATATCAGTCCTATCAAAATTTTCCCTGGAATAAAACTTATCGGAAATCATTTTTAAAGAAACGTTTGTTATGTAACATTTTTCACAAAAATCAATAATAAGCGAGATATTTCGGTTTATTTAATTCAGGCCCCCTTATAACCCTCCTTTTAAATAAAGTATTTTTAATGTCATACAGCCTAAAATATAAGTTACAACGAACTTAATTTATGTTCCAATTTTCATCGAAATCCGTTCAGCCATTATCGCGTGAAAAGGTAACAAACATCCAGACAGACAGACAGACAGACAAAAATGTCAAAAAAGCGATTTTCGGTTTCAGGATGATTAATTATACATGTTAACGCCAATTATTTTTAGAAAAGCGAAAATTACCAGAAAGATTTCGCTTACAGATTTATTATTAGTATAGATATAGATTAGTATAGAAGATGAAATATTTTTATAGTTATTAATCAAGTGGAGTTGGGTCTTTTTCATATATTTAATGGCGGTGTGGTGTAGATATTTATATGCGTCATTCTCTTCAGTATTGGCTCAAGAGAGCGCAAAAATTACAGTTCCTAAGGAAAGACCAAAAGTTATTACTTACTGTTAAAATAAGAGGCCTAGAAAATTTTGTAGGCTCCCGATCATTTCATCAAGATCTCTTAGCAGGATAAAATGATTTCTACATATGAAGCTCGCCATGCAGCAGCTATACCAAGGTGCTATGTCTATTGTTCGATAGCATAGCAAACCTGACATTTTTTTTTAACTTTCCCCTACAATCCACAATGACCTGAAATACGAGTAGCTAATGCTTTACTCCCACATGAAAAACCCACTGATCGTCCTGACATTGTTACTTGCGTTTTCGCGTTGAAACTCAAAACCTGAAGGTGGATAGGTTCAAGAAAAAGTATTTGGCATAAAAACCATTCAGAGGGAGTAAGTTTCATTATTATGGAGCAAATAACTTTCAAAATGTCTGATATTCTTCACTGAAAATAAATCTGAAAAATTTTTGTTTGAACGTCTAATGGACTTTGTTTGCAGCATTTGCTGCACAAGCCACTAGTCTATATATATAATTTGAACTGGTAATGGAAATTACGGGGAAAAGGCTGAACGGATCTTAATAAATGACCACTCATTTTGAAGCCTGGAACCCAAAGTTTTTCAGAAAAATAGTAGTTTTCAGTGAAATGTCAATTTTCCTACATCATTTTCCTATTTTCCAAAATCCATCTGTTGTCAGTTTTGAGAACTAATAGCTTCCAAGATAGAAGACTTATACCGGTACTAAAATAAACGATGACTCCATAATTGCCAACGGATTCTCTGACATAATGCCAATAGGTCGATCTTCATTTGTCTCTATATTGGTTACTAAAAACTTCAGAACTTATCACGAAGGTTATATTATCATGAATAAAATTTACAGACCTGATTCTCTGTTGTGTAATTGTCTTAGTACTGCTATATAATGTGTATAGGTTGTTAAAAACTACAAAACACAAGAAGGATTCTTCAAATTATTTCCATTAAAAATTAATTACAGGCAATTGTATGGTGTATTGTCACTGATACACATTGATAGTATTATTGATGATATGAAAATGGAACCTTTTGGGGTATGTAAATAAAAGTAAAGAATAACTTACAGTAGATCTTCATTTCTATAATTTTCTGAGTAACGGCTATACATATATATGTTACTAAAAGCTACAAATCTTACGTATGACAAATATTGTTATTAAAAATGAAATAATTTTATAGCAAGTTAAAAATCAAGTGTTGTGAATTTTTTCAGATATTGATGGCGATGCAGTGTAGATATGTATGTGCGATTCACTAATTATTCTAGGTAGAGGCATTAGAGGTTAGGAGAAAATCCACAAACGATTAGGGAAAACACGGAAATTTTACTTGAAGCAAGTAAAGCGATAGGTTTGGAAGTAAATCCCGAAAAGACAAAGTATATGATTATGTCTCGTGACGAGAATATTGTACGAAATGGAAATATAAAAATTGGAAATTTATCTTTTGAAGAAGTGAAGAAATTCAAATATCTGGAGCAACACTAACAAATATAAATGATACTCGGGAAGAAATTAAACACAGAATAAATATGGGAAATGCCTGTTATTATTCGGTTGAGAAGCTTTTATCACCCAGTCTGCTGTCAAAAAATCTGAAAGTTAGAATTTATAAAACAGTTATATTACCGGTTGTTCTTTATGGTTGTGAAACTTGGACTCTCACTTTGAGAGAGGAACATAGGTTAAGGGTGTTTGAGAATAAGGTGCTTAGGAAAATATTTGGGACTAAGAGGGATGAAGTTACAGGAGAATGGAGAAAGTTACACAACGCAGAACTGCATTGTATTCTTCACCTGACATAATTAGGAACATTAAATCCAGATGTTTGAGATGGGCAGGGCATGTAGCACGTATGGGCGAATCCAGAAATGCATATAGAGTGTTAGTTGGGAGGCCGGAGGGAAAAAGACCTTTAGGGAGGCCGAGACGTAGATGGGAAGATAATATTAAAATGGATTTGAGGGAGGTGAGATATGATGATAGAGACTGGATTAATCTTGCTCAGGATAGGGACGAGTGGCGGGCTTATATGAGGGCGGCAATGAACTTCCGGGTTCCTTAAAAGCCAGTAAGTAAGTAAGTAAGTAAGTAAGAGGCATTATTAATTAATTGAGTCATGCTTCCTATTCTGCGTCTTTAAACTATATCAAATTTATATTCCTTTGGTTTAATCGATCAGATTCGTAAACGCTACCAAGTACGTACATCATTTTACTGTACGAAAAAAGCAGGACATTTCATTTCTTGCCGACATGAGTTAATTTCCCACAACCAGCAACGAATAAAACACTGAAACAGCTAATGATTTTCGATGAATGATTTTATTTACGATTTATATTATACGATTCTATGACTCTGCTACAGCATCCGCCTCATTTTCAGCATCTCAACAATGGATTCCCCACAACAGCCTGTATTGTTGTTGAAAATACGTGGAAAAATACATACAAAACTTACATCTCTGATCTTCAGCGGGTACTCATTACGAGCTTATGGCCAATAAATACGTCATTGATTCAATATTATTATGCTAACGTTTTAACGCGGCCAAAATGATGTCCAGCATTTACTGGTATCTAATACACTCTAGAATGTCATATTCTTGCCAGCAGTCTGCAATGGCCTGAAACAGCTACTTCTTTACTCCCACATGAAAAAACCGCTGATTATCTTGATATTGATGGACCTACTTGCATTTCCGCATTGAAACTCAAAGAAATTAAGATAGATATGTCCAAGAAAAGCATTTGGCATAAAATACATTCTGAGGGAAGTTTTTTAAAAAGAGATACATTTGACAAGGTAAATTAGAGTTATTACATTGCTTTCAATGTTACATATTTCGCGGAGTATGTTTCATTATTATGGAAGCAAATAACTTTCAAAGTATCTGGTATTCTGCCTGGAAAATAAATCTGAAAAATCTTTATTTCAACTTCTAATGAACTTGGTCTGCAGCATTTGCTGCACAACCCACTAGTTTATGTTATATTTTAAGTAGACTAATAATCGTTCTAAGTGGATTGTCTATATTACCTTTTTTCGATTGAACATATACTGCATACATCCTCTTGAAGTGTGTGAATAGAATATTGCATTTTGAGTTTTTCTGTTGATGTGAAGTTAAACTTTACGTCATCTGTACCCATTTTGTGTATTATTTCATTTTCTTATGTGTAGTTATGTAATGTTTAATTTCTCATCTCTAACAGATAGGGTGTACACTGTTTTATTTCTATAATATTTAAGATTTCTGTGAGTGTATTGAATATTTAAATATCAAATCAAACATAAAAATACATTTGTATAATTATAGAACAAAACTATATCTAAATAACACTGTTACAACCAATAAGCAATGCAAGATGTATCCACTCTAATAGCACTTACGAAACTGAGGGTCTGTTTTAATGATGCAGGTTTTTCGTAAAGACTCCTACAAGTCTGGCATTCAGTTACCTAGTAACTAAGTTATGCAACATTTTCAGACAAAGTATGTGCTAACGACCAGTAAAGGACAATTTTTCTATCTATCCCGAATGAATAAATAAATAAGTAGGCTAATAGCTAAATAAGTACGTAAGTAAATAAATAATTAAATAAGTAATATATATGAATACATAAAAACAGAAGATAGATAGATTTTTTTTCAGTAGGTTATTTTACGACGCTTTATCAACAGCTTAGGTTATTTAGCGTCTGAATGAGATGAAGGTGATAATGCCGGTGAAATGAGTCTGGGGTCCAGCACCGAAAGTTACCCAGCATTTGCTCATATTGGGTTGAGGGAAAACCCCGGAAAAAACCTCAACCAGGTAACTTGCCCCGACCGGGAATCGAACCCGGGCCACCTGGTTTCGCGGCCAGACGTGCTAACCGTTACTCCACAGGTGTGGACTAGATAGATAGATAGATAGATAGATAGATAGATAGATAGATAGATAGATAGATGGGTGGGTGGAAAGATAGATAGATAGATAGATAGATAGATAGATAGATAGATAGATAGATAGATAGATAGATAGATAGATAGATAGATAGATAGATAGATAGATAGATAGATAGATAGATAGATAGATAGATAGATAGATAGATAGATAGATAGATAGATAGATAGATAGATAGATTAGATTAGATAGATAGATTAGATTAGATAGATGAGATTAGATAGATTAGATTAGATTAGATTACATTAGATTTAGATAGATAGATAGATAGATAGATAGATAGATAGATAGATAGATAGATAGATAGATAGATAGATAGATAGATAGATAGATAGATAGATAGATAGATAGATAGATAGATAGATAGATAGATAGATGGGCGGATAGATAGATAGATAGATAGATAGATAGATAGATAGATAGATAGATAGATAGATAGATAGATAGATAGATAGATAGATAGATAGATAGATAGATAGATAGATAGATAGATAGATAGATAGATAGATAGATAGATAGATAGATAGATAGATAGATAGATAGATAGATAGATAGATAGACGGACGGACGGACAGACAGACAGACAGAGAGACAGACAGACAGACAGATAGATAGATAGATAGATAGATAGATAGATAGATAGATAGATAGATAGATAGATAGATAGATAGATAGATAGATAGATAGATAGATAGATAGATAGATAGATAGATAGATAGATAGATAGATAGATAGATAGATAGATAGATAGATAGATCACTGTAAAAATGCTACTTAGCAATATCTGTTCATTCAAAGGCAGGCGGAATGAGCATATAGAATAAAATATGTTATTATTATTATTATTATTATTATTATTATTATTATTATTATTATTAAGAATGTTGCCTTCCATAAAAGAGGCCAACTTGTAAACGTTGGTACATGGAAATCTTTGTTGCTACTGTTCTAGGCTGACCAGACGTCGCCGATTTCCGTGGACAGTCCCCGGTTTTGAGTTGCTGTCCCCGTAGAACAAATGTCCCCTTTTTGTCCCCGGAAATTAATTTTTTTCCCCAGAAGTTTTGATTTTGTTTCAGTAACATTTTACATGTAAATATTTAAGTATCGCGATGAAACTTCTGTGATTCATGCACATTTCTGAACGGTTCTCAGTATGAGACAGAAGAACCAGCGAGCACAGTATGAGATGTTCTGCACTCTTTGAGAAGAACATAACATCTTTGTCTTCATTCACGTTGCGCGAAAATGTTAGAACTGCCGCAGTGTCCATTTTTATGTAGTTCAGAAAAATGAAGAGTTTTGTGATAAAACCAACAGGTGAAGTGATATGATGTTTTTTCAGATTAAAAAAAATCCATTCCATTTGAAAACCTTCTCAAAATAGTGTCAATAATCATGTGTCTTTCAGCCAGTGATTCATAAGTTTAAAGACTTTTTTCCACAATGAACTCAATCTGGACTGATGAAAAATCAAGAATGAAAATTGAAACAGTTTAAGCTTTTTGACTATAATTATGTGTGTGTATTCCACCTTTGCTTATCATACAATATGAATGAATTAATTAGTCATATTTTCTCATTAACGTTTTCGGTACGTAAATTGTACCATCTTCAGATGTTTGTATATGATGCTAATTGTTAACCAAGCCTGTGGGTGCATGTATCTGGACTTAAATGGTCAGTGTTTTTGTGCATGCTGTGCGATGTCGGTGAAGTGTTGTCATGATTACACAAATGATCACCTTAACTCTTATATACTATTTGCTGGTGCAACACTTTATCAAACTTAAATTAGAATATTTCGGTCATTATTTAAAAAACACTATTTAAAAACACTGTTTAAAAAACACTGTTTAAAACTATTTAAAAACACATAGTTTTTACATCACTTTAACTATGTGAAGTATGTGATCACTTATTGTGTGGTGTTGGCCGGTTTGAAGTTAAATGAGGCACTTGTGGTGATCTTGTTATTTAGCATTGAGCTGGACACAATATCGTAACATGGCTATGTTTTCTAAAAGTGATGTTGAGACACTTCTATTAGGTTGATGGCGTATTTAATATTGTAACAGAATGAAGGTTGTCAGGTCCGTGGCTTTAGTATCGCCTGGCGTGTAGTTTTAACGTGTATTGATCTGCTCGTGCTTGATGCTAGGCTGATACTGATACTGAAAGTTTAAGCTTTGTTACAAGTTAAAACAAACTTTCATTTCTCATGTGAAGAACTTTGTATGAAGCTGTATGGGAATGAACAGATCTTTAAAAAGATATAATCTTCAGACAAGTATTTGTAAAATGTATGTGTAAGAGTTCAGTGTGTGCAATATGTAAAAGGCTTCCATGGATACCTCAGTACTTAAATTGATTTCTTAGTGGTTATATTTGTGTATAGAAGTTACGTGTGTTTATGTATTTAATTAGAACAGTTAAGATAGTCTACAAATTTAGTGTGCGAAATTCTATCATTGTATTTACTGTTGATGTATTTTATGCAACATTTCAACGGAGAAAGACTAGATAAGAGTTTGTGACTTTTCTTAAAATTGCTGATGTCCCCTGCTGGATCATAAAAAATCTGGTCAGCCTATACTGTTCTAACGTGAGAAACCAAAGACGTTATAGTTTAGAGAAACATAAAAAACTCGCATCACTGCTTTGACTCGCACCGGAATCTGGCGCGATCTCGTGGCAGTAGCTTTCATTGCTAGAGTTCAGTGAAATTTGATGGTCCGGTTCCGTTAGCTCAGTGAGTAACATATCCAAGTTTTCGCTCCATAATGGTACATGAATTGCGTTGTTTTAAGGTTATCAGGAGCGTACGCAAAGGGGGGGGTTACCGAGTTTGAACCACACCTTCCCTGAACTTAAAAAAATCGACATATTTAGATTTGAGTATTTTTTTATCCTCAATCGTTTTCCCTTCTCTAATTTTTCACTGTCAGAGTAACAAAATAACAATGCTATCTTTATTTTAGAGAGAGATCAGAGACATTCCTTATTATTCTAAATTTGAAATTGCAAACATATTTAACAAATATTTTCTTACAATTACTGATAACCTCAACATCCCCCAAGATAATGTTACTAACAGTTTAGATTCTTTAACACAATATTTTCCGACAAAATTCCCAAATATTCAAATATTTCCAACAAACCAACAAGAAATAATTGCAATTATTAAAAATCTAAAGTCAAAAAACTCCTCAGGGTATGATGAAATAACAAGCAAAATATTAAAAGCGAGTTCACATATTATAGCTGGGCCATTAAGTTATTTATGTAACTATTTAATGTTCAATGGTATATTTCCCGAGAGATTAAAATATTCAGTGGTTATTCCTATCTTCAAAAAGAGAGAAACAACGTCTCCAAAAAATTACAGACCCATATCACTTCTAGCAGTCTTCTCCAAAATCTTTGAAAAAGTAATGTATAAAAGATTATATCATCATCTAGAAAGATACAACATTTTAGTCCCAGAACAATTTGCATTTAGGAAAAATAAAGGCACAGAAAATGCAACATTTAGTTTAACTGACAAAATTCTGGAGGCAGTAAATAAAAAATTACAAGTTGGAGGGATTTTCTGTGATTTATCCAAAGCATTGTATAAATCATAAAATGCTGCTAGATAAATAAGATTATTGTGGAATTAAAGGTGTTGCACACCAATGGTTTCACTCATATCTCATAGATAGGAAACAGAAAGTTGAAATCAATACAACTATGAAATCTACATCGACATGAGGAACTATTAATAATGGAATTCCTCAAGGATCAGTATTAGGTCCCCTACTTTTTCTAGTGTTTATAAATGATCTTGCCCCCCTTATAAAAGATGTAGGTCATCCAATATTATTTGCAGATGACACAAGTATAATAATTACAGCCAATAACTCCAACACATTCCAATCTTCAACAGAGGAAATTCTCTTCAAAATATGTGACTGGTTCTCAGTCAATAAATTAGTATTAAATTGTAACAAAACTAACATAATTCAATTTAAATCCTGTCCAAATTCAACGTCGCAAATTTCTAGCGCAATAATTAACAATAGATCCCTATTAGGAACAACAACAACCAAATTTCTTGGCTTAAAAATCGATAATGTGTTAAATTGGAAAAATCATATTAAAGAAATTACCTCCAAACTAAATTCAGCTTGTTTTACTATTAGATCTATGCAAAATATAGTAAATATCAATACCTTAAAAACAATATACTTTGCATACTTCCACTCGGTAATGAGTTTTGGAATAATATTCTGGGAAATTCCACAGATAGTAACAATATATTTCTATTACAAAAAGAGTAATTAGAATAATAGTAGCTGCGAAATCTAGGAGTCGTGTAGGACTATTTTCAAAAACTACAAATAATGCCCATGGCTTGTCAGTATATCTTTTCATTAATAGTCTTCCTCGTATGTAATCGTGAAAACTTTGTAACTAATTCAACAGTTCATAGCATAAATACACGTCAAAAAATGACTTTCATACTCCATCGGCAAGTCTATCGTGCTATCAAAAAGTAGTGCGTTATATGGCAGTAAAAATTTTTAATAGCCTCCCTATCGATATAAAAATGAAACTCAAAACATAAAATTATTTAGGGCTAAATTAAAGAAGTACCTAATTTCTCACGCCTTCTATTCTGTAGGTGAATTCATGACATTCAGTAACACTTCATGAAATTGATACTAAAACTATGTGTTGTATTAGTAGACTATATTGTAAATCTCGTCTGTATATATTTCATCTAGACTGTGACTATAAATTAAGATTTTATAATAGTATTAAGTTTTTTGACTTCTTCCATATTCTAGCTGTAAGCATGTATGAATACCATGGAATGTTAATAAATACAATACAACACAATACAATACAACACAAGTTACAATTTGTTAAGAATTCGATGGGTATGAAAAAAATTACGTTTGAAAGATTTTATGAGGACATTCATGAATATGTTCTATTAGGACATAATACAATATTAATAAATATACCGTAACATAATATAATAATACACAAAATTTAAAATGCCGAAATGTAAATTGGAAACAATTTTAATAACGAACCCTCCCTGACAAAATTCTGCATATGCCACTGCAGGTTACTCACTGTCTTCAAGCTCGTGATTGAAATCAAAGGCGTCTGCACTATGCTAGGATTCTTAAAAATGTGTATCAAAATAGAGATTATCTTTCCAATATGTGTAAGGAATAATGCACAGTTTTTGCAACATGTAGCCTGCATTACTGGTTGATGTGATTCTTAGGTAGCTACCGGTCAAGATGATAGATGATGCTAAGCAATTCTATCATCTTGGGTACCGGTACCTACACTCGTATATTCTTGGTCATACCAAATAGCTCTCTACAGCATTTGGTCATGCTGTATATTCGAAAAGGTGCTAGCTACTGTACGAGGCGCGTTGACCGCGAAGCGAAAGCTTGACTATGTTACTTTCCGAGCTAACGAGACCGACCATCAAATTTTACTGAACATTATTCTAGCAATGAAAGCTATTGCCACAAGATCGCGCCAGATTCCCGGCGGCGCACAGTGGTCTAGAATGCAAATTTAGCGGGACATATTAATAATTTTTCAGCTACCTAACAGAATTTTATGAAATTTTACACAGTAGTTACGAGTAGCATATATGTTATGTATGCAAACTCTCGTTACATTGGTATAAGGGGAACTACTCCTTATAGGGGGGCGTAATTAGACAAAATTAGTAACTTTTCTCCTATTTAACAGATTTTTTTATGAAATTTTACAAAGCAGTTACAAGTAGCATATATGTTTTGTATACAGGCTCTGATTACATTGGTACAAGGGGAACTACCCCTTATAGGGGGCGCAATTAGACAAAATTAGTAACTTTTCTCCTGTTTAACAGATTTTTATGTAATTTTACACAGTAGTTACAGGTAGCATATATGTTTTGTACATAAGCTCTAGTTACGTTTGTATAAGGGGAACTACCCCTTACAGGGGGGCGCAATTAGACAAAATTAGTAACTTTTCTCCTATTTAACAGATTTTTATGAAATTTTACAAAACAGTTACAAGACGTAGCATATATGTTTTGTATACAAACTCTGATTACGTTGGTATAAGGGGAACTACCCCTTATAGGGGGCACAATTAGACAAAATTAGTAACTTTTCTCCTATTTAACAGACTTTTATGAAATTTTACACAGTAGTTACAGTTAGCATATATGTTTTGTATACAAGCTTTCATTACGTTGGTGTAAATGTAACTACCCATTATAGGGGGGCGCAATTAGACAAAATTAGTTACTTTTGTCCTATCTAACAGACTTTTATGAAATTTTACACAGTAGTTACAGTTAGCATATATGTTTTGTATACAAGCTTTCATTACGTTGGTGTAAATGTAACTACCCCTTATAGGGGGGCGCAATTAGACAAAATTAGTTACTTTTGTCCTATCTAACAGTCTTTTATTAAATTTTACACAGTAGTTACAGTTAGCATATATGTTTTGTATACAAGCTTTCATTACGTTGGTTTAAGTGTAACTACCCCTTATAGGGGGGCGCAATTAGACAAAATTAGTTACTTTTGTCCTATCTAACAGGTTTTTATTAAATTTTATACAGTAGTTACACTTAGTACATTTGTTTTGTGTACAAACTCTGTTTACGTTGGTATAAGCAGAAGGGATGCATTTAGTCAAAATTTGTAACTTTTCTTCTGTCTTAACAGATTTTTATAAAACTTTATACAGTAGTTACAGATAGTAAACTTGTTTTGTATACAAGCTTTCTTTGTTTCGACCTCATACTTGCTGTAATGGAAAAGCTTTCTTGGGCAGCCACGACTTTTTCCAGGGGTAGGTTTTCTATAAATGTTCATTACTATCACGATAAGAACCTAATTAATAAGTAGATCACTAAGCCAATGTCCATTTCGTTTAAAAAACGCATATTCCTTATTCTCTTGCTCTCCAACGATAAATTATCTTTAGGGGGGAAAATGTAACATTTTAGGTACTATTGCACCTTTTGGGTACTCGGAAGGCTTATTTGATACGTAATTAACAAGCTGTCATCTTGAATTCCCTGAATTGTACTGCGGAAGCAGATTCGGTTCACAGATATTAAAATAACTGCAACCGAGAAAAATTGCACTACTGTACCTCGAAAGAATTGTGTTCATAAATTATTACTTCCACAAATCTGCGCACCTTAAGACTAGATTTAAAATAGAGGTAAATACTGAAGGAAGTGAAAAAAAAAATCATTTTTGGACGAAACAAAGGTTTTTTTTTCTCTACCTTAGCAAAGTCTGCACTCAATGGTTATATTGATATTTTGTCCCGTGTCCATTCATGCTAATTTGACATACTACAATAACATTAAATGTAACAAAAACAAACAGTGTTACATACCCAAAGAACTACTTGACATGTTGGTACCAAATATGAATGGAATCAACCACTTACAACAGAGATACAGCACAAAGAAAACGGCAGACTCGCGGCGCTTGCTGAGTAAGAATTCTGGGTGGCGAAATGTGGCATGTTACCGGCTTCTTATCTCGCTATGCAGTCACCTCCGCTGATTAAGATAATCAATTGAGTGTTACTCAGTTATATAGGAAAAATAATTTAAGAGTTTAATTTCATTTTTTTACATGTCATTTTTCTACATTTGTCCTCCTAAATATGGATTTTAGACCACTGTGCGGCGATAGAGCTCTAATAGACAGAGTACCGCAAAGGTCGGCGGCTGGACCCAAGCGCTTGCTCTGTTAACATTGCTGGAATAGCGAAATTGACGCTCTCTTCTATTTTTATGCTGCAAATTCCATTCTAGGGCAATAATAATATTGTAAATACATTGACATGTAGCTAATTGTCTCACGCATGACACTATGAACTTTTAAATGTAATATCTCAATTAGAAGCGTTGCAAATACATGTTATTCGCGTATTAGCTCTGGCAAAGAGAGAGAGAGAGAGTAAATATACAATGTAGATCTATTGTAAGTATTATTGTATCCCTTTTTTAGGAAATATATTTTGTCATCATTTAGAAACTTATCTAACCTCTCTATCCGCGATTCATTTTCTTTCAAGGCTTTGATTAACTTCTTTTTGATCACATCAAGCTGACGTTGAAGCACACCAATTTCCTGCTCCATCTGTTATGAATCTTTCTTCAGGCCATTGTTGCATTCTTCTGGTGGAATGGGTAAATCTGCAGATATCTCCGCAGTGCTGCTAGCCTGTCTCATATTTAAAATGTAAAATATTATGAAAAATAAGAAAGCTGTAGGCCTAATACATAACTTATTTTATTATTTAATTATATATCATACATAATATAATTAAGATATATAATGTATTATATATCATATATATAGAATAGCATTATATTATATTTAATTGATTTAGCCTATTTTATATATCATATCATATCATATATCATATCATATCATATCATATCATATCATATCATATATATCATATCATATTATTATTATTATCGTATTATATATCGTATCATATCATATCATAATATCATATCATATCATATCATATATATCATATCATATCATATCATATATCATATATCATATATCGTATCCTATCGTATCGTATCATATCGTATCATATCGTATCATATCATATCATATCATATCATATATCATATCATATCATATCATATCATATCATATCATATCATATCATATCATATCATATCATATCATATCATATCATATCATATATCGTATCCTATCGTATCGTATCATATCATATCATATCATATCATATCATATCATATCATATCATATCATATCATATCATATATCATATCATATCATATATCATATCATATCCTATCGTATCGTATCATATCATATCATATCATATCATATCATATCATATCATATCATATCATATCATATCATATCATATCATATCATATTACCTGTCGCGGCTGAATTTACTTCTATTGTGACAGGTCATGGCTTAACAAGATCGTACCTTCACAGATTCAAGATTATTCCAGCTCCAACGTGCCCTTGCAGACTAAAAGAAGAATAGACAGTCAACCACATAATATCAAGATGTGCCACACTGATAAAAGAAAGAAGAATTCTACGAGCTAGTATAATATGCACAGGTCAAACCTGGCCTCCACCTTTTGATCAGTTCACACCAACATACCTCAACAACTTCAGAAAATTTATAAAATCCATACAATTTGGCAAAATGTAACAGCAATTGAAATTAGAAATAATATTAACAATGGTGGTAACCTAAAATAGAAGAAGTACAATTAGGCCACACTTCTATCTATAAGAATTTCAAGATCTCAATCAAAATTGTAAAAATCTTGTTCTCATGTCATAGATTATGTAACTAATTATTGTAATATTTTATGTAAAGCATGTAGTATTACTCCAATGTAATGGACCATGCTGATACACAAAAAAATATCATATCATATCATATCATATCATATCATATCATATCATATCATATCATATCATATCATATCATATCATATCATATCATATCATATATCATATCATATGTCTATCAATTTTTTCCAAAATGTGCTCAGCGAATCCACAGGGATCCGCCAAAAGTTACCAGGGAATCCGCGATTTATCATGTCAATATAATTCATAACAAAATATTATTTTATTTCATCTGTAATATGTCCGGAGACTTAAGAGGATAGTTTTTAGTTATACTAAGGTCCCTGAGACAAATAACGCCATGTATACCTTTAACGCCACCCCATTAATTTTTGTTAACGACACCAGTTTTCGATAATGCACTACTGTAGCCTGCATTCGCTTGCAATCTAGTGATGAAATGAGTTACTGCTGTCCGCTGACATTTACGAGTAACATGATATTTTCCTGTTGTGTGTTTGATAGTCAATGGCTGTTCTTATATCAAGGTAAGAGTCAATATTGTGACAGCGACGTGAGATTCGAACTCACGACCAGCAGAAGGAAGTGCAAGGTCGGCCGGCGCGGAGGTTGCGCGCGCATCTGCTTCCTGTGGCATGTGCTGTGGCTTAGGGAGTAGAGTGGAATGGGGAAAGAGCGACCGCGGAAGAGAGGAGAGGGGTCCGGATTGTTCGAGTGACGCTTGGAGATATCCAGATAATTCGAGAGAGCTATCTCTGGACAACCGTAGAAATTTCTCGTAACTATGGTTTAGTTATAAAAGAAAAAACGCGAGTGAACTTGA
Source organism: Periplaneta americana (assembly GCA_025594305.2). Classification (NCBI taxonomy): domain Eukaryota; kingdom Metazoa; phylum Arthropoda; class Insecta; order Blattodea; family Blattidae; genus Periplaneta; species Periplaneta americana. The sequence continues at coordinate 19,633,826 of JAJSOF020000040.1, read as the reverse complement.
GCAGTTTTCATTCAGCCAGTCAGTAAGCCAGTGTTGTTACAGCCAGTGGACAGCAAGAAGCCAGGCTTGTGTAGCAGTGAAGCCAGCTTCGAGACCAGAGCGCGACTTGAGTTGTGTCCGTAACTGTGGAGCCTGAAGCCCGGAGTTCGAGTGCAGTGGACCGCAGTTGGGGGACCTGAGTTCGAAGTTCAGCGGATCGTCTCTGAAGGTCTGGGGTTCGAGAATCTGTGAACGCGAGTGACTGAGCTAGAAGAACTAGCCAAGACAAACGAGCTGTGAACTGAGAACTGACAGTTCTATGTTGTAAATAGTGCTTTTTGAATATTAGTTAAGATTAACAGTTCATTGTTGTTCCTAATAGTCCAAGTAAATTGTCATTTTCGTCAGTGGAGTGCACTAACGAACGCTGTGTTACTGTGTGGAGAGCAAATCCCATTGTTGACGAGAGCGTTTAAGGTGAATTGTAGAAAGGAATTATTGTTGCTTTAAATAAAATTACATTGTTGTTCAGTATAAAAATTTACATTGGTGTCAGAATCGGGACATTATCGACATAATGGAGAACCTACAGCTGATCCTGCAAGCCATCGCGGAATTGAAAAGCGACATAAGTGGAGTGAAGAACGACATAAGTGAAGTGAAAACGGAGATGAAAAGTGACATAAGCGGAGTGAAAGATGACGTCACTACGCAAATTGAAAGCGTTTCGGCCCACGTAGATGGAATTGTCGCCATCGTGAAAGACGAACTTAAGGCCGATTTGGATAAACTAAACCAGAATTTTACAACTATAAACGAGACAGTAGCCGAGTTCAGACAGGATGTAGACCATTTCGACGGCAAAATCCGCGATCTCGAGCGTCGTCAAGAGGAAACGAGTGAGTTGCTGGACAAGACGAGTATGTTAATGGACCAACATGCTGTAGAAAACAAGCACATCCTCGCGTTGGTGGATCGCCAGGCTAGAGAACATAAACAGATAGTTGCCGAGGAGGTTCGACGTGCCATGCAAGAAGCGGCCACAGAGTTGAGGACTCCATATAGTGGCCCTGCGGAACCATCGCAGAGCACAATGGGTGGACGCCAGCAGAGAAAACCACTCAGCTGGCCGCGTTTCAGGGACAGGCGTCGGAGATTCTTCACAGCGTTCCAGAAGATGGGACAGCCGCTGAGATAATGGCGGCCCTGGAGGGACGTTATGGTGACCATCAACTTGCGGCAGCATTCAGGACCCAACTGAAGACGAGGGTCCAACAGTCAGGCGAGTCCCTGCAAGAATTTGAAATGGCGGTGGAACAACTGGCCCATAAGGCCCTCAGGGGCCTACCTAATGATTTCATCGCTGGAGAGGCGGCCTACACCTTCGGCAGCGGAGTTCGAGATCCCGAAATCAGACAGCTACTCTTGGCAGAGCATCGCACCATCAACGCAGCTCTGACGGCGGCCCTCAGGATGGAGGCAGCGAAGTTGACGGCGAACGTCTCGACGTCGCACCGGATTAGGAGCGTCGCGGCGGCCGACGTCGAGGAGCGTCAACCGAAATCACCCGAGCGACGAAGACGAGGAGTGCCCACCTGCTGGTCCTGCGGCGAACCTGGACACCTGAGGAGGGACTGTGACCATCGTGACTTGTCATGAACTCAGCCATTTCCAGCAAACATTTTGAAATTGCACTGCACAAAATTACAATGTAGTAATAAACAACATTATGGGTCCACATTTTCGAACGACATAAGTGAAGGTAAAAGTGTTATATTATACTTCCGGACGAGTCAACTGACATTATGTCCAAAAAAATTCGGGCTATACATATTATATTACTCCCAATGAACTTGTTTTTAGGTATTTGCGATCTAGTTTACAATTCATTTTGTTTCTCAGATAAGTCGGTTAGCTATACAAATTTATAAAAATATTCTAATTTTTCAATTATATTACTTATCTAGTTTTAATATGCATTAACACTTACTAATATATTGATTACATGTTAAAATATATGAAATAAAATATTTGTACAAACGTTTTATCTTTTTGGGGCATCTTCAGGTACTTGTCAATGCGATATCTATTTACTATGATTGAATCAACTAGATATGGCATTGACAAGTACCTGAAGTTGCCCCAAAAGGTGAAAACGTTTGTACAAATATTTTATTTTATATATTTTAACATGTAATCAATGTTTTAGTATGAATATTGATACTAGATAAGTCATATGATTGAAAAACTAGAATATGTTTATAAATTTGCGATGTAGCCTAAGTAGCGCAAATTCCACCTCTATGGTAGAAGTTCTGAAGGCGGCTTTGTATAATTTCTGCCTTGAACTGTCTAAAATGAGGGGATTCTGATTTCTGGATGGACAATGCAAATTTTATGACAGATATTAACAATTGTGTTTACCAGATTTTGAAAAAAAAATGATAACTTAGTATTAGTAAGCTATCATTTCTGAGATTTTTTGCATGAAAACTAGCGGATTTTTAAGATCAGACAGAGGTTTTAAAGTTTTCGAGTTGGCAAAACCTGACTTCAAGCAAGACACTCATTTGAATTGCCAACGCTTATTTCACTCATGACTAATTCCACATTAGCGGTTGCTTACAACTTTTGAAACCTTTACTGAATTTCACAACTAGACTAATGATTATGATACTTTAGTGTTAACAATGCTCTAATTTTCATTGCATGGTTCAAATTGTTTCTTTCGGTTATATAAACAGTGGTATCTCAGTAGCCGTTCAAAATCGAACCTATGTTTATAGCAATTATTCTTACCACAGTAACCTAAGTTCAGCTCAAGTTTTCACTCCTTGAAACTTACGTCAGAATGAACTTCCAAAATTATCATTTTAACCCCTTGTAATCTATTATAATTTAACTTTTGTCAAGTGATTAACACATACTAAGTGTTATAATGCATTGAAATAGAACACGCCTCCACCAAAGGCGTAGCCAGGATTTTTTTCTCTCTTTTACAGAGGAGGGACCCGAAGATTTACACTGCAACTTCGCGTTTATTGTGCTTATCATTACTGCGATGTGAATGATACTTGTAGCCGAACGGCCGTGCTCTTGTACAATTACAGCACGCCGTATCGGAAACTTAACCCGTGCTATGGTATGGACGATGAGATGATGACATATGAATTAATGATTATGAAATGACTTTGAGGTCCAACGCCAGAAATTACCCAGAAATTCAGCTTCAATTGGTTGAAAGAAAACCTAAGAAAAACCCCAAGCAGGATTTGAACCCGTGCCCGTCTTTCACGGTCACATGTGCTACAGCGGTAGATAGCCAGGAATTTAAGACGGGAGGGGAGAGTTTTGGGAGCATCATTCGGCAAATTTTTTCTATAACTTACAGAGTGAATTATACAGAATTATCACCTTCCTTCCTTCCTTTCTTTCTTTCTTTCTTTCTTTCTTTCTTTCTTTCTTTCTTTCTTTCTTTCTTTCTTTCTTTCTTTCTTCCTTTCTTTCTTTCTTTCTTTCTTTCTTTCTTTCTTTCTTTCTTTCTTTCAAAATGAATTATGCAAATTTGTTATAGGCCTACCTGAAATGTAGAATTTATTTGGAAGATTACTAACCTCTATAGCAAATGTTGAAAATTCTTTATTTATTCGGCTGGAAATTCAATTAATGGCCAGTTTTTAACGTCAAATTAAGCAGGAGTTTTGATTTCCTGTCACGAGATGCGCAGATGTTTATTCTTTATTCCTGTTTTTTTTGTTGAAAATGCAGCATTAAATGCTCTTCCTTGTGAAGCAATTTTGTTTTAGTCAAAGGGCATGGAGAATGCAAAGAAACACAATAGGCCTACTTGTGGCGAAGTGCATCAACCTCGGTTAAAAACAAAAATAATCGTATATTAAGAAATCTTCCTTGTTCAAAATGTAAGCGAGAATACTGCACAGAACCATTACGGAATTCAATTACAGTTACTCAAAGGGCAGGCTTTTAGCCGTTTAACATAGTAATAATTATAAAGCAATTTCACCTAAATTGCAAGAATTTGATTTGCAAAAATTAAGTAAGTCCCCACGAAAATTGCAATACAAGTAACATTAGAAGCCGTGAAAAAATCAACAAGATTCAAGATGTGATGTTATTACTGCAATATGTTATATAAATAATATTGTTAAAATATTAAATGAAAATAAATCATTACATAACCTACCGTTTGTTTTAAGTTCGCATTTATAACACAATAACGGCCTGCTGGAGTATATAAACACAGAATACATTTTATAACAAAATGAAGAAAGACGAAGTTGGTTAAACAGAAACCAACCGTGAGATTTAAAGTTAGAAATTCGTCTTTCAGGCATAATAAATTCTTATTCACCGATTACTTAAACATGGTTAAATTGACGTTTATTTCAACTCGAACATGAAAAGTCAAAGTCGCTTTTGATGGCACACTATTTGCATCACATAAACCGATTACTTAAAATGGTTAGCTGATACTTATTTCACCAGAGTAAATCTATGATGGTACACTGTTTCCACAAAATTCATCCATTCCTCTGCAAAGATAATAGTCAACGTCTGAAAACGACTGCGCTTATTCCGTTCTACATCAAAATGAACGTGTTCTATAATTTCGCTTTGCATTTGTTTGTCTTTGGGCGCTGTTATGTTGCATTTGTTTGTCTTTGTTTTTTTTTTTTGTTTTTTGCGCTGTTATGTTTGCGAGTTGCATCTCTTCGTTCAGCCAGTGACATAGAGACAGAGATATTCCGAGTGTTCCCTCTTAAAATACAGAAAATAACAGTTGCAGAGAATCGTAATATAAGCAGCTGATCCATAGGAGAAATATGATTGTTTTTGTGTTATTTCAAGTGATCCATTTGTTGCAGCAGAAATGAAACTGTAGATTTTGATAAACGAAATCCCTCCTGAAATTTTCTGTCACCTAATTCCATGTAAGAAGTCTCTCTTTCCACTAAACAAACTTCACGCTCAATCTCTGTCCAAGTAATTCAAGTACTGTACAATAATAACCGTTTTCGAAATAATCACCTGTGGATCTGGCCGCCATCTTGTTTTACTTGGCCTACTGATCACTGGTTATCTCTTTTAACCGCTCGAATATGGCCAGTTAGAGGTTACCGTGGTTAACCTCCTATTTAAGTCCTAACCGAGGTCGAGGCACCGTAAAAATGCTTAACCAGGGGTTAGGTGGCAATTTTAACCAGTAGTTACACTAACCGACGTTGATGCACGCGGGCATGGTACTGGTAAACAAATTGGAAACAACTGGATCTCTAGTGAGTAAAAAAGGCGAACATCGTTCATCTAGGCTGCCCACGGTTGTTGTGGACGTCCGGGCACGACTGGAGCGGTCACCCCATAAGTCATTAAGGGCCGGTATTGTAATTGTTGTTTAAACCTTACGTTCAGTTTAAACTCAAGTTTCTCGTTCTGCTTCGTATTAAAAACCTTAACTACCAGTTAACCTTGAGTTAACTTGAGTTTAACTTGATTGGCAGTCTTCTGCCGTTTAAACTGCAGTTCAAGGCTCAACAGTGCAAGATGGCGGCTTCCGCTATGCATGGACATGACAGATATTTTCCGAAAACTTATGAGTAGACTTCGTTGAATTGCCACACGCAGCATGCAATCAGGTTACCGATGTACGGTAGTATAGAGGAAGTGAGCGACCTCCCGGTCTCGTAGTATAAACAGTTCATGTTAAGAGTTGTGACCGATCCAAATAGATAGAGCAGCTACAGCTAATGTATACCTATATAAGCACTTGTTTTTGCATTACTGTAGTTGGAATAGTCAAAGCTTAACATTTGTTCAGTGCAGACAAGAATTCAATCAAACATACTACAATGAGAGTGTAGCTGTTCCAAACAATCCGCAGCCAATCTTAACCCGTTGGGGAACGTGGTTGGATTCTGTAAATTATTATGCAGAACATTACGGAAAAATAATGGAGCACAGACAGTTCCGCTGTTGCAGCTGTAAAATCATTGCTTTCTGAATATTGGAAGATATTCTGTTCATTGATTCTAATTTTAAAATCGTGTCCAAAAGCATCATCCTGTTAGAATCGTCTAAACTACAACTCTCAGAAGCCCTTAATATAGTGGATTAAGTATCACAAACCATTATCCAAAATAACAATTCACTAATTTCAGAAAAAGTGAAATGTAAGTTGAGAAACATTATTGCTAAAAATTGTGCCTATTCACAACCTCGTATTATAAATTATGTACTATCAGGTCACGACAAGACGGCTGAAGTTGGTGTACTAAAAAGTAGTGACTTTCCGTTCTTCAAATATGCACGTATTACATCGTGTGATGTTGAACGTACATTTTCCCAATATAAAAACTATTTAAGTGACCAACGGAGGAGGTTATTTTGCAGTCGCTCAAAATGTACGTAACTCTTGACGGTAATGTACATATTCAAGGATGATGTGAGTATCTTACATTAAATTTTAAGAGTTAATATATCTCACTATAAAATAATTGTGTATTTACATGTTTAGACATTTCTTACTTCAATGATCACTCATTATATTTCTTGAATGCAGAATACAAGTTTTATTGTAACCGCAGTATACTGCTCAGTGTTTACATCAGAGGCATACTCCATCCGTTGCACGCCCCTTTCTCATACAGTCTATACTCGTGCGCACTAAACCTTACGATTCTCGTGGTAATTCCACGAAGTCTGCTTATGAGTGATGGTGAGCAAGTGATCAATATTACTGAACGACCATGGTGGCCAAGAACTTTTCGAAATAAAGTGCACCACTTTAAAATATAAATGAACATAAGTTTTATAACAGATTCAGGCTTTCGAAGTAGACAGTCCTAATCTTCGGAATTAGACTTTACAGTCCCTAACCTTGTTTCGGAAAATTGAAACTCGAATACCTACAACATGCAACAAAAAATGAAAAAATGCAGAAATATGTATGTTTTAGGGTTGAATATAAAGATTATTTGAAAAGGTAAACGATTTACTTTTTATTTTTGAAAACATTCTGATGAATCTCTGCATCAGTTATTATACCCTATAGTTGCGCTGTGCTGGTTTTCCTCTGGCAACAATGGAATATTCCGGTTGTGTCCCTAAATCTACTGTAAGCCTATTATGCATTGTACGTGTGTGGCAGACAGTCTCCTGATAAGATTTACCATGAACTATTGAGGTCTGCTTTATAAACACACTAATAATATCACGTAACAATACTAAATTCATGGAAATACTCTTATTATTTGACGGACTTGTGTTTCATAAACATTCTACACTAATATTATAGTTAATTAGTCAGCTGATTGTGTATGGAGTTCTATCGCAGATGGTCATGCATGGTTCAGTATGGTTGCAATATGTTTGGGAGTATAATGTTGGTAGCCAGCATTAAGAAGCTATTTCAGGTTAGTATGACAAGCATACTGAGGTAGACAGTATTGGTTCTCTACTGGTTTCTTATGATATTCTCTCTGTTATCGAAGAACAAAAATATTTCTTAATAAAGACTGATCACGAGCATCGGCCATTTTAACGCAATAACGTAATAAAACAGTAGCAATCGTTTTCTTTTCTTTCCTAGCAGTAATACCAATCCTATTCCACTACAGTTTAACTTAACCGAGACTTTGTAATACGGTGCATTGAGTTAAACTCTCGGTTTTTGTTTAACTCAATCTTCAGATTAACCGTATTTATAATACCGGGCCTAAGACGTTTGTTGCAGGAGACCGGGTACAACATTTGCTGTAGAGGTTAGTAATCTCCCAAAGAAACTCTTCACTTGAGGTATAACAAATCGTGGCTAGCATCATTCGGTTTGAAATAAAGAAAGAAATGATTTAATTCTATATAAATCACTCTGTATAACCTATTTAAAAGGCAATAATAATAATAATAATAATAATAATAATAATAATAATAATAATAATAATAATAATAATAATAATAATAATAATAATAATAATGTTTAATACTATATAACATTTGAAGGGTTCAGTACAATAGTGGGCCAAGCGCCGTTTACTAAAACCGTAGAAAACAAGGGTTAAAATGAAGTTATTACCATAATTCAATGGAAACATATAGCAAGTAATGTAAAATATACACATTAAAACTAAATGATATGTCAATCTTCATTAAATTATGGTATTCACTTAACTTTAACCCTTGTTTTCTCCGTTTTAAATAAATGGCGCTTAGCCCACTATGGCTCTGAACCCTTCGTTTAAACTCAATTTAGAGCCCTAAAAAATCGTTACGCAGCTAAATCCACTCTCTGTTGTTGCAGAATGAATGAACCGGCGACTAATCTAATTGTGCTAAGAATAATAGCTTCATAATTCCTTTGAAAATATCGATCAATTTAAAACTTGCCAACAGAAATACAAAGGATATTGTAATTCGCGGCAAAACAGTCAACATTTTTCTTTCCGTATAGCACTTGCAACGCCAATGGTGCATTGTTTCTTAATGGCTTAAGAGGCAGGACCTATATAAAATTACAAAATTAAATCAAATATGACACATATTGCAACTGTTTTTTTTTAATATTGCTTGATCTAGGGGAAACTCGGCAAATTTAGCAATATGGGAAATTTGGCAATATTCTTGTATTTCTTTTATTGCCAAATTTCCTCCACAGTTTTAAGACGTTCAATGACACCTTCATAGAGTGCAACATCTGTCTGTACTTTTAGTTTTCGTTTCATTCGAATCCGCGCATTATAGTGGCAGATATTGTTACTAATAGAAAGAAGTGTTGAATACTCCCTGTGAACGTGGTGATTGTGTGGACGTGTGTATACAAAGACGGAAAGAAAGTGTTGTTCATTACCTACGTATGTTTGTGCATTATATATCAAAAGCTGAGATTCCATATTATAAGGTAAGCTATTCATATAATTAATATTTTCTGTTAATAACACATCAGGCCTTAGCTCGTTTTATATTCTTCTTAGCAAAAAAGTTTTTCTCCAGGGTAGTGTGAATTAGCCATTTTCCTTTATAGTCATATATTGCTGCTCTCTTTGAACAAGAATGTGTACTCGATGGTAAAATGTAAGAGTAGGGACGTGTGAGGGATTTTTACAGTCTTCAATGCAGCACTGTGTGTGGTGTGTTGCAGATATGCCGAGGGAACGAAAACATTATTCTGAAAAATATTCCAAAGATGATTTGCGGGCTGCGGTTGGGAGTGTTTTGAAAAATAGATCGTCGACTTATAGGGCTTCTAAGGAGTACAATGTGCCCTTTAACAACTTAAAGAGGTTTTTGTATGCATCCTCAGGACCCGATGACGTTGTCATTCCCAAGAATAGCTCTAACCGTTGAGGAAGATCAAAAACTGGTGACATATGTAATAAAAATCCAAGAACTTGGGTTTGGGCTATCGGCAAAAGAAATTAGAAGACAACCCTTCAATATAGTTAATAAGAGTGGTCGGAAAAATCCATTCAATTCTTTTCTTTTTTTTTTTTTTTTTTGCTTTTTTTTGTGTTTATGGTATTTAGTGACTTCTTGTCCCAGTAAATTAAGCCTTATAAACCTTGTACCACCGTTTTATTTTGAAAAATTTACTTTTTAATCCTATTGCCAAATTACCCTGTACTATTGCCAATTTATCCTGATGAAGTGCCAAATCTGGAAACATGTCATTTGTTATTTATTAGTGTGTTATGTGTAAAGTAATTTAGATTTGTAGAATTTTCTTTCAGAGGTTTATTGGGATTTAATGTTTAAACACATTCCATAATAGAGGAATATTTAATTTCAGAATATGTAACTACAAACTGTGTCAAAATACAAATACTGCCAAATTGGACGAGTCTCCCCTACACAAATATCATTAAAGAAAACTATTTCAAGATACGACGTCAAACTGCTGATCTGTTATTATTTTTAAATAGTCACGCACGCTCTCTGACATTTAACTGTCGAAACTGCTTTTCTCATTTCTGCACAACAAAAGATTCCCACACTTTTCAAAATTCAAAGTGTTATAACTCTGTCACTAGTACAAATATTCACTTGAAATTTGCATGATACGTGCAATGTAACTTTATGAACAATATAATGTGAGGAATCCATGTACTGTATTGTGGGTCCCTATCACCACGGCATGGCGCGTCCTCAGGTTGCGGATTAGAGGAGACGGCCTCCAGATATGGAAGGTAGCTGCGAATATATTGAATAAGCAGTCGTGGACAGCCGATAAGGGGTGGTCCTCCAGCTTAGGAGTTGGGCGAAGGGCTAACAACCTATTACCGCAAAAAACAGCTTGTTACGAATCTATAGAATAAGTAGATCTACTATTGATCATGGGAGTATAAGGGTACAGTACATCAGTTATTCATAGATTTCAAAAAGGCATATGACTCGGTTAAGAGAGAAGTTTTATATAATATTCTTATTGAATTTGGTATTCCCAAGAAACTTGTTCGATTAATTAAAATTTGTCCGTATAGGCCAGTTTCTGATGCTTTTCTAATTCACTGCGGGCTAAAGCAAGCAGATGCACTATCACCTTTACTTTTTGACTTCGCTCTAGAATATGCCATTAGGAAAGTTCAGGATAAAAGAGGGGTTGAAATTGAACGGGTTACATCAGCTTCTTGTCTATGCGGATGACGTGAATATGTTGGGAGAAAATCCACAAACGATTAGGGAAAACACGGAAATTTTACTTCAAGCAAGTAAAGCGAGAGGTTTGGAAGTAAATCCCGAAAAGACAAAGTACATGATTATGTCTCGTGACCAGAATATTGTACGAAATGGAAACATAAAAATTGGAGATTTATCCTTCGAAGAGGCGGAAAAATTCAAATATCTTGGAGCAACAGTAACAAATATGAATGACACTAGGGAGGAAATTAAACGCAGAATAAATATGGGAAATGCCTATTATTATTCGGTTGAGAAGCTTTTACCATCCAATCTGCTCTCAAAAGATCTGAAAGTTAGAATTTATAAAACAGTTATACTACCGGTTGTTCTATATGGCTGTGAAACTTGGACTCTCACTTTGAGATAGGAACATAGGTTAAGGGTGTTTGAGAATAAGGTTCTTAGGAAAATATTTGGGCTGAGAGGGATGAAGTTACAGGAGAATGGAGAAAGTTACACAACGCAGAACTGCACGCATTGTATTCTTCACCTAGCATAATTAGGAACATTAAATTCAGATGTTTGAGATGGGCAAGGCATGTAGCAAGTATGGACGAATCCAGAAATGCATATAGAGTGTTAGTTGGGAGACCGGAGGGAAAAGACCTTTGGGGAGGCTGAGACATAGACGGGAAGGTAATATTAAAATGGATTTGAGGAAGGTGGGAAATGATGATAGAGATTGGATTAATCTTGCACAGGATAGGGACCGATAGCGTACTTATCTGATGGCGGCAATGAACCTGCAGGTTCCTTAAAAGCCATTTGTAAGTAAGTAAGTAAGTAAGTAAGTAATGTGAAGAATTTTTAAGATTTTCATTTTTGTATGAAATACAATTTTTTATTGATTAAAGTTCACGTTAACACTTTGTTAAAAACATAAAATTTATTCTGTCACACGTTAAAAGTGTTAAAATTGTTTAAAAAGGTATTTACCTTCGACAAGACAAGACAATGGATACAACCCTAACATAATAGATACACTAATAAAAAAGGCAAAACAAAACAGACCAAACCAACACAAACAGCACGCGAGAATAAATACATAACATTAACATATCACAATACGAATACCCACAAAATCGCAACTTCATTCAGAAAACTAAAGTACAAAATTGCATACAAAACAAATAATACAACACAGAAATACTTAAATAACCACACTAAACATTCAAATATATATAATTCAACTGAGTTTATAAATTAAAATGCAATAGTTGCCCACATTTTTACATAGGACAGACAGGAAGATCCTTTCATACAAGATACAACGAACATATTAAAGCTATAACCAAACCTTACATTACATCAAATTATGCAGATCACATTATCGACAATAATCATGACTACAATAATATAGAAACATATATGGAAATTTTACACATCACACCAAAAAGTTTACAGTTAAACATCCTAGAACAATACGAAATATATAAGAACACAATAGCACACCCACATTACATACTTAATACGCAACTACAGTTCAATACACACACATTGTTTGACATCATAATACGTCATAACATACAGACAGCCAACCCCACCATAGGAACAACACACCCCACCCCTACCATCGACAACTGCACATCGCAGAGCCAAAATCAGCAGTGGTTCAAGAGACACTGAAGACGACGACAAATAGCGTCGAAACGGGCCGTCTGTCGAAGGTAAATACCTTTTTAAACAATTTTAACACTTTTAACGTGTGACAGAATAAATTTTACAATTTTTTAAGTTAGATATTAAAATAATAATCCGTGGTGCTACAGCCCGTGAAGGGTCTAGACCGACCAGCGGCTGCTGGCCTCACGCCCACATGCCGAAGTGGAGGTGGACGATCATCCAACCAGAATGGAGGTATCGTGTGGTTAGCATGATGATCCCCCCAGCCGTTATAGCTGGCATTCGCAACCGGATTTCGCTACCTATCGTAGCTCCCCAAGCGCATCACGATGCTGGGTGGGCACCGGTCCCATACACTGGCCGAAATTTCATGAGAAAATTTCTTCCCTCATGAGGACTCGAACCAGCGCGCATTCCATCCTAGGCAGGATGCCTTAGACCACGACGCCACGGCGCGGAACTAGATATTAAAAACTCTCAATAAAATGTTTTCAAATTTTCCTCAATAAAATTAGTTATGTGGTTCATAAACTTTCATTTGAGCCCTAAATCACACATTTGTGTTAAAGTATGATGAAGTAAATTCGTTTTGTATCTATGCCTTAATTTAATTATTTTTTTACGTTTGACTCCTGGTACATCCAAGAATTCAAACTAACATTTTAATCTTAGCATGCAGGCTTTCACGGCCGGTGTCTAGTTGAAACAGAGCTTCCGGGCTAAGATGCCGTGGTCTACTGGTGCTGACGTTACCAGACGTTTCGTCTACTTCTACGGCAGACATCTTCAGTGGTTAGGTATCCTCGGTCGAAGTCTTCTGCTCAGTTGCTACAGGTATCCCGAGCAGAAGACTTCGACCGAGGATACCTAACCACTGAAGATGTCTGCCGTAGAAGTAGACGAAATGTCTGGTAACGTCAGCACCAGTAGACCACGGCATCTTAGCCCGGAAGCTCTGTTTCAACTAACATTTTAATCTTAATTTCTAAGACCTTTCATCATTTATAGCCATTTAAATCATTTTAAGCTACAAAAATAACAGAAAGAGGTATTTTCATAGCTCCTGCCCTCTTAAATCTAACGCAATTTTTAAATATTTATTGATAATGAGCGTTGGGGGTTCAGCAAAGTAAGCCCAGCCCTCGCCTACTCCTGGCTTCCACATACCAATCCTCATGACATAAACTGGCAAGTAGGTTAATGAAAATTTAGCACTTACTAACTACACACAGGTTAAAGAATATTAGAGTTTATTAACAATCTTCCAAGCAAAATTACTACCTCAAACGCATTCATAGATCAAGAGGAGAGAACAAATACACTGTTGATAACACTTGGATGTGAATACGTGTCTGGCAGAGCAATAACTGCATGGCAGCACGTTTTATTTGTATGAGTCTACTGAACTGCCGTATCCCCTCTCCGCATACACTTATTACGAAAATAACTTCAACGATAAACTGACTGAAATCTCAAGAGCCAGACGGGCTCGACGGCACACCGCATTCCTCCTCGGCGTTACAGAGTGGAAACATGGCAACACCACCACAGCCGGTAAGTTGGTTTATAAGTTAAAGTAATTCGTAAAACAATTTATAATTGATTCAGTTTTCAATTTAAGAAATAGGCCTATGTTGAAATGATAACTAAACCTGTACCTTCTCTAGCATGAGAAGCATATTTTCAAATCGCGAAACAAATTTTTAGGCCTACTTCTGAAAAAGTTAAGTTATTATACATCTAAAGCTGTCTTTTCTCTATCATGAGTAAATAATTTATATTTTCAAATTGCGAAACACATTTTAGCCTGCTTTTAAAAAGATTGAAGTTAAAATGCATCTAAAATTGTCAATTCTCTAACATAAGTTGATAGCCTAATTTATATTATCAAATTGCGAAACACATATTTAAGCCAACTTTTGAAAAAGTTGATTTTATCATGTATCTAAACCTGTCTTTTCTCTAACATGAGTAAATAATTTATATTTTCAAACTGCGAAACACATTTTTAGCTTGCTTTTAAAAAGGTTGAAGTTAAAATGCATCTAAAACTGTCAATTCTCTAACATAAGTTGATAGCCTAATTTATATTATCAAATTGCGAAACACATATTTAAGCCAACTTTTGAAAAAGTTGATTTTATCATGTATCTAAACCTGTCTTTTCTCTAACATGAGTAAATAATTTATATTTTCAAATTGCGAAACACATTTTTAGCTTGCTTTTGAAAAGGTTGAAGTTAAAATGCTTCTAAAACTGTCAATTCTCTAACATAAGTTGATAGCCTAATTTATATTATCAAATTGCGAAACATATTTAAGCCAACTTTTGAAAAAGTTAATTTTATCATGTATCTAAACCTGTCTTTTCTCTAACATGAGTAAATAATTTATATTTTCAAATTGCGAAACACATTTTTAGCTTGCTTTTAAAAAGGTTGAAGTTAAAATGCATCTAAACCTGACATAAGTAGATTTTTTTTATTTTATTGCGTTATTTTACGACGCTGTATCAACATCTAGGTTATTTAGCGTCTGAATGATATGAAGGTGATAATGCCGGTGAAATGAGTCCGGGGTCCAGCACCGAAAGTTACCCAGCATTTGCTCGTATTGAGTTGAGGGAAAACCCCGGAAAAAACCTCAACCAGGTAACTTGCCCCGACCGGGATTCGAACCCGGGCCACCTGGTTTCGCAGCCAGACGCGCTGACCGTTACTCCACAGGTGTGGACCATAAGTAGATAGCATAATCTATATTATCAAATTGCGAAACACATATTTAAGCCAACTTTTGAAAAAGTTGATGTAATCATGTATCTAAACCTGTTTTTTCTCTAACATGAGTAGATAATTTATTTTTTCAAATAACGAAACAGACTTTCAGACCTAATTTTGAAGAGATTGAAGTTATGATGTATCTAAACCTGTCTTTTCTCTAACATGAGTAGGTAATTATTATTTTCAAATTGCGAAACATATTTTAGGTCTACTATGAAATAGATGAAGCTATGGTCTATCTAAATCACTTGTATTTTCTCCAACGTGAATAGATAATATTTATTTTCAAATTGTGAAACATAATTTAAGTCTACTTTTGAAAAAGTTTAAGTTTTGATTTATATGAACCTACAGTATCTCTTCTATAATATAAATAGAGAATATATAGTTTCAAATTTCGGAACAAATTTTTAGTTATAAAGTACTTTTTGAAAAAATTGAAGTTATGATGTATCTAAACCTGTCTCTTCTGGAACGTTACTAGAAAATTTATATTTTCAAATTGCGAAACACATTTTTAGCCTGCTTTTAAAAAGGTTGAAGTTAAAATGCATCTAAAACTAATTAGATAATTTATATTATCAAATTGCGAAACACATATTTCAGTCAACGTTTGAAAAAGTTGTTATCATGTATCTAAACCATATTTTAGATTTTTTCTCTAACGAGTAGATAATATTTATTTTTTTCAAATAACGAAAAAACGATTTTAGGCCTAATTTTGAAAAGATTGAAAAATTATAATGTATCTAAACCTGTCATTCTTCTCTAGTATGAGTAAATAATTATTATTTTCAAATTGCGAAACACATATTTTAGATCTACTATGAAATAGATGAAGTTATGGTCTATCTAAATGACTTGTATTTTCTCCAACGAGTATGATAGATAATTTATTTTCAAATTGTGAAACATAATTTAAGCCTACTTTTGAAAAAGTTTTTTTCGATTTATATGAACTTACAGTATCTCATCTGTAATATAAATAGAGAATATATATTTTCAAATTTCGGAACAAATTTTTAATTATACAGTACTTTTTTAAAAAAGTTGAAGTTATGATGTATGTAAACCTGTCTCTTCTGGAACATTACTAGAAAATTTATATTTTTCAAATTAGTATGAAAAACATTTTTAGCCTGCTTTTAAAAAGGTTGAAGTTAAAATCCATCTAAAACTAAGTAGATAATTTATATTATCAAATTGCGAAACACGTATTTAAGCCAACGTTTGAAAAAGTTGATGTTGTCATGTATCTAAACCTAGTCTTTTCTGCGAAACACGTATTTAACAACGTTTGAGTAGATAATTTATTTTTTTTTCAAATAACGACACAGACTTTTAGGCCTAATTGTGAAAATATTGAAATTATGAAGTATCTAAACCTGTCTCTTCTCTAACATGAGTAGATAATTATTATTTTCAAATTGCGAAACACACATTTTAGATCTACTATGAAACAGATGAAGCTATGGTCCATCTAAATCACTTGTATTTTCTCCAACATGAGTAGATAATATTTATTTTCAAATTGCGAAACACAATTTAAGCTTACTTTTGAAAAAGTTTAAGTTTTGATTTATATGAACCTACAGTATTTCTTCTGTAATATAAATAGAGAATATATATTTTCAAATTTCGGAATAAATTTTTAGTTATACAGTACTTTTTGAAAAAATTGAAGTTATGATGTATCTAAACCTGTCTCTTCTGAAACATTACTAGACAATTTAGGCTATATTTTCAAATTGCGAAACACATTTTTAGGACTAATTTTGAAAAAGTTGAAATTTATATGTGTCTAAACCTGTCTTTTCTCTAACATGAATAGACTAGATAATTTAAGTTTTCAATTGCGACCATATTTTTATTTTTTTCTAGTAAACGTACAAAGTAGGAAGAAAGTAGTGCAGTATTGTAAAAACGTAATTATCAGAAATTCCATGAAAATAGGTGACTTCAGGACAATTTTTTTTTCATATTCTGTCTTTGTATCCCTCTCTCTGTTCGTTGTTATGCTATATGCGATTTTTCGTGCTCTATTTTACGGATTCATCTGCGAATCAAATGAATCTATGTCATAATAGCCTGTACAAATTTTTACCGAAACATGACCAAATATTTAGGCCTATTTTAAAAAGGAAATTGCTATTTATTGAAATCGTCTTGAATACAATTTTTCCCAGAAGATTAAATAACAAGTTAAACGATGTTGACCGCTTTTAGTATTTTTTTTTTCATATAAATGTATTATATACAGAATTATGCCACATATAAACAATTCTTCGGACATAACATATACTGGATTACTCTGTACTAGTGCAGATAGCAAAAAATGGAAATGTGTTATTTTGAAAAATGTAAATGTGTAATTTTCTATTTAATGTGCTTGAATTTTCAACGCACTTTTGAGGATGTACATTATATGAGTCTCAATGAGAACGGAAAATCTGTCTCATATGCTTTGTCCTTAAGGGGTTAGGTACAGCTTACAGCAGTAAAATTTTTGAAATAATCAACATTTTTTTCCTCCATTAATGCAACTTGTGCAATAATGAAAATTAGTTTGTGTAAAGCACTGTCCTTCTGATATATGAAAAAATATTTTTATAATTAAAAAAATTATTTACATTTTTTTTAATTCAGATCATTTCCCACATAACTCAAAAACTATCCAACATTCTGTGATGAAATTTTTTATGTTTATTGATGCATGTCATATCTACAATCAGACGCAAGATCACTTCTCTACCTTTGACAGATTTCTGGTAAAAAATAAATTCATTTAAAAAAATGGTCAAATATTAGTATTTTCTTCTAACACAAAATAAAAAAAATATTATTTATTAAGGAATGTAGTTGAAAAAGCATGATATTGTAAACATGAGTTTCAGCAATAAAATAAAAGAGAGAGAACATGAAAAAGTTAACAAGTTTATGAGTTATGAGGGAAACGCTTCACCACTGCACAGTGAACTGCCAACATTTTGAATTTTGAAAAAATAAATAAATATTTTTTTAATCGTAAAAATATATATTTTTTTTCATATAGCAGAAAGACAGTATTTTACACATACCAATTTTATTGTACAAGATACAGTAATGGGGGAAAAAAATGTTGAATATTTCCAAAAATTTTGTTACTGTAAGCTGTACCTAACCCCTTAAAGAAAGGATTTACGATTCCGCAATTACCATTACTGTATTGGGTAAATTATTCCGAACTGATGAAGATAATTTTCTTTGTTGTCAATACAAGTTCAGGGAAAGCTGCCATACAAAAATGAAATTCCTCTAAATGTCTATCCTATCAACTATGTTTGTTTGCCATAGTGAGCATTTAAACAAATTGCTAAACCCTACAATAATACCGACTTCATCATTTTTCGCTATACTTGGCGGAAAAACTACAAAATTTGTAACACTGAATTAGTTAGATGCGTGGGCATTTTAAACTTTCCTTGATGCTCGTACAGCCTTAACGGTGCATTCTACATTAAAAATTCGACTGCAGCCTTAAGCGCGAATACAGTTTTAATTAAAGTTCAAATGCGAGAAAATAACAGGTCAAAAGCGTGAAAATTTGTGTGTAAAACAGAACCCATAAGCGCGAACAGTTCAAGTTATAAGAAAAACAAGGTAGGTACCTCTTTATGATGTGTAGCATCGTGTACAACACATTTTACTGTGTTGAAACTTGAGGCCCACCATTTTTTAGGAACTTCAGTTTGATTACATTTTTATTTGTACAATCAATCTAGGATTCCTTAACGAACTTGTCTCTTGCCCTTTGTTGTGTTTTATGACCTGTGATCGTTGTAATTTCATTTTGCGGCGGTCGTCGGTCGTCGTCGTCGTTGCCCACGACGCCTTTCCTTGCCCTCGGCTGCCAGCTCCGTCGTGTATGGAAAGTATCTCAAGGAGGCACGTTGATGTCAATAATTAAAGATGTACACTAATTAATTTGGGCGCCAGCCTCCTCGAGATTACTCCGGTAGAGTATGAGATTTCCCAGGTCAGCTGCAAAACGGTTGGGACATGGGGTTTGGGAGACGTGCTCGTAGATTGAAATGATGTAGGCGCACACCAGAAATTGTTGGTAAGAAATCTCTAAGAGAACGTTTATTATTATTATTGTTTGTTTCGGATTAGCAGAAATGAACGTCCAAGTGTATAATATGCTGCTCTCTTAATGACAAGTTGGCCGACTAATTTGTGGATTCAAGTAATTATATGTTTTGTACTATAAAACACCGGTAATATAACGGAGAGTTGATAACTTGATGACAATTTATTCCGAATGTAATAATAATGACGAGAAAAGAATTCAGACTTATAAGTATAATACCACACGACTTCTTCCTACACCCACTAAAAATTCTAAGTCCGTAAATTGTTATCCTTCCGAGTTAGGTTCGCCGAGAATATGTGGAGTGCGTCCTCTCCGTACGCTTTCTATATGCCCTCTGTCTATCTGCCAAATCTACCCTCTACTTGCAACCACCAAACATACAATTTCGCCCTCCTATCTATAAATCACGTGTCTCTATTATGCATCCTGATTGGCCATAATTACTCTTACGTCACTTAAGACGCGCTCTTCAAAAATTGTTCGTTAACTAGATCCTCCCCTACTTCCGGTGTTTTCTGACAACTCTCTGACATATTCCAGATCGTCTCTTTTCGAACCTGGCTTGGCGTCATCTTGCTGACCACCCGCAGGTAAAGTCCACACATTCCCCCAGCGGTCAAATCTACGCCTGGACACATGTTTCCTTTCCGCGTAGCGTCGCTTCGGCCTTCCTGCCCAGCTGTTACTTCCGTCTCACATTCTGGAACTTTCTTACACGCCCCACGCTTACTGTCCATATAAAAATATTAGCAAGAAATACTAATCTGATGAAAACCTCCTAATCCTATACGAGGAACCGTCTCAATTTTAAAATAATTTTCCTACTGTAAATTTATTTAATGTGTAATTACGCTGAGTCGAAAATTCAACTGTGAAATCGTACAGGTTATAGGGCCTAATACTTGAATGAAAGAAGAAGAAGATGGCTCTGTTATATTATTTTGTGCGAGGAGAGTTTGACGGAGGCTCAGCTCACAACTCGGGTTCGAGTCTGCAAATATCTGTTTCAATGTATGTGTTTAGTAGAAAATCAGTAAATGGGATGCTATTGATGAGTAGGCGATATGCTGATTGTTGGACCGTGCACAGAACGCTTCTACACCCCCTATCACGGCACTGAAACACGACCTTGGAAGTAACACACTGTTGTTCTACGCCCTCTTTATGTTGATATTTAAAATACAGTGGACTCTCCTAAGTTCGACTGAACAGAATTGAAAGTTCAGTCCAATAAGGGTACTGGGTGTGGCAGGTGAAATGAATACAAATTCTTATTGGTTATCCATCAACGAATACAGTACTGTACTTGCATTTCCTGCCCGCTCCGAGACTTGTGTATGCGCTTCTAGTACCACAGTGGGTTTCGACAGTTCCGTCTCACAAACGGCACAATTCTCAAATAGAAAAAGAAGAGGTCATTAATTTAAAATCAGTGATTAAATATGGATGTTCCTAATCAATAAAATATTCTGTTTTCCTTTAACAAAAGTATCACTGAAAGACACACAACCATTTCCCATTGAAATGGCAAATCCATTTCTTAGTGCCCGTATAGGGGGGGGGGGTGTCTAATTCTCCTACGTAAGCAGTTGAACTATAAAATGTCGAACTTGTTTTCTGTCGAACTTAAGAGCTTCCACTGTACTGAAATTCCTGCTATAGTTTGTTTCACATGGGGCTAGTTTATAGGAGTCAAGTGCTTGTAGCCTCTAAACTTGACGCCATATTTGTGATCACACGGAGACACGAAACTTGAAACCATGTTCCACACGTAAAAAAAAAGTGCGCTGAATGTTGTATGCTTGGAAGTGCACTGTTTTAAAGATTTTTTTTTTTTTTTTTTAACTTTTTGCGAATCACTTCTACATCAATGTTTTGGACACCCTGTTCCTTAAGTTTCATAACAAGTTTCTGAAATAATTCTCTCTTGTTTAACTTTAATTTTCATTATTACTGAAATACTTCTGGTGCCGTATATTCTATAGAAGTTCGTACGTCTCATGTACTTCTAAAAATGTTACAAAAAGGTCTATGTATTTATTTTTATTAATATTACAATAGTGTTTATATATTTATTTTTATGACTTACGGGAAAATATATAGGCTAGATGCTCATCAAAGCATCTTTCTCACATAAATACACATGATATTCATTGTTGAATCTTTCGCACACTACTTTTAACACTTGAATAAGAACACATTAAAGCAATAACCAGAGGTCACAATACATCTACATATGCCGAACACATAACTAATACCAACCACACATACAATAACATAAATACAGACATGGAAATCCTACACATACAACCCAAAAACCAAAAACTCAACACACTAGAACAATATGAAATATACAGACATACTAAAACACACCCTAATCAAATACTCAACACACAGATCAATTTCAGAACACACACATTATTTGACAACTCTTCATCACACGAACGCACTTTCACAACAGGCAGCGAAGTTGAGATGACGCCGAGACACAGAAGGCTCTGAGGATGGTGACAAATAGCACCGAAACAGCTGTAAGCCGCACATGCTTACATAATTAACACGAGTTAGATCGCCATTTAATCAATTATTTAAATACACATGAATAATTTAACTTATAATTATTGACAATTATTCACATGAGCAGCAGTTATAAAGTAAGTATATGCAGCTCATTAGCAATAGGAATAAAAGAAATGAAAACATGAAAGAGATGTAGCTTATTATGATTCATTATTGACAAAAATTCAGAAATTTAATAAATCGATAATAAATTGCAGGGACAAAATAGGAAAAATGTTGATATTTTTCTCGATCTAGAGATATTACATACCAATTTTCTTCTATATATATTTGGAAAAATATAAAATGGAATTAATTTGAGTATTTCACCGGAATCAGTATTATTTTTGTGCATAATTTTCTGAGAAACATCATCGAGTAAGTCGTTCTTCTATCATTGAGAGTATGGGAGCCAAAAATTTATCTCAGTATTCTAGTTGGGAACTGGAATGGACAAGATATTTTGAATATCTTATAATATAGAAACCTAAGGAATTTATTCTGCATGAACTTGACAGAATGAACGTTGTTTTTGTAACGAGGATTTCAGATTATTGTAGTATGTTTAACTTGGTTCTAACCAGGTGTAGGCCGAACCTAAAGCAGATGATGGCATGGATAATTTCGAATTACAAATCAAAGTGATTTGTAAGCAGAATTAGTAATTATTGTTAAAATGTGAGGTCTAAAGGTTTAATTAATCTCAAATTCGATTACCTAAATTAATTAGCTATTAATTTAGACAAACCTTACACACACTATCCACAATATCTGCTTGCAAGTTGCTACAAGTTAGCATTTAGTGGTAGAGTCAAGTTGATCACGGTGACGGAAAAGTGGACACAAAGCTTGACGAGTCGGCAAATCAAATTCTGCTTGACCGCCAAATCACAACTTGACTGTCTCGACCATATCACACGGGGAAAATCGAAAGAAAGTCCACTTGCTTCAAGCACTTGACTCCTGTAAACTATCCCGTGTGAATTGGCCTTATATGAGATTGATAGTACTTTCTAAGGTATTTTCTTTTGTGTTGTTTTGTAATCTAATTTTGTATTTCATGTATATTATTGAAACCTGGTTGAGTGGAAGAGAAGGCCTCATGGCCTTAACTCTGCCAGGCAAAATAAAACAACAACTACTACTACTACTATACTACTACTACTACTACTACTACTACTATACTACCACTATACTACTACTATACTACCACTATACTACTACTATACTACCACTATACTACTACTACCACCACTATACTACTACTACCACCACTATACTACCACTACCACCACTATACTACCACTATACTACTACTATACTACTACTACCACTATACTACTACTATACTACCACTATACTACTACTATACTACCACTACCACTATACTACTACTATACTACCACTATACTACTACTATACTACCACTATACTACTACCACCACTATACTACCACTATACTACTACCACCACTATACTACCACTATACTACTACTATACTACCACTATACTACTACCACCACTATACTACCACTATACTACTACTATACTACCACTATACTACTACCACCACTATACTACCACTATACTACTACCACCACTATACTACCACTATACTACTACTATACTACCACTATACTACTACCACCACTATACTACCACTATACTACTACTACCACCACTATACTACCACTATACTACTATTACTATACTACCACTACTACTATACTACCACTATACTACTACTACTACTACTATACTACCACTATATTACTACTACTATACTACCACTACTACTACTATACTACCACTACTACTACTACTATACTACCACTATACTACTACTACTATACTACCAATTATACCACTGCTATACTGCTGCTATACTGCCACTATACTCACTGCTATACTGCTGCTATACTACCACCATACTGCTGCTATACCACCACTATACTACTGCTGCTATACTACCACCATACTACTACTACTGCTATACTCACCACATACTACTGCTATACACCACATACTGCTGCTACCATACACCACTATACTACTACTACTATACTACCACTACTACCACTATACTACTACTACACTACTACTACTACTACTATACTGCCACTACTACTATACTACCACTACTACTATAGTACCACTACTACTATACTATCACTACTACCACCACCACAACCACCACCACCACTACCACTACTACTTTCCTCTGCCTACGTTGCTACTATTAGCAAAGAAATTATCAGCCCGTAACCACGAATTCAAGCACATTAGTTTGAAAACAACATATTTTCAACATTCCCCTCTAACCAATATTCGCTGTCTACACTATTAACGAAGTCTGATTATGGCGCTGGACTTTTGAATCAACCGCTATAACCATCATCATCATCATCATCATCATCATGGTATGGATCTCTTGATCAGATCCGTTCCCACTGTCTAGACCTGATCCCTCCATCGCGCTGTCTTCCAATATTTCTTCTTTTCTTCTTTCTTCGAGAGCATATAATATCCGTGTGATTTTTTTAAAGCGCTTCATGCCTTGTTGCAGCAAAAGAAGGGTCGAAAAGAAACGCAAGTCGGCCAGCTGACTGCAAAATGATGGACAATTAATATTGGCTGCTATTACTGTAGTAATAAATTTAACCTTAAAAGAACCTAACTATTAAATAGCTTCGACTTTCATGATAATTACAGTAGAACCCCGATTATCCGTCACCCTATTAACCGATTGGCTGATTATCCGACTGTCTATTTCTCGCTCCTTTTTTTCTTCAGAAATAAATAACTTATATAAAATACTGTTTTGTATATCATATTAGTAGCACAGTCTATTATATACAGTCACGAAGCTCAATACGTAGGGAATATGCATCCATACATAGTTGCTAACTACTAGGATCGCTACTATTGCTACTATCGTCTCATTACAGACAATACGAAATAGTACCGACACAGTCTATTGTTCCTAGCACCCTCACAACTCAAGCTTCGTGACGGTATATACTAGACTGTGTTAGTAGGTTCTACATATGTTTTTGCTACAGTGTTTTATTACAAGTCTTTATCGTTACACAGCATTGTCTACTGTTCGAATTGCAGTTCTATAATATAACTTGTATATAAAATGTCTTCCACGGGTGTTAACAGAAAACGTGATGTGCTAAGTATCGAAATAATTGAATGGTTTGAGAAAGAAAAACTATGGCTCATCTCGCATCAGAATGCGAGATTGGAGTTACAATTGCGCGATTTAGTAAAAAAAAACATGGATAAAGAGTAAAAAAGTATGTAAATCTACAACATGAGACCTCCTTTATTCCTATCTTTCCTGAGACAGTCATTAAAAAGGGCTTCTTTGTCCTTTAAAAACCCGTCGTTTATAACCAGATTTAAATTAGTGAACTTCTGATCCACTACCTAGTGAATTAAATACAAGACCATGGAGGAAATTACAAAATCTTTCATGGTACGGATTATCCGATTTTTTCGATTTACCGTTCAGCCCATCCCCTTCATTACCACGGATAATAGAGGTTCTACTGTACATGAAATTATTATTACTAGACTATTTTAAGAATAATAAACGTTGCAAAAGACTAAAACACGCATTCCGCCATGATGGATCATGCAGCACTCTCGAAATGCGGTGTTAGGATTTGCTGCACGGTTGCTGCAGCAGCGCTGCAGCGAAGGTACGAAGGTAAAGCAAAATTAATAAAGGAATGGTCTTGCTGCAGCGCTTCACGTTTCTTTAAAAAAAAAGTACGGTATGTCAATTCGATTTTCTGTTATGCGGCTAATGTGTTTTTCCAGTTCCTTCTGCGTTCTTTTATTTATATATTTAAATCCTTCATATTAAGCTGTGATTCACGAGGAAAGATAAACAATTTAGGATACGATATCTTAGGCCATTTTGAGTGAAAAAGTTCATATGAACATAGGTCCGTTTTCGAACGATGGCGGAGCTAGATGCATTGTTTTGGTATATAAAACGTCTCGCCTCAATGTGAATCAGACGTTACCATATGCTGCTGACGTGAGACGAGGCGTGAGACAAGGTCAAGGTCGCAATGAATGACGTAACATTGGAATCTGCATTGTGAACGATGTAGATAAGAGGAAGAAACCGGGTGGTGGGGCATTACAAATGTCCAATTGCCTGCCCTTGTCTGATGTAATGACACAGAACCTGCAGATAACACAAATAGCCTACACTATCATCAATTCACAGCAATCCAATCAATACAGCAGTTATACAGGTACAGTTATCG